>OZ007583.1:25661398-25748898 GCA_963931925.1 Onchidella celtica
TTTCACTCTGTCTCTGTTTATCTCTGTCTCTCTCTCTTTCTTTCTCTCTCTCTCTTTCACTCTGTCTCTGTTTATCTCTGTCTCTCTCTCTTTCTTTCTCTCTCTCTCTTTCACTCTGTCTCTGTTTATCTCTGTCTCTCTCTCTTTCTTTCTCTCTCTCTCTTTCACTCTGTCTCTGTTTATCTCTGTCTCTCTCTCTTTCTTTCTCTCTCTCTCTTTCACTCTGTCTCTGTTTATCTCTGTCTCCCTCTCTTTCTTTCTCTCTCTCTCTTTCACTCTGTCTCTGTTTATCTCTGTCTCTCTCTCTTTCTTTCTCTCTCTCTCTTTCACTCTGTCTCTGTTTATCTCTGTCTCCCTCTCTTTCTTTCTCTCTCTCTCTTTCACTCTGTCTCTGTTTATCTCTGTCTCTCTCTCTTTCTTTCTCTCTCTCTCTTTCACTCTGTCTCTGTTTATCTCTGTCTCCCTCTCTTTCTTTCTCTCTCTCTCTTTCACTCTGTCTCTGTTTATCTCTGTCTCCCTCTCTTTCTTTCTCTCTCTCTCTTTTACTCTGTCTCTGTTTATCTCTGTCTCTCTCTCTTTCTTTCTCTCTCTCTCTTTCACTCTGTCTCTGTTTATCTCTGTCTCCCTCTCTTTCTTTCTCTCTCTCTCTTTCACTCTGTCTCTGTTTATCTCTGTCTCTCTCTCTTTCTTTCTCTCTCTCTCTTTCACTCTGTCTCTGTTTATCTCTGTCTCCCTCTCTTTCTTTCTCTCTCTCTCTTTCACTCTGTCTCTGTTTATCTCTGTCTCTCTCTCTTTCTTTCTCTCTCTCTCTTTCACTCTGTCTCTGTTTATCTCTGTCTCTCTCTCTTTCTTTCTCTCTCTCTCTTTCACTCTGTCTCTGTTTATCTCTGTCTCCCTCTCTTTCTTTCTCTCTCTCTCTTTCACTCTGTCTCTGTTTATCTCTGTCTCCCTCTCTTTCTTTCTCTCTCTCTCTTTCACTCTGTCTCTGTTTATCTCTGTCTCTCTCTCTTTCTTTCTCTCTCTCTCTTTCACTCTGTCTCTGTTTATCTCTGTCTCCCTCTCTTTCTTTCTCTCTCTCTCTTTCACTCTGTCTCTGTTTATCTCTGTCTCTCTCTCTTTCTTTCTCTCTCTCTCTTTCACTCTGTCTCTGTTTATCTCTGTCTCCCTCTCTTTCTTTCTCTCTCTCTCTTTCACTCTGTCTCTGTTTATCTCTGTCTCCCTCTCTTTCTTTCTCTCTCTCTCTTTCACTCTGTCTCTGTTTATCTCTGTCTCCCTCTCTTTCTTTCTCTCTCTCTCTTTCACTCTGTCTCTGTTTATCTCTGTCTCTCTCTCTTTCTTTCTCTCTCTCTCTTTCACTCTGTCTCTGTTTATCTCTGTCTCCCTCTCTTTCTTTCTCTCTCTCTCTTTCACTCTGTCTCTGTTTATCTCTGTCTCTCTCTCTTTCTTTCTCTCTCTCTCTTTCACTCTGTCTCTGTTTATCTCTGTCTCTCTCTCTTTCTTTCTCTCTCTCTCTTTCACTCTGTCTCTGTTTATCTCTGTCTCTCTCTCTTTCTTTCTCTCTCTCTCTTTCACTCTGTCTCTGTTTATCTCTGTCTCCCTCTCTTTCTTTCTCTCTCTCTCTTTCACTCTGTCTCTGTTTATCTCTGTCTCTCTCTCTTTCTTTCTCTCTCTCTCTTTCACTCTGTCTCTGTTTATCTCTGTCTCTCTCTCTTTCTTTCTCTCTCTCTCTTTCACTCTGTCTCTGTTTATCTCTGTCTCTCTCTCTTTCTTTCTCTCTCTCTCTTTCACTCTGTCTCTGTTTATCTCTGTCTCCCTCTCTTTCTTTCTCTCTCTCTCTTTCACTCTGTCTCTGTTTATCTCTGTCTCTCTCTCTTTCTTTCTCTCTCTCTCTTTCACTCTGTCTCTGTTTATCTCTGTCTCTCTCTCTTTCTTTCTCTCTCTCTCTTTCACTCTGTCTCTGTTTATCTCTGTCTCTCTCTCTTTCTTTCTCTCTCTCTCTTTCACTCTGTCTCTGTTTATCTCTGTCTCCCTCTCTTTCTTTCTCTCTCTCTCTTTCACTCTGTCTCTGTTTATCTCTGTCTCTCTCTCTTTCTTTCTCTCTCTCTCTTTCACTCTGTCTCTGTTTATCTCTGTCTCTCTCTCTTTCTTTCTCTCTCTCTCTTTCACTCTGTCTCTGTTTATCTCTGTCTCTCTCTCTTTCTTTCTCTCTCTCTCTTTCACTCTGTCTCTGTTTATCTCTGTCTCTCTCTCTTTCGCGCTGTTACTCTCTATTTCTATTGCTCTCTCCATCTCTCCCTTTCTTCTTCTTCTTCTCTCTTTTGTTTCTCTTTATCCCTCTCTCTCCGTTCTCTCCCTGCCCCCCCCCCCCCTTGCTAAATTCAGTAGCGTTCCACTCTTCCTTGTTAAGTGGATTTATTCGTTAGAAAAGAAATGTGATTTGTATTGTTCTTTGTGCATTTCTCATATTCATGCTCTTCCTTTCCAGTCATTCATCCACTCACTTCTCATCGTTCACCGTCCTGTCTTCACATTCCTTCACGGTCAGCTTGGAGTATAATCATTCTAGAAAAATTACCTACAGAATTATATTTCTCGTTCACTGGCAAAGATACGTCATGTGACTGTTGTTTCTCCATCTCGACCTTTACTCACCCTTTCCCCACCTTCCCTCACCCTCCCTCTCGTGCCATACATTAGAACAGGTAAACTAGAGAGGCCGCACATGCTTCGCTCCCAGCTCTTGCGTACAGGTTTTCTCCTAGAGGGAGATAATGTCGGCCTTTAATGTTAGTAGTTAAATATGCGTTGTTATTTCCCTTGTTACCCAAATATCCTTTGCAATGTTTCATAATACTTTTTTAAAAATAATAATAATAAAATTATTATTATTATTATTATTTATTTAAATGCTGTTGCTATAAGTACGTACGCACCCCAAGAGTTTTTGCATTAAGGGCACGTATGTTTAAGTACCTATCTCTATCCCCGTCCTTATCCTCAAACCTAAATCTTATCCAATCCCTAAACCCTGCCACCTACCCTTTCAACCAAAAAAAACAGTGGGGAAAACAAAAAGAACATCTGAAAAAATAATTAATTAAGGCTGTTGTCAGGAGTATTTCTGGAGGAGTTTCCTAGCTTTGGAGTCACAAAAGGCTCTAAAATACATACCCCTAATGCAAAAAAAATTTGGGACATGTGTACTTGTAACAACATTCTTCTTTAATACTTTATCCTTACCAATAATGATACCGGAAACATCACGTAGCTTCTTTTGCATGATAAATTATGATGCTGTCTATTATAATCATACAAAACATGGGATCAGAAACAGTGAAACAAAACGTACAAAAACGACTTAATTTTTCTTCTGGGTTATATCCCGGCTCCTGTTGAGAAATTATACTTTTGCAGGCGTTTAACTGCGTAAATCAAATTGATCAATTTTTTTTATACTTTGAGAAAAATTATTCCTTATTTCCCAGTCTGTCACCTATTTGAATAATATGCTTTATCTCAGAATGTATTTTCTTCTCCTTTTAAACTAGTACCTGCCCTGTTCTTCTAAAAGTAAAAAAAAAATAAAAAATCACTTCATACCGAAAGAAATCAGCACAAAAATATTGATTCCAAAAAGGCCTTGGATCAGCCACAAAATTCAGAGATATATAGATAGATAGGACAATACACATTGTACAATGGTGCACACCGAGAACTTTTGAGGAAGTGATGATGAAATGGGCTCGTGTATTCGGCAAAATGACGGATCGGAGGCAGTCAATTAGCGACACAAAGCAAACTTAAAGTAATACTTCCTCACCATTTCAAGTCTCCAAATTTAAAAAGAGAACCTTCTGCAGGTCGAAAGGAAGGCACAAAATAAATGCATGTAAAATTTCACCCAAAACTGAGCTGTCTGGCGCGAGGTCTTTTCAAAAAATGACGTGAGTTTTTTCACTATGCATGTATAAGATCGGCAATGAACAGCTATGGAATATCTAATCGGTTTCGCATGCTCGATTTGAGAACTGTGATTGCAAAGGCATCGTATTGTCATTGTCTGTCAGGCACTCCCAAAGATCAGTGTCTGGGCGAGTTAAAACTCACTCTGATAACAGCACACATTTTCCTAACAAAACTACGACTTTCAAAGTGCGCCAAAAAAAAAAAAAACATTACACCAATCGTTCAAATTTTTCCTTGCTCTTATAATCAAATCACTGACTTGACAGCCAGCAAAAGATATCGCCCTTATTGTTAACACCTGCTTGTCCTGGGTTTACTGTGCATTTTAAAGTGAAAATCACATATCCGTGGGATGTTTAAAAACGAGTGCAAAGTATGTTTACTTGCCAACGTGTCTTCATAACCCACAAGGGTCTTAGAAATGCTAGGCTTCACCTTACAGGTTTAGTATTTAAGGTTCTCTTTGATTTACAAACCTCAACAACGTACATATATCTCTGAAAGCTTATTTAACTAGCGTTGACAACCCAGGCATGGACAAACCTATATGACAGTTATAGGATTAAGATAGGGAATATTTCAAATAAAACATTAGTTAATACTCTATTGTAAAAGTAGGTCCTTCGCACTAGTGTAGTTAAAATTTTCGTGAAAGGGCCAGTGACTTGCATAACTTAACCTGTTGACGAAGAAAGGGTACACGGTACTGAGAACTGTTCTAACGGAACGTAACTGACCTAGCACCGATGGACAGGAAAGATAACTCTTAGATCTGTTCTGACAAATGCCTGGCAGTGATTTCCTCCACTTGTCAACGTGTTTCCTCACCTTATCAGGCCTCAAGGGGCAATAATCCACCCTCGGGTTGTCCCGGACGCAAAGGGAGGCTAATGATGTTAAGAGTCATCTCAGTCTGGGCGTCTGCCAGTTCCCTGGGGGAGAATTCCACGTGTTGAACAACAATGCAAGTGTTGTTATCAGTGTCACACATCTGACCATCAAGTGACCTGGGCGATGAGGATGGAGAGAAGGAACGAAGCGGTAACTAAATGCTAATGCTAGTTATGTTTGATGATGTCTATACAATGCCCAGGACAATTTAAATTTTGCGTTGAGTTTGGTTTTACAGCGCTTCGGCACGCGACTAGGGTCACGTTGCCCCTTTCATAGTCTTTTGTGGTAACATAATATTTTATATTTGGTATGAAGAGGAGAGGGAGAGGGTGTACAACAATAGAACCCTGTCTGTGTCAACATATTTGTCTAATGAGTTTTCTCTTTGTGTGAATGAAAGAGATAAAAGTGAGTAGTTAGAGGAACTGAAAAAATCGGGGCTAGGAGTGGGGGGGAGGGAGGAGAGAGTGGGCACGTCATTCAGACAGGGCCGGATTTCGATGAAGAGAGGCCCTAGTATAGGCTATTCTAGCTGTGAGGCCCCTCCAAATCTTCCACCTTCACGCCCAGAGAAAGGTGGAAGTGTTTTAAATAATATGAGTAACGCCCATGATGATAATGATAGGTCTTTAATCTTCGAAAGGACATACGCTAGGAAAATTACAAACGATTTGTTCAGAAACAGTTATAGTACATTGTAACATCATAATGTAAGAAAAGGCTGAGCGTGCCACAAAATGTAATGCAAACTAGCCTGAGGCGGCGAGGCCTTCCTAGATTTTGATACCCAAAGTTTCAGCCTACTTATCGTAACGGGAAATCCGGCACTGCATAGCCTACAGTTCTGTTGATCTATATACTTTGTTATTTCCCGACTTCGTCCCGATCAAGTTCGATCTTTGATGGGCAATTTCCATATTAATTTGAAAACAAAAAAATCAGCATCCAGTACCCGCGATCTGTATTCGCTCTGAGCAAATAATAAGTAAAGTTGAATAATATATCTCTGTCGATAGTTGGTTGAGCAATAAATGTCGTAACTGGAGGATGCACACAAAATTAAAATGGATCTTTCACGATATTTAATGGCTGCGTTTTTTGTTGTTGTTGTTGTTGTTGTTGTTGTTGTTGTTGCGGCATCTTGGAAATGATTATCAAAAAGAAGTTCTTGTATTTGCCACTAACGAAGTTCTAGGAGAGATGGGCGTGCTGCAGTGTCGTGAAAATTCTCATATTTATTAATGTCGATAATGATGTTGCATTTGTGTAGTTGTTTTTTTTTTTCTCGGGCTTCTGACGTTGTGAACTAGTGATCAGAAAGTGAGAAAAAGGAAGAGGGTATAGATAGATAGATAGATAGATAGATAGATAGATAGATAGATAGATAGATAGATAGATAGATAGATAGATAGATAGATAGATAGATAGATAGATAGATAGATAGATAGATAGATAGATAGATAGATAGATAAATAGATAGATAGATAGATAGATAGATAGATAGATAGATAGATAGATAGATAGATAGATAGATAGATAGATAGATAGATAGATAGATAGATAGATAGATAGATAGATAGATAGATAGATAGATAGATAGATAGATAGATAGATAGATAGATAGATAGATAGATAGATAGATAATTCTTTATTTCCAATTAGTCGGTACAGTATTTCACACACGATACCCATACAGGAAACAATAGAATGGCATTGTAAATATTAATCCGTTACATGACTGAACATAACTGCTGGCTCTTGGCTTATTTTATCCATAAATAGATGGTAAAAGTGGACAATAACTAAGACTGGCGCATTTATTATTGTAAACCTTCCATGGACATTTCCGAGACTGCCTATAATTAGCACAATGATTTCACAATGATACCCTATGGCGTTGATCTCTAAAGAAAATGGGTAGTACTTATCAAACTTTGATATGTAAGCTTTATCAATATAAGCATCAAATGGTATCGATATTTCTACTAGTTTGACTATTTTTCTTTTTCTGTCAATCACTGTTATATCTGGCCGCACTTCTCTACGATGGAAACCAATAGAGTCACTTTCAAATATAGATGGTTTGAGGGGAGTGTCTTTCAATATGGACTTGTTTCTGTTGAATGAACGAATCTTTCTTTCCAAAATGTCCAAGATGTTGTTGTGTCGTTGTTGGTACATAAGGTGAAATTTTGTGCAGCCATTAAGGGCGTGTGATGCTGTTTCGCATGGATGATTGCGCACGACTTGGTGTAGGTGTTGGGGTAATCTTCTCCAACTCACCGTGTCGTAAAGTGCGTCATTGTTGTTGACACCGCCATTTTGAATCGTTTTCGTGTTGTTGTCATCGCAGCCCGTTGTTATCCTTCTTACTTTACCAGTCCGAATAGCTTCCTTCACCGTCATCTTCAGCCCTGGTACTTAGGCTAGATCGAAATGCCTTCTCCATAACGATAAACTCACCCCACAGCTGTGGGTCCTCAAATCGTAAAGTGCGTCATTGTTGTTGACACCGCCATTTTGAATCGCTTTCGTGTTGTTGTCATCGCAGCCCGTTGTTATCCTGCTTACTTTACCAGTCCGAATAGCTTCCGTCACCGTCATCTTCAGCCCTGTAACAAGGCCCATACCTCCATATGCCATTCCTGCGTTATCGAGGGCAGCTACCACGGATCCCTCCACCAGAACAGCGAACAAAGCACAGACACATAAACATGCGACTAACCCCGTTAGCTAGATAGATAGATAGATAGATGGGTAGGAGGAAGGTAGGTAGACAGAAAGACAGACGGACAGACAGACAGACAGGAAGACATACATACATTCAGACAGACGGATGGATGGACAGATCGGGTGGATGATGGATGTACAAACAGACTGATGGATGAACAGGGATGGATGGATGGATGAATGGGTGGATGGACGGATGGATAGACAGGTAGATACACAGGTAGATAATTATCATGAAGGTATCAATAAATATTAGATGAACTGAAGGTGTATTTGAATGAATGAATGAATAGATGTTAGAGCGACTGGCGGATTGATAGAGGTAACTAATACTCTGCCACTGGATAACGTCTTCTTTCTCCCTCCCTCCCTCCCTCCACACACACACACACAGGGCAGAACCCCCCACCCCTTCCCCCCAGTTGTGTGTTTAATCATGGTGCACGTTAGGAGCACAATAGAAAAAGCTTCTAGTTCAACAATAGATTTTACACCAATATGCTTTTCACGAGTGATGTTCGACACAAGGCCTAACACACTCAATGTGTTGAGTGAAGAAAAGCTGTCTGCGAGTGTGTGCGTGTGTGTGCACTCCTCAAGGCTGTAGATAATTTTTCCCATATCGTGATGGTCGCTGCACTATGGTGCACGGACATGATGTATTCGTTTCACATATCAGTACCCTAGTTCCCTTAGTTCTTTGGGGCCATCGGTAAAATATGACTTGATTTTGCCCCCTTCCCCCCTCCCCAATGTATGGCTTTCGTACTCTGGGAGCACTCCTCTTCCCCCCCCCCCCCCCCCCGCCTCTCCCATTTTATACCGTCAGGATCCTACTTACTTTATAGATGATGTCCATTTTCATGTCAACTTTCCAGTGGTTGAGGCTTAGGATGGGTGAAAAGATAGATGTTTAGTTGAAAGTCCTCACATCTCTCTCTCTATCTCTATCTGTGTGTGCGTCTCTCTCTCTCTATCTGTGTCTCTGTTTGTTTGTTTTCCTGTCTGTCTGTCTCTCTATCTTTCTTTCCCTCTTTCTGTCTCTCTGTGTCTCTCTCCTTCCGTGTGTGTGTGTGTGTGTGTGTGTGTCTGTCTGTCTGTCTCTACCTCTCTCTGTCTGTATGTCTGTTCTTTACTCTCTGCCTCTCTCTTCTTCTTCTCTCTCTCTCTCTGTCTGTTTGTTTTCCTACCTGTCTGTCTCTCTATCATTCTTTCCCTCTTTCTGTCTCTCTGTGTCTCTCTCCCTCCGTGTGTGTGTGTGTGAGTGTGTGCGTGTGTGGGTGTCTGTCTGTCTCTCTTTCTCTACCTCTCTCTGTCTATATTATTATGTTCTTTACTCTCTGCCTCTCTCCTTCTCTGTCTTTCTCTCTCTCTCTCTCTCTCTTACAAGTCCCCTCCGTCAAAAAGATAGAAAAATTTGCAGGTGAGAAACATTTTTGGTAATCAATGCATTTGCTATCTGATGACGTACATGGAGTTTGAGAGCAGTCAGACCTGTTTGAATAAACATCTGTTGGAAAGCTGAAGATCAAATCTTGATAATAATATGAATATTTCTTTCACATCTGTGGCCCCGATGCATCAGCCTGTCTTTCGATAGAAAACCGGTGTAGTCTATAGAGCACGAGGTGTTCGTTTCGAACGTCCTGACATTAACCATCAAGGTAAAAACTTTGCGCACAATCAGCGGTGCCATCTGATGCTGTTTGCCTTTGCTCCATGTTGATCCTGCCACAATATGTAAATAACCCTACCTGTTGACGGGCTGACTCAGCAGGGAAACACGTGTATGGGAGTGTCGTCATCAGAAAGAGAGCGTCGATTTGGCATTTTCTGTAGGCAGGGAAGTTATGTTACCGATGAGAATGTTAATAAAGGTTCGCAAAGGACGTATCTGGATTACATACCCATTTGCCCTGCCATTTGGGCGTTATAATAACAAGCAAATTACCCATTCTGCAAACGGAGAAAAAAGTCTTATAAATATATTGGAATCCATGTCTATTCCAAACGCGACTGGCACGTTCGTGCCACCTCAGTTCACGCAAAGGCAAACACACGTTTGTATTTCTTGAGGAAACTTGGATCATTTAATGTAGGTAAAACACTCATTCAGATGTTTCACAAATCAACTATCTCGATTATCATTCTATTATGTATTACAGCCTGGGGAGGAATTGCAAAGGAGCACGACAAGAACAAAATTAGCAACTCTATTATCAAAAACGCATGCTATCTAACTAACAGTGAATACGTGAACTTTGGTGAGTTATTTGTGCATTCGTGCAAACAGAAACTAAAATCAGTTCTAAATGTTCCATCAGATAGTCCGATTCCAAAGAAGTGGGCGAGTACTGTATTTAAAAACAAACAGGAAGGGCTATAGACGATCTTTTTTGCCATCAGCAATTCGAAGTAACAGTGTTTCCCGATGTAGTATGCTGTTGTTAGTTTAGCCGTGCATAGTTACAAAAATGTTCATTTTTACCTTTGTTTTCGTCATTCTCTCAAGTAGTAGTTGTTCCTCTGGCCACCGTACCACAAACAGGTGAAGATAATAATTAATAATGAACACCCAGCCGTTCTCACTGCAGCTTCTATTCCAAGAGCAATATCCCGGATGTAATCAAAGTATGCCAAATATAGGTCATTTTGTCTCTGGCGCCTAATTTGAATACAGTCCGAAAAAAAAAAATGAAAAGGAATTATCTAAATGAAATAAGAGATGACTTCCACAATGTGATATTTAGAAGACTGCCCGAATTAATACAACTCCAAGCTTTAAAGTTCGGATACAATGTAATATACACACGGATTGACCTTTCAGGTTTTAGAAGAGTTATTCATGGAATTGAAACATCTAGATCTAGAGACCTGTGTTATGTTGACTGAGGAGGTTCAGCCTTTTGATGTAGGCAGTTTGTAATGGAACTGAGTATATTTATGGGTTTGGCGAGGGACTGCTTGACCATGACATATCACATTATCCCCTGTAGACCGGACCATACTCGGCGATGTTCACACTTCATCAACATCCAAAGAGATGATGCGTATTGATTGTATAAAGTTATTTCATATCTCTCTCTCTCTCCCTCTCTCTCTCTCTCTCTCTCCTTTCTCCTCCCCCTCTTTCTCTCTCTCCCCCTTCCTCCTCGCCCTCTTTCTCTCTCTACCTCCGCCTGTCTGTCTGTCTGTCTCTCTTTTTGTCTCGCCCACTCCACCTCCTCCCTCTCTCTCTTTGTGTGCCTCTCTCACTCTCTTCCTCGCTCTCTCTCTCTTTCTCTATCTGTCTGTGTGTGTGTGTCTCTCTCTCCCTCTCCTTCTCTCCCTCTCTCTTCCCATTCTTTCTCTCCCTCCCCTTGGTCTCTCGCTTTCAGTTCAAGGGCATTTTTAACCATTGGTAACTGTGTCTTTCAGATAGCCACACAGGTATTGTCGAGCCTCCTTTAAACGCATTAGTACAGTGTGTCCTCGTCAATGAATAAACATCTGTTTATTATAATTATGTTATTATGTATAGCGAAATAAGATGAAATAAAATAAAATAAAATAGAATAAGAATCTTAAAGCTTGCCTACATTAGAACTTTGCACCATGTCCTATCACGAGCGACTCCATATCGAGGGGGTGCCTGGGCAAAGACCGTATCACCAGTTTTTTAAATTTTACAGGAGGGGGATCCGAAAGTTTGACATGAAGTATCAAATGTCTGTTACGACCTTTAAATCCTCACCAATAATTAGGTCAATTAATTGGATAACGGAATTTGCATCAAGTCAAAATGTAGTAATTACCAAGGCGAAACAGAATATGCAAAAAAAAATAAAATCGAAAATTTTCGAGTTACGGTGTTTGCGCAGGCACCACTCTATATCTTTCCTGCTTTCGTTTTCTTAGAATTACTCCTACTTTGCTCCAACCTGTAGCAATATGGTCCCTCTCGAAAATGGCATATACGTATGTGAACATGCATAAACATGTCCTGTTAGAAATCACTGTGATGTAAATGTTTGTTTCTGTTGGATACCTGGCAAAGAATAGAGTCCAGCTATCCTCACAGAAAACATGAAAGACAAAGAAAAAAACCGCAATATTCTGATAAAATGCCATGTTATGTAAACATTGCGCCCCCTCTTGCACTCGTGTAATGGATAAGAAATAATAATCAAAAGATGATATGAGATAATATACGGTGTCATATAAGAACGTTGCCATGGCAACCAGATAATGCATGTTTATGTTAAACAAAAATTAATACTGGGAAACAGTATGAGATCGTATCTTCTCCTTTAGGGAAAAAATGTATAATGAGCTTGAAATGTAAAGAAAAGAGAGAGAGAGAGAGAGAGAGACAGAGAGGGGAGAGAGAGAGAGAGAGAGAGAGAGAGAGAGAGAGAGAGAGAGGAGAGAGAGAGAGAGAGAGAGAGAGAGAGAGAGAGAGAGAGAGAGAGAGAGAGAGAGGGAGGTGAGCTTGAAAGGTAAAGAAAAGATAGACTGAGAGAGACAGAAAGAAGTAGATGAGCTTGAAATCGAAAGAAAAAAAAAACAACATTAAAGATTGAGAGCTAAGAAGACATGATAAATGCGAAAGAAAAACGAGACGAATGCTAGAAAATGTGAGATCAAAGAAAAGCGTTGATTGATCAGACAAGTGATTTATAGCCCAGTTTAATTTGCCGGTAGATCATCAAATGCGGCTATTTTACCTCCTTTGAGCTAGACGGAATAAAAAATTCACTGAAAAAAAAAACATACAGAGTATTTTGAGTGGAAAGTCATCATCTCTCTTTTCTCCCCAACGTCAAAAGGGGAAAATGATTTGCAGGTAAATCATATCTGCATTCAATGCTGTTTTTATCTGATTACGTACATAATAAACTGGTAGACGGTGGCAGCGGTGTATCTGGGGTAGAACAAATTAATAGGGACACGGTGGTGTGGGCAGTGGGTAGTGTTTTACAGTGATGCATAATAGTTAGGCGACGAGCCACACAGTTTGGCACCCATGCCAGCCGTGGTCTGGCTTACCCCTAAGGCTGGGAATAGACTCATACCAGATGGGGAATGTAGACCTCCATTAATTATGACTGCTCATTGAGTGCTTTTGTAATTAGTGTTGTATGTGCGTATGTTAATCATCTATAGTCTATCTGTATTAATGGATCTTCTTTAAAATATGAATATTACATTGTACCGAAAGCCCCCCCCCCCCACCCCCCTTCCACCGATCCTTTTACCATATCAATATTCTTTATCACAGCCCCCCTCTCCCCAGTTTTTGCCTCTTTCGGGCGGGGGGGGGGGGGATAGGCCCACTCAATATCGTAAGCCCATGTCCACTCTCATCTAGCATCTCCCCCCCCCCCCCCAGCCCCATTTGGTATGGCTGATGTGACATATAATTATATACCCCCTGAGCCAAATTCATGTGTATGGAGGATGACACATAATTATGTGTGGGGGTGGGGGTGGGGGTGGGGGGGGGGGGGGTGGTGGTGTTCAGAAAGTTCAAAATTTGAAAGTACAGTCTTCTAGTTGCGCTAATTTTTTTTTGATTTATACATATATTCCTTGGGACCTGCCAAGTCTCGTTAACCTCTGGGACGGGCACAAATCTCTACTGTATCAATCTCCACTCACCCCGTGTTGAAGAAAGATTTTGACGGGAATAACTCCGTCGACGGGGATAAATTTAGTTAATTATGTTCGAATATGAGTTACCATGTTGTATTTCAAGCTACGTCGTCCTTCAACCACGGCATAAATCTTACAAAAAAATAACGTTTATATTAGGTATAAGATACGTGAAGACTAAACAGAGGGGGAGGTGAAATTGACCAACCTGGGAGTAACAACAAAATATTGGAAGAGGTAATTGGTTCAGATCAAATTCGTTAAAAAAAAAAAAAAAGAAGAAGAAGAAAGATAGTTTTGGAAAAATATTAAATTTTTCATTTCGTTGCAAATGTCACCAGAATATTTCAATGACAACTGACCAGGCCTATAACATGAAATGTGAGTCATCTTGTAATTTTGTGAATCTAATACAGTGCTCTTTCTCCGTATCGCGGGCATAGAGCAAAATTGTTGTATCTCCAGGTTTATGAATCGGGGTTAAAAATGGCAATACTGTAATAATGACAAACTGCTTCTTGCCATTTTTTTCGTTATTTCGCTGTCTTTAACCAGTTCCAAGTTACAGAGAAGCAGTATTGTTGCATCTCTCTTAAAAAATGAGATCATTGAGAGCAATATCGTGGTGTTTCCGAGTAAGCTCCCATTATTCATAAACCTGGAGATACAACAGTTTTGCTCTTTACCCACGGTATGAATGTAATAAAATGCGAATTCATGCCATCAACCCCCGCATTCATATAATGCAAATCAATTCCCGCCATTGTAAACTACATTTGTCCCTATTGTAACTACCGATACAAAGTAAGCCTTACACAGACTATAAAAAAAAAACGACAAAAAAAAACAACAACAACTACCATTTCCGGGTACTGGTAGGTACTTCTTTGGATTTTATCATTCTTAGGCTATCTATTATTTGAGGAGATAACTTGCAAAACCTGCTAATTGACTTTATATTGATTTTGAGAAAACTGCGTCACTTTTGGCACAGCATAATAATGAATCTGAGAGCGTCTTACATTTTGAATGAAAAACACATTGACTTTGCACTTTCTGATTACCATAATGTTTTATCTGTAATCATGTTTTATGGCTGATTTGAAGTTAAAAGTCTGCATCTCATTTTTTTTAAACTACAACTTAACAGACTTTGCAAGTTACCTTCGCCTTTTCATACCTCGATTTTGCTCGTTCTTTTCCTCTTTATCTCTTCTTCTATTGTGCTCTACTGTATAATTTCTTCCCTTTCGTGTTTTGTTTTATAAGACATTGCCTTAGCCACATAGGCCCATTGCGAATGACGCCATTGAGTGTTTTTGTTTTGTTCTTCCGACACCCAAGATGGCCGATGGATCACATGATGAGTGTAACTTCGAGATAATATTTATGTCTAAGCGGATAAAATGCCTGCTGGTTGCATTGTAGTTGAGTGTTATGACAGGGGGTGGATAGGATGGGTCCAAGCTGGTCAGATTCCGTACCATCTGTGTAAACAAGGGAAGGGAAGTGAAAGAATTGACCCAACGCCTCCCATGTGCGTGTACACATGTGCCATTGTTTACTGTAGTGAACTACTTTTAGCTCGCTGCAGATTGGTTCGCGACGCCTGAAGTGCTCGCAGCGCAAATCAGCTAAAGAATCAAAATTAATGTTACCGTCGCCATGGTGGTGCGTCGGTCCTTACATCAAAGATGGTCGATATGCGCCATGGGCCTATAACCACATAGTAACAGTAAGCCTCTGGCAGCCTTAGATAAGTTGATCTCCGTAATTTCTTTTTCATTGTTTTGTGGTATTTCTTTCACTTCTCTTCATTTCCTCTTCATTTTCCATTGTCACTCTTAATGTTAGTCGGTTGTCTAGTTTTGCTTTATGTTGCTGGTGCAGTGCCCTCATGGTTAGAGAGCTTCACAAACAATGTGGCTGATCTATTTCTTGAAAACCCATTGTAATCATGAAAATACATAGATATAGATTAATATAGATTAAAATAGATTAATCACACGATCGCATCCATCATCAGATATTCTTCCAATTCTTAAGTCACTCCATGGCTACCAATTAAGGAAAGAATAAACTTCAAGATTTTGTGCTTTATTTTTAGATGTTCAATCGGGCTAGCCCCAGACTATCTTTCTGAGCTAGTGGAATCATACCAGTCATCAGTAGACGCGGAGCTTCTTGAGATATCCACAGTCAAATTATCGCTTGGCAAGACTTCGGCTTTTTCTATTGGTGGGCCTATATTGTTGAACAACATCAGCCTTGAGAATAGGAAAAGTGAAAACATCGCACATTTAAAAATATGCTGAAAACTAAATTTTTTAGGACCGTTTTCATTGAAACTGAATGATATCCCTTTCTGGTCTGAGAGGTCTGAGGATGGGAGTAGATCTAGTGTTTGTTAATGTGTGTGAATGGGAGCATGATGAATTGATCTTATGTTCACCCTGTTTTACTTTCAGTTCAGCGCCTTGGAGAACATCTTTTTTTTTTTAAGTGTGTGTCGATTTGAGCGTTGTGCAAGTTAATTATTTGTATTACATTACAATACATTACAAAATACAACGACCTGACGTCAACAGCTAAAATGATCTTTTTCCCAGCAAATACGAAGCTTCAAAATACCGTCGACCAGCTGCTTTACCATGAAATTTTGCAGTTTTCTAAAAGCACTGCGTGTTATGAGTTTTTTCTTCTATATTCTGTAAACATTACAATTTGACTGATTAGTAACTTTGGTTACTGTAAACCTGATAGAGTACTTTCGAAACCCTAACATGTTTGCCAAGGATACTGCGCCCCGCCACAAAAATGCTAGACTCTGTGCGCTAAAAATCAGGTTTATTTGTCAGTAGACATGCTCTTGTCTGTCTTTTGGGATCTAGTGGGAGAACAAGGAAGGAGAAACAGGAGAAAAACGAGGGAAGAAAAACACGTTTAAAAATTAAGAGGCTGTCAAAACTGTGCGTGTGTAACTCTTCACAGTCTAACCACTTGGGCTCTTGAGATATTATGTTTCTTTCTTCTTGTTTTTCTTTTAACTGGTGTCTGCACTTGTAGGTGTCTGGAAGTAATTAGAGTTGACACAGAATACGCCTGTTGCTTTAAGAGCAAGAGAAAGCAGAAATAACACATTAGACAGAATGCTTGTGTTCTTTTACCTTTCAGGTACGAAAATATGTTCTTTCTTTCTGTTTTTTGTTGTTGTGCAAAATGTTCTTTTCTTTATTTTCTCTCCCTTGTCTTTTTTGTACTGTTTATCCTTTTGCACTTTCCATCAAAGCAAGACAGTCTGTCTGTTTGTTTCTGCACTAAATGATTGCGTCTATCTATCTGTCTGTCTGTCTGTCTGTCTGCCTGTCTGTCTGTCTGTCTATCTATCTATCTATCTATCTCCGCCCACCGTCTATCTATCTATCTATCTATCTATCTGTCTATCTATCTATCTATCTATCTATCTATCTATCTATCTATCTATCTATCTATCTATCTATCTATCTATCTATCTATCTATCTATCTATCTATCTATCTATCTCCGCCCACCGTCTATCTATCTATCTATCTATCTATCTATCTATCTATCTATCTATCTATCTATCTATCTATCTATCTATCTATCTATCTATCTATCTATCTATCTGTCTGTCTGTCTATCTATCTATCTATCTATCTATCTATCTATCTATCTATCTATCTATCTATCTATCTATCTATCTATCTATCTATCTATCTATCTATCTATCTATCTATCTATCTATCTATCTATCTGTCTATCTATCTATCTATCTATCTATCTATCTATCTATCTATCTATCTATCTCCGCCCACCGTCTGTCTATCTCTCCGTTTGTGTGTTAGTGTGTGTCTCTTTCTCGGTCTGCCTATTGTTTTTTTTTTTTTTTTTTGTGTTTTACAAAATTAGAAAACGCTTCACATTGATTGGGCCCTGCCATTATCTTGTTACTATATTCCTGATTTGAAGTGGTATTGTCATCGCCTCCTCCTTTCTTTCTCCGCCTCCCTTTCCTTCACTATTTCTCTGTTTCTCTCTCTCTCTCCATCTATGTGTCTGTCTGGCTCTCTCTGTCTCTCCCTCTATATTCCTTTCTTCGGTCTTCTCGAACCCCCTCTGTCCCCTCACCTGCCCTTCTCTCTCTCCCGTCTCTCTCTTATCCTGGCCTTGTCCACATTATTTTCCAGCATCGCCCCAAATACACAAAACAATAATCCAGTTCTCAGACGCACAAACGAGACCAAAGAAATTAGCTTTGTTTACACTGAGGAGACCATGACAACGCCAGTGATGTGCGTCTTTTGTATCGGGATTTCCCGTAATTTGCACATCAAAGGTCAGACAAAGAGGTGCAGTTTGTCGTATTTACCTGCCCCTTTTTTTCCCCCTTGTTTTGGAGCTTATCATTCTTTCTGGTCATGAGATACCTGACCAAGGACTGACTGATGATCTAAGGAGTTGAAAATAAAAATCGTCACTGCTCTACACTAACGGAATAGATCATTTTCGACACTTTTGAGACACTATCGGATGGCCCTCATGCTCAGGCATACAATGAACCGTCGGTTGTCTTTCGGCGCTAGTCTGACATACCGTATTCCATTATCGTAGACGAAACTCAGAGCCTACTTAGAATAGGTTTCATTTTTTTTTTTTTTTTACAGAAAACTGTTCATAAAAAAACATTCTGAATAATTTTTTTTTTGCAGTGTGTCTGATCTTCAACTCGTCAAATACTGGCGTTTAGTGTAGATTTATGGAAGTTGATGACGGTGAAATCTAGAAAAAGAGGTTAAGTTCATTCTTGTATGCAGGCATGAAACGTACTCAAAACCCGGCGTGTTAGAATTATGTTTCAAGATAGTTGGCTAAAAATGGTCTCTAGGAAAGATATGACAGCCCCCCCCCCCCCCAGTGTCCTGGTTTCGAATACCGCTTTGAGGGATGACAGGGCGGGGGGGGGGGGAGGGGGGGGAGGAGAGATTCAGCCCGATGAAATTCTTTCTGTGTCTTTAAGCCACTTAATCGTCGACAGCCTGACTGAGGCTTGCCTCTGATATAGTTCCATTGTGCTCTAAACGAGAGAGAAAGAAAAAAACAAAAAACAGAAGAAAGCAAGAAAGAGAAAAAGAAAGCAAGAAAGAAGAAAGGAGAAAGAGGAAAAAACGTGACCTCGCCGTCTTACCCTCCCACTAAAATAGGTGATGTTTTATCACTTTGCTTTATTGACACTGCTACACAATAGATTCTCTGTTTTACCCATTTCACCCTGGGAACACAGCACATGCTCTTGTAAAAACATCACTGAGTTAAGAAGGGATTAAACCTGTCTATTTTATTTATCAATATTACCTGACTCATTCCCATAAGCCGCTCTGAGCGGACATGTCAATAATTTCTGTAGGCCGCTCTAAGCGGCCGTGTCAAATCAAAGATGCTAGAAACGAAAAGATGAGACACTCCCTTCTTCGCACCTTCAAAAAAATCGTGCACTGTTAGCTCGCTGATTGGGGGCGAGGCCCAGGGCGCATAGTATGAAAAAAATGCTTGATGTAGAGGTAAGTTAATGATGTGGATTTGTGACAGTGCTACTGCGACTAAAAACAAAATAACCAGAGTTTTCCCACCGCGATTGAAGTTATAATATACAAAATAAGTGGCGTCTTTCAAGGCCGACGGCACTAGCTGAACACTGAACAAAATTCGATATTTTCCCTATTTGGCTTTGTAAAATACTGCATTGTTCAGGACTTCCACATCTTCGCCGCTGGGTGGCGGTGCGAAATCTGTGCTTGCGAAACGCGCTAGCTGTCTCATTTTATTGTTTTTAGTATCTTAAGTCAAATATGCACCTAAATAAACTAGCTCATGAAAATCAGTGAGATTTGTTCTTTGTCAAATGCCCAATTTTAAAAATATTTTTAAAAAATAAATATTTTCCCTATTTTATCGTTTTCTATATTTCTTATGCTGTCACAAGGCCTTATTACTGATCAGCTGTTTACAAAAGAGGCAGTATGACTTAACTTGCTAAAAGTAAATCTCTTGACATTGAGCATACATGTAAACCGCCATCGATGGAAGTCAAGGACCTTCCTGGAATAAAACTGCACGTACTCCTCGTCTCCCACATTCCCCCTTTCTCCATCCAACATTTTTTTTTATGCTCTTCTCCCCCCCCCCCCCCCCCACCTCCGACCTGTAAAAATAAGTGAAACAAGCAAACATCTATACAAGGGAACAGTAAGCTTTTCATCCCCAATAACGTCACCTTCTCGTCAAAAAAACGAACAACAACAACAACACCCCCCTCCCCCACCAAAAAAAAAAGATCGGATTATTTAACACTAGAGAAATACGGGTTTTCTCCCAATCTTATTTTGACGTGCGACTGCCTAGCGCTTGCGCAGTGTTGATACCAGGACATATTGGAGGCGATAACTCCGTCTTCCATTTCATACCGCGGGGCTGAGTGATGGCGTGATACATTACCTCCCCTAAATTGTAAAACCAGATGGCATCAGATTTATGTCATGCGCACAGGTAGCAAATCTGACTCATCCGTCCTCCCACCCACCCACTGTTTTGTTCTTTCTTCCCCCCTCCTTCTTGCCTGTATGATTTTTCTTCGCGTGATAATAAATGAACATAAAGATGAGTGCACAGTGCACACGAACATTCATGTCATTGAACTACATCGCTTCCTTTCCTTGTTCCTTGTCTTACTCATCCACCCAACCCGAAAAATTATAATTAAACTTAACAGCTCTGAATACGGAACAGAAACATAGAAAGTGTACCCGAATAGGCCGTGAAGGGCGCAAAGTGGCCGTTATCTTGCCGACGCGCCGTAAAAGCCAAAGTCAAAATGAAACCCACTTGGTTCTTCTCCTTCTTTTCGGCTTTTTTTTTTTTGTTGTTTTTTGTTGTAGTGGTGATAAAAACGGTAATAAAACTTACAGATGACTGTACAGTATACACGAATAATTATTCATGGCCATTTCCCTTCCCTATTTCTTGTCTCATCCATCCACCCTCTTTTTATTTCTCTCTCTCTCTCTCTCTCTCTCTGTGGCTCTGTCTGTCTGTCTGTCTGTCGCTCTATCTCTTTCTGTCTCTCTATCTCTTTCTCCCTGTCTCTCTCCCCTTCTTTCTTCCTTCACTGTCATAATAATAAGGCTTGTGGCGCACAATTTGATTCAAATTAAAAACTTTTATACCCCTTTGCCAAATTTTTCCCAGATCTATACAAAAGAAGTTTTGAGAATTTTACCAATGTCATAAAATTGTGCGAATGTATTAAATTCTATCGTTAAACTTAACAGTTCCGAATACGAAATATAAATAAAGAACGTGTACCCAAATAGACCGCGAAGGGCGCAAAGTGGCCGTTACCGTGCCGACATGCCGTGAAAACCCAAACTTAAAAGTTAAAACCCAAATTCATGTAGTCAAGTCTTATTTGCGTCAGTCTTGACTCTGAACTAAGTTACTTTTGATTCAACAAGCGTGGCAGATTTCTTTCAGCCCTACCACCGGTGTCGGAGGTCCAGTTTAATTTCGTAGACCATATCTCACAGTGAAAAACTGGCAAAACTAACTACAGTCTTTGCGCTACCAGTCAACAGTTTTTCTGAAGTTTTCCCGGTAAAATTAATAGTCACACATATGTTGATTGTCCCGTACCATGCACTGAATGTGAATATTTAACATAGTAAAGGAAAGGGAGGCACAGAAATAGATGGGTAGACAGATAGAAAGATAGACAGACAGAAATATAAACAGATAGATAGATAGATAGATATATAGATAGATAGATAGATAGATAGATAGATAGATAGATAGATAGATAGATAGATAGATAGATAGATAGATAGATAGATAGATAGTTAGATAGATAGATAGATAGATAGATAGATAGATAGATAGATAGATAGATAGATAGATAGATAGATAGATAGATAGATAGATAGATAGATAGATAGATAGATAGATAGATAGATAGATAGATAGATAGATAGATAGATAGATAGATAGATAGATAGATAGATAGATAGATAGATAGATAGATAGATAGATAGATAGATAGATAGACTTCAGGTCCCAGACAAGAAAGAGAAGGCATATTTGTAATACATCTGAGAATGAGATACATTGAAACTACGGATCCAGTGCCACATCATACTTTATTTTCTTGTACACACCTAGAAACCCGTTGTGACTTATATAAGTAAAGCAGGTGATACCACAAGACACTACTCTTCGCGAAAAAAAGCAAAATTGTTCTTGTGTCCTGGACTTTCGACGGTTAAGTACAAAATACTTCACTGGCCTTTCCTACTAGATGCATTTTTTCTGAAACCCTCGCTGTTATACGCCTCAACCAATCTCTACTCACTTTCCCTAGCTGTTATATCCTGCCTTCACTTTTCTGCAACTTCTCAGCTTCACACCCTTTCTCAACTTAAGAATATCAGTTTAACAAAAAACAAAAGTATTGGACCTGTGTACTAGTTGATACGGTCCAAAATGTTTTGATAATCTTTAAAAACCAATTCGTTTTAAAACTTTTTCCTTTCAGTTGGCTTCACAGTGGAGTATAACATTTGCTGTGTTAGAAGTGGAAGGCTAATAGTGATTGTCAGCATGGAATATCTGGAACCTAGATAAAAATGCATTTATGGTGAAATGTGGAATCAGCTGTAATCGAGTGTCGTTGAAAATCGTTCACAATCTCCTAATATTTTAATTTTGTTTTGTTTTGTTTTATTTTACTTTAAAAAATATTTTTTAAAAAGTTATTTTAGGCGTGGGTGATTCTGACATAACAAACGAACAGCATGATACGGATGTCGGCTTATCTAAATGAGGAAATTTTTATGTCTGTTTATTTTCATAAGAAACATAATTATGCCTTTGTGTGTGTGTGTGTGTGTGACTCCAAATCTGGTCTATATTTAAAACATGCAATTTGGAAGGAATGCTTAGAGAAATTAAAGATGGTTTAAAAACAATACTGCTTAGAGGCAGATGAAAGGGAGCAGAGGCGAAGAGAAACACGAGTAAACGGCATTGTTAGAGACTGAAGATTTTCGAGAACATTATCCCAAAGCTTGGCGATCCTGTCGACGCCTTGGATCAGTGATAATGTCCGCCTCTGATGGTCTTCGGAGAAGTCTAGTTTTGGCGAGGTGACTCTCGACGGCGTTGTCTCCGCCTGTGAGAATACACAATAGAGTAATGATTCTCAAACTGGAGGCACAGACCTGGACCATAGTTCTTGTTAGTTCTACCTCCATTTTCTGAGAAAGACTGGAGATCCTTTCGTATGTAGAAAAGGTATGACGCACGCTTTGACATTTGCTTAAAATAATTATGTGATGGCACTTACCAAGCTGTTTCACACTTCCGATTCATTCTAACTCCTTATCATAACAATAAAACCACAACCGTTTAACACTGAATTTCTTCAGTTGTGCACAAAGTGGAATTGAAACAAACCAGAACTAAGATCGCAACTTGTCCCCCAGGAAAGCAATTTCAAATGTAATGGGAGGGGTTTTAGCCAGGAGATTAATTTCAGTCAGAGGAGGAACCCCAAGCCGGGTAAGATTGTACTTTGTGTGCTTAGCAAATGAAAAATACCAATATTTTATTTGATTGCAATTAATAAAGAAATATATTTTTGTTAATTTGTTTCAGTTATTGCCACTGTAAAAGTAGAAAGATGAAAACATTATTAGGTAACATTTTGAAACTGGGGGGAGTAACTGAGGAAAGCTGAGATCACAGGGGGATCACATGGCCCAGCATTCTGAGGATCACTGCCATAGCGTGAAGGACAGAAACAAAGTGTTTGGGAGAGGGGGCTTAAAAGTGGAAAGGTAGTAAGATCAAAACATTATAAGGTGGCAATTCATAATTGCAGAGGAATAGAGGAAAGCTAGGATTGTAAAGGGAGGAATGTATCCTGGCACTGTGAGAATCATTGGGTTGGAGTGAAGGACAGAAACAAATTTTTGTGGGGACCGAATGTTTTGTAGCGGGACAGTTGGGAAGGGGGGGGGGGGGAGAACAAAAGTCACTATGCTGCAAGACTCAGGTAGGCCGCAGCTAACATTTTTGGCCAAATTCACTATTTTCGTCCTTGGGTCTGAAAATAAATGGTGCATCTTGTGTCAAAAGCTCGTGGCTCAATTCCACTCAATAACGATATTGCAACTACCAAGTCCATTGTCTTTAGAATTTGCTGGTGGCAAAAAGCCAAAGAAAATCAACTTTTTGGCTCTTCTGTAAAATTCTCGAAATGCTACTTAGGGGACTCTTGCAGCATAGCGACGAGAAAAGAGTTCAGAGTGGAAATCAGGAGGGACGGAACAGGACAAGAAAGAGAGAGAGAGAGCGAGAGAGAGAGAGATAGAGAGAGAGAGAGAGAGAGAGAGAGAGAGATAAAGAGAGAGAGAGAGAGAGAGAGAGAGATGGTGGGAGAAACTGTCGCGCAGGAGCTTCCAAACTTTAAAAAAAAATTTGCATCTCTTTTCAAATCTCCGATCATAGGTCGAGATCCTTTCTTCAGAAAAAACAACGAAAACAAAAGATCCCCCCCCCCCCCACCCCCACCCTCCAAGAGAGAAAGAAATGCGGAAAGACAGAACCAGAACAGGAGGGAGGCCCACTTGAAGATTGTGCAGAATCTGAACTTACAAGATTGGTTGAGGCAGATTTGAGATATGATAGAAAAATCTTCGATTTATTAACAGATACCTTGAGGTTGCATTAACAACACAAGAAATGCACACTTTTTCGCGGGAAATTACTTGCACCGTGTGACACCGCGAACGTCGGTAGATTTTCATTAACATTACTATAAATAAACTAATCAGAGCGTAACCGGGGTGGCGGATTTAAATTGAAAACAGGTGAGAGACAGAGAGAGAGAGAGAGAGAGAAAGAGAGAGAGAGAGAGTGAGACGGAGAAAGAGGGAAGAGAGAGAGAGAAAGATGGCAAAGGGTGGGACTGACAGATAGACGGGCGGGCAGAGACAAAGTCAAAGCCAGAAGTACACACAGCAACGTTCACACTGTGAGGGGTGGGGGGCATATACATCAGAGAGATTGCGGGAGAGAGAGAGAGAGAGAGAGAGAGAGAGAGAGAGAGATAGTGAGTCTGACAGAGAGACAGACAGGGACAGAGACGAAGACAGAAGTACACACACACACACACCAACGTACACAATGGGAGGGAGAGAAACATATACGTCAGAGAGAGAGAGAGAGAGAGAGAGAGAGAGAGAGAGAGAGTGAGAGCGAGAGAGGGAGAGAGAGAGAGAGTTTAGAAATAGAAGGACAGAGCGTGAGTCTGACAGACAGACAGACATGGACAGAGGCCTCCTCTGGGTTAAGAACCACTCACTTATAATATCAACAAAAACATCAGCTCCGGTCAGCACTTAATCTTCTCTGACTGTTCAGATACAGACGAATACAGTTTTCTAGAAGTTTGCCGACCATTCTCACATGAATCTCCTTCAGACAGACAACACAAGACTTGGATAATAAATCTTAGCCCGGCCGGGAGATGTCCAAATCAGTGACTTGTCAAAATTTTGATGGAGTTATCTCTTAATCGTTCACACTGGGAGAGTGAGTGAGAGAGAGAGAGAGAGAGAGAGAGAGAGAGAGAGAGAGAGAGAGAGAGAGAGAGAGAGAGAAAGACAGAGAGGAGAGAGACACACAGAGAGAGCGAGAGAGAGAGAACGAGAGAGAAAGAGAAACAGAGACACAGAGAGAAGAGAGACACACAGAGAGAATGAGAGATAGACAACAAAAGAGAGAGAAAGAGAGATAAAGAATTTGAGAGAGAAAGAGAGACACAGAGAGAAGACAGACAGAGTGAGGGAGAGAACGAGAGATAGAGAGAGAAAGAGAGAGAGAGAAGGAGAGAGAAGAGGCAGTTTGAGCGGGGGGTGAGGGAGGGAGGGGGGTGGAAGTAATCCCTGCCTAAATCGAGTATATAGTAAATCATTTGGTCTACATACTTTGTGGATAGCCCCTTCGGTAAATTAATGAATTTTTTTGGAAATCACCTGCAAGTGTTTGGAAGATTGCATCAAATGTACGCACTTGCAATCATATAAGTGTTAAGGCATTTGATGAGCCAAGCCTTATAATGGGTCGTGCAGGTGCGAAACCCCCACGTGTGAGCGAAATTAATTCTGGTTCAATTTCTGTGCTGTTTACTGTTGGATCAATCTCCCGGATAGACGAAAGTTTCTTTTTGTCTCATTTGTCGGAATAAATCTATTCATTGGTTTGGCAAGACGAGGTGGTTCAGGTAAACTGGCTGTCTCTCCCACTTTTTCTCTCATTCTCATATACACACACACTTAGTCTTTCTCTCTCTCTTTTCTCTCTGTCTCTCTCTCTCTCATGTAACACATACACACTCTCGTTTTTCTTTCTGTCTGTTTGTCTGTCTGTCTGTCTTTCTCTCTTCTCTGTGTTACACAAGTTTATTGGGTAGAGATAGATGAGCTGTCAGAGCAAAATGCAATGAAAACAGAGCAAAAGTTCACGAAAAAGTAAACCAGTGAAAGCATTACCTTTGTTTTCTCTATTCTATCGAGTGTAATGAAATCCAGTTTCACAAAACTGAGAAGAAGAGAGGTAGACAGTACAATGAAATTTACACATAAACTGCAAAGACGGGAGAGTGAGTTTAGAACATTATATAGCATTATAATAGTAAAGACATCAGACAGAAGGGAATGGAAGTCATTGTTGGAGGGCAACATCCTGCAGTGGATGGAATGCCTAAGTGAAGGGTGAAAGGTGCATATAGACTATACACATAATTGGGAAGAAAGAGGGTGATTCTATAATGTGATGAAATATACACATAACTGAGAAAACGGGAGAGTGACAGTATAATGTAATGAAATTAATGAAAAGGGGAGAGTGACAGTATAATGCAATGAAATTAATGAAAACGGGAGAGTGACAGTATAATGTAATGAAATTAATGAAAAGGGGAGAGTGACAGTATAATGTAATGAAATTAATTATAAGGGGAGAGTGACAGTATAATGTAATGAATTAATGAAAAGGGGAGAGTGACAGTATAATGCAATAGGACACATTATTCATTGGGAAGAAAAAAGGGCGTTCTTTAATGAAATGGAATTTACAAGTAATTGGGAAGAAGTGAGAGTGGCAGTATGATATGATGACAAAAATAATATATAGGTAATTAGGAAGAAGTGGGGGTGACAGTATGATAATGAAAAAATATACAAGTAACTGGGAATGAGGGAGAAGGTTTGTTTCGTAACAAAGTATTGGCCTACTTAATTATAATTTGTGTGTTTATAAGAGGTGGGGGTGGAAGTGGATTGAGAAAGAGAAAGACAGTATAAACCCGATGTACAAAGGCGTATAAGAGAATCTTTTTAAAAACTGACCAGTGGTCAAGTGGTCAAAAGGTATGACCAACAGGTGGCATACTACACTAACCATCTACCACCTCCACCCGAGTTCCCGAACAGGGTCAAGTGTTTGCGGTAGTAACTGTGTTGTTGTGAGATCTATTAGTGGAGGTTAGAAAATGCCGTAACCTCCGTCCAGCCAGCCATCAGCGAAGGGTTGGAATACCCCGGTAAGGGTGCTGGCCGACTGCTCATCTAATTAATGCATGGTGGGGCCGTAGACGTGGCCGTAGACATGGCCCCACCGCTTGAGCCTTTTTACTGCATCTATTATTACAGGGCATAGGGAGTCACTATGCTGTCTGTTGTTTTTATTTATTTGAGTTTGGGTTTAACGGTGCGTCGGCACAATAACGGCCACTTAAGCCTGATACTCAGAGCTTCGCTATTTGAATGTTCACAAATAAAATCTAGAAGTTCCCTATTAAATTGTTTTATCTGTAAAGTTCTCAAATGTGTTTTGTATAGATTATAAAATCACTGTCTTTTCTTCCCAGTCATGTGTGTTTTTCATTACAAACCACTGTCATCCTCTCTTTCCCCCAAATGTGTGTCCATTTCATTATGCTGACTTTGTACATGTATAAACAAAATAAGATTTAAATTATTGAAGTAACCTGCACATTCCAGATTCATTTCGACATTACAAGTCGCGCTGAGGATCCACTTCAGAAAAATTTAATGATTCTTTCATGGAATCACAGACGTATATAAATATATCTTCGTTGGAGACGCCTGGAATCAACATAAATTCAGTTAAAATATGGATAACGACAGTTGGCAATTACACGCCACACATTCTGGGGGAATCTTCCCCCCTGAATAAAAAACAGTGTGTGAGGTGGGTACGACCCAGACAAAGTCTACAAAGGAGAACGTTATCTTTCCAATTTCGTTGAGAGGCAGCAGACACCGCGCTAAATTAATATGTAATTCAATTCGGCGCTGGTTGTACCCGCTTTGAAGCCAAACTGAGTTTTCTTGGCATTTTGGAATTTTGTGGAAAGTTTTAAAGTTAGAGCTATGGTTGGGATTAGATTTGGTTACTTGGCAATGACAACCTTTTCATTGGCGACATGGCCTCAATACCTTTATGAGAGCTAACACAGGTTGGTTTATAAAAATCCTACATTTTGTCACCGCTCTCCGCTAATGGCACCAGTCACTTTCGACTCGTGTGACTCCTCTTTTACTGTTATTTGATGACTTATTTCGATTCTATTTTATAATTACGTTTTCCTATTGGCGCATTTCTTTTTCTATGATATTATCTGCTAGCCCTAATGCTCAGGTGCCTTTTGGCACAAGTCTGACATATACCATTATCGTAGAACAGTGACGTATTTTTTTGTTTTTAGTATTTTGGCTGCGAGGCCCCAATAGACCCTATCTTTTTAACTTTCACTAAATTCAGCAACTTGTAGCCTAAAGCGTTGCTTGATAATGGAAAACCCCTCAAAAGACAATGACGTCATTCCAGCGACTCACCTGAGGATCTCCATCCCAGCCTCCGACGGTCCTGATGGTGTGACGTCATTTTTAACTTGTGCTAGCTTCCATTACGCGTCAAGAGTTCACCGTGAACGCCCCTACGAGTCCAGACAGCTGTATAAATCTATCCCAGATCCTCCCGGCTCTGAGAAACCCTACACATAACAGATTATTGTTATTATTTTTTTTGCTCTCATACCATTTTAATGCCTTAAAGCTTATCTATTACTGGCAGATGCTATTTGAGCCATGAAGCTACAATGCAATGCGATTTTTTTTTCTTAACAACTCGAGGCCATGTTCTGCAAAAATTCTTATGGCCCATGTTCTGCAAAAATTCTTGTGGCCATGTTCTGCAAAAATTCCTCGCTGGTACGGCAAAGGGGCGCATCGGGCAAAACCTAGTTTTGAGCCACAGCGCTTTGAAACTTTGGGAGTCTTAAAATTATGGTAGCTCGCTTATTTCTGGCTCGATCCGAATAGTTTTTGCTGTTGCGATGTCTGTGGCAGGTTAACTATTATACTGATATCTTGTTTTTGTGATTTTATTAGTATATATGCCAGTAGATAGGATGCGCCCCTATGCCATACCACGTTTTGGCATGGGTGTCCCGTTGCGCCCCGCGACGGCCCGATGCGCCCCTATGACATGCCACGAATGGGCTCTGTTCGCAGGTTACGCCCATACGCAGTAGAAAGAGTAATAATAAAATACTGACAGAATGTATTCTGAATTCGACTTAAAACACACAACCAACCTCGAAAGCAAGGAAAAGAAAGAAAAGAACACAGAACAGCAACATCTCGCACTTGAAGCATAAAGGAAAGGCCGGAACAAGAAGTTTACAAGAATAAACCAATTTTATTAATAAAAAAAAAAATCTGCATGCCATTATAATAAAGGTGTGACAGTAATTTAAGAACTAATTAATTATCCAAATGCGATGATAACTAAGGCGATAACAAGTAAGATGACATGAAAATTAATAAATATGACATAATGACACAATGACAGTGACAGCAAATGGTAACTTATGGTGATGTTGACGATGAATGCAGTGAAGATTACATTATTTATTACAAGTTTCTTTTGAATACTGATCTGCTGTAAAAAGGCATAGTGGTGCAGTTTTAAAGAAGAACACAACAACTTGACAGTGTAATTGATATTAACAGATACCTAGCCCTTCTATGAAAAGGCTGGCTCCTGACACAATATTATTAGAGCAGCAAGAGATGATGATGATGGCGTCGATATTGATGATAATAGCTTGTATATTGTACTGCAAATGGGTTGCTCTGTAAAGTGGCAACAATAGTTAAGACATTAAAGACATATTATTTTAAGACATAAAATGATAACAGAGTTTATCACAGTGACAATGGTGCTTAATGTTCGTTTGTTGCTGATGATGGTAGTGTGATTATCGCTTCTCAGTCATGAGGTAAAGACAGGTAGAATCGTTTATGATCTGGATTGCTTATAACTGCACAGTGCAGCAAGATCCTTATATTTGCCTTTGGAGATCTTAGGAGAAGCCTCTATTAAAGTTGGTGCGACCTCGGGTTTCCTTCTTGGTGGTAAGGTAATTGTTGCGAAGGATTCCTGCAGGTGAGAGGTCTTGAATTCAATTTTATCCAGGGTGTCCTTTCTAATCTTTATTTGCATGAAATCGGGCCAAGATATTGGCATCCCCTCATCTGATTTCCTAACACGCAAAACGCCAGATGTACCAGAAGTGGCCTTCCAGTCTATGATGTCATTATTGTGAATTTCATTCACTATATATGGTTTCTTGCGTGCTGCAGATTTAATTATGCCGACCAGTTCGGAGGGCACCATGATACTTTCAATTCTCTTATAAGCAGCTTCCACAACAGAATGCATTGAATCTCCCTCACTTTGACCATGATTTTTTTCGAAAAAGTGCATGGTCACAGACTGCAGAGATAGGGATGATTTCAGGAATGTGCGAATCATGGCTGGTAGAATTGAATTTTTATTTTGTCCGACGCAGCCATCTGAAAACAAAGCCAATTGTTCCGTACCCGCAGCATCCACATCTTTCAAATACCGGTAAAGACAAGAGGCTATCTCATTTGCCCCCCTCCCAGCTAGGCTCTCGTTCCAAACAAAGCAGTAACCTTGTCCTGACATTGTCTCAAACACTGTGAAGTTGTAGTTAGCAAGACGTCTTTTGTAAAATATTTCTCCCCGATTGGATTTTGGTAAATATAGTACTTTTTCCAGATCAAAGATGGCTACCTGGAGTTTAGGATCTTCTTTGGCTTTGCTCTTAAGGGCAGAGAGATGAGCTCTGGCTGCCTCCTTTTCTTTGATGTGTCCATCGTACAGCTGCTGGAAATCCGAATCTAAAGCACTGCCACTTCTCTTCGTTTCACAGATTCCACATGTATCTTTTTTTGGATGATGGAATTTCAATTTCTGCTGGTGGAAAATCTTTTTGTAAAGCTCGTAAGAAACATGTACCTTTTTGGATTGTTCACATTCTTTATACAGATCAAACATTTTTGCTATTGTCAGATCGGAGGACAGATATTCCCAGGAAGAGTTCGCTCGACAATAGTGTGACTCCATTCTAGGGAATCGGTCTATATGTGTCTTGATGCTCTGGGTTTTGATGGCACTATCATCAAATTTCCTGTGACCTCCACGCTGATCACCTTGCAGGATGCCATTTTCGTCTGTTTTTGACAGCACTGTGCGAACAAATTTTTCACTTATGTTCAAAGTGTTAAGGAACATCACTTGGCAAACAGGGACTTTCGTGTCATCAGCTGGCAAGCTATAAAGAACGTTCCTCTGTCGTTTTGAATCTCATTGAGTTGCCTTTGACGACACGTGCCGGGAAACCCAATTTCTTTGCTCATGAAGTTCTCCTATGTCCCAGAAAGCATGCAACAATGCGTCTCTCTGAGCGTCGGAAATGTCGAGGCATCCTAACTTTCGCTTCTGACAAGCTATTCCTCCATAGCGTTCCCGAACTTGCCGTCGACCTGGACATGTCTTCTTGGAGTTAGTTGAAACGTAGGCCAAGCCAAGGTTCCGTTTCGTCTTTGCCTGAAAAACATAATACGAAATTAACAATAACTCATTACTAAATTTAATTACCACAGGATCAATAGCTCTGTTGAATAATTCACTACATTATAATAAATAATATATAACAGGTCGATGAGTAATTTAAATTTAGAAATCATAACCAGTTATTTAGCAAACCAGCAACATAGTTAGTAAACCACCTGCCATTTTGTGTACATTTGTTCAGTTGAAGTAACATTTAGAAATTTGTACATAAATTGACAACGATTCAAGCGCCTTTCGTGAATAACTAGAGAAAGAGAGTGAGACCAAGAAATGTGTAAGTTGTAAATCAATATCCATCCTATTATCAGTTTATAAAGCCTGCATTTAAAATTTGCAACATTATTTAACTGCAGGAGAATACCTTTTATTTTAATTCATAAACAGACGACTGATTAACTGATGGCATATTATCTTACCTCTTCTCTTTTGCGCTTTTTCTGGTTCTTGGTAAGGTCGATTTCAGCACTGCGTGGCGATCCATCGACATGAAAGTTCTCCGGAATCAGTCTTTGGAGCGCTTGTTCAGGTAGATGCTGGGGACTGTCTGGTGCTGCCTGGTGTACAGTGGGTGACTCAGAGACTGAATTAGAGACTGAATTAGTTACATCTGACCTTGGCTCAGTCTGAAGAACATCTGGTACGATCTCGCCGATAGACCCGATGCTGGCATGGAACAGTTCATTGGCCGCTGACGTGACGGAAATGTCTAAATCACTGATGAGTGAAACTTCCAGTAAATCTTCGGGAGTATTCTCGGTTTGGTGATTGTCAGGTTTCACTAAAAGTTTAGATGGTCCACTTAAAGCTTGGCTAGCGTTCTCTTCGGGTCTTCTACTTTGTGTACTTTGATTAACAGCAGATTTGGCTAACTCTACCATGCGCCTTCCTCTACTGAAATTTCGGTAGTCCAACGTTTAAAGCTCGGAGGAGTAACTGAGACCGCGTAGCACCAGAACATCTTCCGAGTTTATATGGCAGCTCCTTTGCCTTCACTCGCTAATGTGTCACAGTGCTCTTGATCTCAATGTAATTATCATGACAACCAAATATGGTCATCTTTTAGGCAGGATGGGGATTGACAACCAAATATGGTCATGTGCGAGGTACAATGGGGATGCCATATTCAAAATGACAACACAGACGCCAGTTTTCAACAGTAGTACGACTTCATACATGTACAGCATATTTTTCTTGGCGTCGGTACTACAGTTCTAATTTATTTAGCTCAAGTATCAAAACATGGTTATATAACTATAAGAGCAAACCATATGGCATTAGATCTTCTCCTTCGCTCCTACTCTCACAATCACATTCATACAATGGCATGTGGCTAGATATCTGCTCCCTTTGAAGTTCATGTCCGGTTAGCTAATCCCACTTCAAAAGCACGCCGCTGTCCCCGCTGGTGTGAAGAAAACAATAGGCAAGAGCCAACAAAGACACCCTCTCCCGAGCGCAGCTGGATGAGTCGGAGATAAACGGCTGTATGACGCCTCCCGCCAGGTGTACTATTTGGTATAGCATAGTGGCGCATCAGACATGCGCCCCTATGCCATACCACGAGATGACCGGAGGAGGGGATACGTCCTTTACATAGTTGCTGTAATTCTAAAACTACTTTTTTTAGTGCAAAACCAGTTATACACAACAAAGATCTCACAATATACATCACAAAAATGTAAAAATGTAAAAACCCATATTTTAATCGATGCGTCCCTATACCATACCAGCGACGAATTCTGGTGGCCATGTTCTGCAAAAATTCTGGTGGCCATGTTCTGCAAAAATTCTGGTGGCCATACCCCCAACAAAAAGCCAGTGGTAGCCAATCAGCTTGACCTGATCGTAACCCTAACCACAACTCTAACATTTTCCATAACATCCACCCTGCAGCTGAAGCCCGGTTTGACCAAATTTGCACAAAATTAATTATAGTCATTCTGAAAAAGTACTGGTAAGTCCAAAATGCTTCCGGCTCAGAGGGGCTTTCGTAAACCATTTGTTTTGCTCACACTGTCCTATCTCTACAAGTGACAATTGACTTATTTACTGTTGGTATCATCAACATGGCATTGTATCGTATCTTCCCCTTCTTCTTTTCTTTCTTTTCTTTCGTTCTTTTTTCTTTTACATTTTGAGACATACAAACTGATATTATAAGATTGTCAAATGAGTACATAACAATCACAATAGCCATAATAATAACAATAATAATAATAATAATAATAATAATAATGAAAATATTGATAATTTGTTATTTGCAAAATAAATCAAATATATGATTCTATTTAATATTTCTCACTATAAATAATTTATTCGTAAATTAGAAAGTTATCCAATATAGAAGACCGAACATCAGATGACCTGTTTCAAATAAAACTGAGTTCCATAGGTTTAAATCCTGATCAATTTAGTTGTGTGGAACAAAAAAAAAATTCAGTAACATGTAATAATCGTTTTTCCTTCATCGCCCCCCCCCCTCCCTCCCCCCCTCCCTCCCCCCTCCCCCTTTTTTAAATTTTCGTTTTGTGTGAATTTATTTACATGGAGAAAGAAATGTATTCCTTCCAGTTTCATTATCTTGTATCTTGCCAAGACACTTATAGTGAATGACTTCCATAAGAGAAATGTAACCATTTTGTGCTTTGGAACTTTAAGGACGGCAGAAATACTGACACTTAACATTCTTAAGAACTTCATTTGGCAGACCAATTCAAGCAGCCTAAACACGGGGACCCTCTCACCTCTTTGGCATAGTCTCGTTTAATTCTTTTTTTTTTCTATTTTACTTTGATTCTATGTTCTATTTTATTCCAGAATATATGTATATACATACTGACGTCTTAATGCAGCAGCACTTTTATTTCCATAACTTGACGATAAGATAGAAGGCATGTTAAAGTAGGAATGGCAAGATTAGAAAAAATGAAGAAAACAAATGTAATTAAACCTTAGACTTGTGGGAGTACAGACAGATAGGCAGAAAGAGAAACGTTGCCAGATATGAACTTAACAGCCGAATTCAAGGAGGTTAAAGAACGAGCAACTATTCACAGATCACCGCTTTCAGCTCTGATTTTCTTCGGTTTTTTGCTTGGATCAGGCGAGAGAAAACTCGTCAAGGGAAAATGGGTGGGGAGAGGAGGGGGGGGGGGGGAGAGGGGAGAAATCCGAAATGAAAACAAAACAAATTTTGCTAAGAACTGAAGGCCTGGTGCTCCAGTTGCCTGGGAGAACGATCAGCGGCGGTCAGGTTTCATAACTATTTACCTGCGGCTGTTAGAGCTCCCAACAGTCATTACCGTGAGGAACAGGTAGACAGGCCGACGGCTATTCCAGAGGCGGGCCCTTTCCGAGATAATGGAGGCGGGGAATTCAGAAGTAACTAGGCAAGGTTAATCTTTTAGATGACGACTTTTATCAGTCACACTGTCCAGAATAGCTAGAACGGCAGGTACGGTAGGCAGGGAACAGGCGATCGCGCGACTTCCTTGTACAGTTCTTGATGTGGAAATCCTATGTTGCTTCTAGTTCCAGATCTCATGTTAGCCGATGCCTTGGAGCATGAGCAGTGTCTAAAACGTTTGACCAGCGCACGAGAGGCTTCCCAGGTTCGAGTTCCACCCGGTGGGGGGGGGGGGGGTTGGGGCATCAGTCTGATTTTCAAGGCCGACCAGTGCTGCACTGTGGCGTCGACGTGTCTATTCCATTTGTAACTGGGCTGCTTTGACACTAAAGCAAAATTCCCAATAGGATTAAAGAAGTATACAAAAATACAAAATAAATTGAATTCTCAGACACAGGCAGTTTAACAAGGGCCTCGTGCTTGGGCTCTGAAGAAGCTTCTTTTTACTTAAAAGAGAACTTAAAACCCTGACACAAAACATAACCCAACATTTCAAGAAGAAAAGAATAAAACGGACAATGGAACATTTCATAACCCAGCCAACCTTTGGATCATGGACATTACTATCTTAGCTAAATAACTCTTCCTACTAGTATTATTTTTTGTTACTATGCTACAATCTGTATCTCGAAAGTTCCACACAGTCGCAAAATGCCAAATCGCAAAGTCGTTATCAAACACCGGGAAATCCTCCGGAACTCTTTGCCATGCTCCTCCTCCTAATCTGTCCTATTCATTATTATAAACAAATAAAACCAAAGCAAGAAAGAAGGAAATACGGAAACAGTTTTTCTTCCTCTTTCCTTTTTATAAATGAAGTTTTCTTGTTGTTTTTAAAGCTTTAGCTGTCAAATATTAATCATTTACCTGCTAGCTTAACTGTAGCCGGAAACAGGTCGAGACTATCTAACTAGAACTCCGCCCTTGTGTTGACCACACAGGATTCACGGTTTGTTTGGCTGTTCCAGGTTTATGCCTTCATGCTGGCTCAGGTCCGGTCTCTGAGCGCTCATTTTCAGCTCATCATCGCGTATTCATCTTGTCTTAATACATTTCCTGTGTTCACTCCCCCATCCCACGATTAAAGGGTATTTGGTTCAGCACTATCTACATCTGTACCTTATAGTCCATAGCCAGTTAGAGATAATTATAATCCATAATCATTTGAACTTACAAGGCCGGTTAAAGATAAATATCATCCATATTCATTTGTACTTACAAGGCCGGCCTAATTTACTTAATATTCTTCTGAAAACTAAATAGATATATGAAAATTGAAAAGAAAATGAAAATGAAATTAGAAAGGAAAAAAAAGCATCAAATGCCTAATATGCAATCTGAAGTACAAATGTTTTAGTAAAATAATATTATGTTAAAATAACTCTTGGCTCATCTTGTACAATACGTATAATATTAATAGCTGTGATGATAATTATAATAACAATGATGGGCTGAGTATGCATTCATAGAACATCTAATTCCCCGACATCTGTTTAGTCCCCTAAGGCTCAGTAATTCTATTTTTGTTGCTTTTTTTTTTCTTTCGCCTCATTAAAATTTTGCGATTGCCCTTACTACCGAACGATCATCTACCTAAGTTCTGGTAAAAACACAATATCAACGGTTCAGCAAGACGAAATAAGCAACAATTATTCATGATCTACATGTGACTCAGACAGTGTGTGACAAAGACAGTGTAAAGATGCGTTTTCATGTATACGGCAACAGAAACGACAAAAATCGATCAAGCGGTAAAAAGAAAGAGTGTTTCCCTGTGTGCGGAAACGGCTTTACCGTACAAATGAAAATATTCTTTCTATTTCACTACTTGAGGGTTTTTTGTCTTCTCCGTTGCCGTTTCCGTTTCGGTACACATGAAAACCCAGCTTAAGGGACTCAAGAACCAATTCGCTTGTTTGACGGGCGTTCACATCCTCTGAGGGTGTCTTGCAGTCTCACTTTACTAAGAATTATGTTCTTTTACTTTCCTTCTTTAGTTCTAACATTAAAATAGAAAACAAGAACTAAAACCTCAACATTTCTTTCATCGCATGTCAAGAAATCAACACCACCAGACAACGCTTCCCAAGCATATTAATTTGGCTTCAACCCAAACCTGAACTTTCCCTGCATGGAATAAGACGAATAATTTAGCCAGACACGCTCGAACCAATTCTGAATTTCAGCAAAGACACTACATTCTATAAGATGAAACAGCTAGCGCCACCTAACGGCGAATGCGCGGAAGTCATGAGCAGTGCCGTATTTTACATAGCCAAATAGTGAAACTATTGAATTTTGTAATTGTGTGCAAGATTTTTTTAGAGGTGCGAAGAAGCGAGTGTCTCATCTTATCGTTTCTAGTATCTTTGGTTTTATTTCAGTGAGAAGGCAACGAATTGGCTAGTGAGTAAGATCTCATTGAACCTATAGGTTGTCATCACGTCACTATTCAACCAGTCCGCCGATTAAAATCGGTTGGTGGGAGCCCATCCTGAATGTGTTTTTGTCTTCTTTGAAGCAATAGTGATCCATGCCTTTAAATCTTCTATCTGTGATCATATTGGATAGTACACAGAGTTTGAGACCCGTTGCTACAAGGGGGTAACTTGGATCATTTGAAACTGAGGGGGCTAGAATTTGAAGGGAACTAAGTGCCATTTGACTGCTTTTCAGAATAAAGCAAAAACATATCATTTCAGTATAAACCAATCAAATCTGATATTTTAATGATTTACCCGCAGGTTTGATATCAGTACTGCAAACGTTTATTAAGCTCGATTGGTTTATACTGTCTTTTGCTTTTTTTTTCTTCTCAAACGCAGTTCAATGGCACCGTGACCCCTTCCAATGATTGCCCCCACCCCTTGTTCCATCAGATAGCTCGATCCTAAAGAACTGGACGAATACTGTTTTCAAAAAACAAATAGAGAGCGCTGTAGACAATCTTTTTTGCCATCTTCAATTCGAAGCAGTGGTGTTTCCTGATGTAGTAAAAACTATACTGTTGTTAGTTTTGCTAATGGATTGTTCTGACAATCATTGTGTGTGTGTGTGTGTAATGTTCTTATTTGCGGGTAATGTTGTGTGGGCAACGGGCGTGTGTGCAGTATGCGACCTGTGGGTCCAAGATAATATTATATTTACTGTTGTACTGTTACTGATGCTATGGCAACACATTTTCAGACAACAGGATAATAAAGTTGTATATCTTATCTTATCTTATCATGCCTTTATTCTAACTCCTTAAATTGTTTACATATAGGGTATGCGTGACGTACATACTTCATGCGAAATATTGCTAATCCGATAATGAATGAAGAGAACAGAGTGTGGTTAAACTAACATGCTGTTTGCATTAAAGAGGCCGATCTTTTGAAGAATGAATTTTGTAGCTGGCACATTATCCCAAATATCTGAATGAAACGAAAGCTTCATGTCGTTCTGAGGAAAAGTTAATAGCCTGGAACTGTTCGTCTTGAGAGGAAAACATTAGAAAGATAATGGAGGGAAAGGAAAAAAGAAAGGAAGGAAGGAAGGAATGATAGCTTGAAGGTTGAAGGAAATGAAAAACACAAGCATGGAGGATTTAGAAGAGAGACAAAAAAAAAAAAGAATAGAGAGAGAGAGAGAGAGTGAGAGAAAAGGGAGCGAGAGAAAGAAAGAGAGAGAGAAAGAAAGAGATGAGAGAGAAAGAGAGAGCTAGAGAGAGAAGGAGAGAGAAAGAGAGAGAGAGAGAGAGAGAGAGAGAGAGAAAGAGAGAGAGAACAACAACAAAAAGCAAGCAAACAACAACAAGAAAAAAACAACTGGCAGACAGAAATCTTGGCAAAGCAGAAAATCAAGTGCTCACGAGTGCTCTCGCTAGCAACTCATCACTTCTCTGCCATATTTATTTCAGGCTGAATTATTAACTTATTATCATCTCTCACACAGACAAGCTCTGAGAGCCTCCGACGTACACACTCACCTTTATAAAAATAACAACAGCCTTTTATAATTATCTTATATTTTCACTTTTTAAATATTTCTTTTCCTTGGTTTGTGCGAAAAGTGAATCGAACGAATCAACTTAGGAGTGTCTGGGCTTCAAGATGACATACTTTTAAATCATTATCGCACAGTCACTTGGTGCCAGTTAATATTCCATGGTTGGGACTCTTTCTGATTTATGAGCAAATTGTTTTTAGTGATAATTATTTTATCCTCATTTGAATACTTCAAATCGGCTGTACATGTTTTAGAAATATCTGAAAAAAGGCAAGGTTTGTCTTTGCATTGGAGGGCCGGTACATCTTATAGCCTAATTGATATATCGGTATGAAAATAATGGATTGTTATAATGAAACCTTCCATAGCTAGGTAATCCATAAAATATTAAAGATAATGTTGTAAAATGTTTTACTTTTCATTGTGTCTCAATTACTTTTTAACGGGCGGACTATACAATACATTGTGACAAGCTGAAAGTGCGTCTGACTATTAGACCAAGCTCTGAAGAAGACCTCAACAGTTTCACTTTAAGGAGAAAGAATGTATGTTGGACTGCTTTGATAGGTAAACGGAAGGCACAAAGAGTTTCCTCCGTCGTGATGGACAGCCGTGAGCTCTGTTTTGACAATCGGTGACAAAAGAAGTGTCGAAACTATTGAATGAAAAACTTGATAGAGAAAATCGTCGTCTTTCTGTACGACTCAAAGTATTGGACAACAGCATAAAAATTCTAGTACAAACACTTATTAACCCCTTAACTGCCAATAGTAAATAATTGCAAATTTCTGGTGGTGTAATACAGCCTGTCAAGCGAAAAACGAAAGTCATTTTTGAAAATTTATATACACTGAATTCCACTATTTCAAGTCCATACAGAGGGCTTGAAAAGACTACAACAGTCCTATCTAAATGTAACAATGAATGACATGAAAGCACGATCTCGGCACGAAAAATGTTAAGCTATGTCAAAACAGAATTTATTTACACAGACCAAAAGTGTCTGCATTCAGCCTCTGACGACTTAAAATGACTAGAAAAACGACCAGCCTGGCTACATTATAGCTGGGCGAGAAGTGAGTGACGAGTGTCTGAGATTCAGGGCTTTGAATGAGACCATTGCTCAAAGACTGGAGAAGAACACCCAGATTCATGACCTGGGTGTGACCCAGTCTCCAGATACAGTGTAAGAAAGTCAAGGACCGAAACAATTGTTTGACTCCAGTTCTCCTCCTCTGACGATCTCCTGCAGCTTCGCTCTCTCAGGAAAATTCATTTTCCTTTTTGAAGGGGGTTTGGGAGGGAAAGAGAAAGTGTGGTTCAAACTGTATCAATATTCCATCACCTGTCTGACCTACAGACAGATCCGACAGTGCCATCCATCAGCATCAGATCTTGCTCTCCCGGTCGATAAAAGTAACATTTTGTCTTTTGAAGTTGCACGCTCCAGCGTTGTCTGTATAGACTCCCCCCCCCCCCCCCCCCCCAAAAAAAGGATGCCGCGATCAGCCACATAGAAAAAGACCAAGGTCATATATTTTGTCAGCAAAGAATATTCCAGAGAGAGGAGAAGTAATAGAGAAGATTAAACACCGCACAGACGTCATTGTCATTAAAGAGGGGGAGGAAACGGCTTGGAGACCCTATAGGAAGACATAACAACACGTCATTAACCGAGTTTTGTTTCAACCATGAAGTAATTTACCCAGGGTAAAACTAAGTATCACCTTGCACATTGACGTATCGTTCCAGTCACTGAACTTTATGGTTTTCTACCAGTCTGAGTGAAATCTCAGATCGTCTTCGCCATGTGTGAGAACAACAAGTCACATTTTGTCAGAAATGTTCTCGAGACGGCGGTGAAGCACCAATAAAACTCGATTTAATGTCTCCTGAGGCATTTCTCTTTCGATGTACCAGTGATTTTTCATTTTAATCCCCTGTTCCAACAACTTAGCACTTTTCATGTTTACCTATGCGAATCCTCAATCTTCAGCCGTGCAAAGCACAGAAAAGATGCTATCAAGCTGGTGCGCAGTAAAGCTAAAAATCAGTCATGTGAATAAAATGTTTGGCTGTGTCTAAATGATTTCCAGCACTACTGCTGGTTTCTGTACGCCAAATCACACATTATTAATTGTTTTACATTATCTTTAATTATATTAAATTACTTTTTTAAAAACTTCTTGTCATTTTGGTGCAGGTTTAAACATTTCATAATCTTACAAAAGATCTAGACTGGTGGCCACACTGAGTCATTTCTGATTTGTCTCACTTTTATTGTGAGATTTGGACTCTGAAGTTGAAAGGGGCCTGGAGCACTAACGAGACCTAAAGACGTCAGTCCCGCTAGTTAATTTCGGGTGCGTCAAAACAGTCTTCATTCAGCTGGTAGAAAGAGATATTTCGCGTTCGGAAACAAAATAGTCACCAAAGCAAACTTAGCTTATCTCGCCACCTGCCTAAAAATAATACCTACCGGTGTTTAATTAAACAGTTCAAACACTTGCAATGATCATTATCAAAAAGTAAAAATACAATGTTGCACAGTAAGACCTCGAATCGATATCAATGTCTTTCTCATAGATTATTATATAAGACGTGACTAAATTGTGAAGTATTCAATACCTCGCGGGTCAGCGCTGTACTGTGGCCACGGCGTGTCTGCTCCAGTCGTAACTGAGCTGCAATGACACTAAGGCAAATTTCCCAAGTGGGATTAAAGAAGTACACAAAATACAAATTTAATACAAAAAATCACAGGTTCCAATTCTGAACAGTTAAATGTCGTACCTATCATTTTGGGGGATAAAACTCAAATCAGCTTGTAATTTGGTAAAATTGCGTCTAGACTTAATAGAGGCATCAACACAAGGAGAAACCATCAACAGCTGATAACATCATCAACCACATCAGGAATGCCGAGATGTCTGAATGTGATGGAATCTTGTCTAATGAGGGCAGGTGGGTGGCAGAGATGTAGACGTTTCTCTAATTGTGTTTGTCTCACCTTGGACAAACCAGTTTCTGCTGATACAAGGCTGTATTTGTTTACCTTCGTCCACAGTGACACTAGTAATCGATTTGTTTCCATTTCTCTGAATCTTTTTTTTGGGAATTAAAGTCGACAATCCCGCGATCCGACAGGTCACCCTGTGAGAGACTTAGTTTTCTTGCCTAGACTTGAACTTCCGGGATTGCACCAACTGTGTACAAAGTACTACTTCAGACGGAAAGTTTAGTTAGTACAAATGCAGAGATGGCTGTGTATTTTGAGGGAACAAACAGATAGTGGTATACAGATTTGACCATTAGGAGGGGAGAGGGGCAAGCTAGCTCTATAATTATTGTTAAAGGTTATGTCAATTATAAGTACATTGTTTCTTGCACGACCCATTGATGAAAAGTCTAATCACTAATGAAAACGCACACAAAGTATATTATTAATTTCTCTGCGAAATACAGTCAAATAACTTCATATCCTCCATGTGTCTGTGTTTTAGAGTGAAACACAAACAACCAAAACAGTGCAAATGTCATTGCATAATGCAGTCTGAAATAAGTTCATTATCTTTATATAATACTGCGACAGAAAGTGGTTGCTATAAAATTTTGTCCGGGATTATATTCACCCCGTTTAAAGGGCGTGATTCAAAATGGAAAGTTTCTTAGTGTGACAAAATTAAATTTTTTCCCTTCATAATTTCTAAGTATACTTTGAAACTCTGATTTCATGCGTTGTATCACGAATTACAGTGGGAAACACTATATCCAAAAGCACATAAGTTTGCCTTCCATGAACTCACTGTGTAAGCTCCGATTAAAACAAAAAGTTTATGACAGCTGCAAAATTTTCCGCACACTTTGGAGTCTCAGAACCGTGACCTTCAGACAGATCCAGCAGTGTGCAATCCATCAGCATCAAATCTAGAGCTATCTCTCCCAACAGTTTAAAATGGCATTTTCTCTTTTGAACTGAGGAGCTGGTAAAAGTTGCAAACTCTCGCGTTGTGTAAATTAGAAAAGAAACAGAAGAAAAAGAAATGAAATAAACACTTAAGAAAGGAAGAGCAAACAGCCGTGTAGAGATTCCGTGTCAGGCTGCATTTTGTGTTTGCTTGACAAAGACAGGTGAAAAACGCATTCAAGGCTGAAATTTCACTTTTCAGCGCTGTGTTATAATGACTCTATACTGAATCTTTATCTCAGAAGTCTGTCACCAAAAAAACAACAACAACAGAAAACAATAAATAAATAGAACACTGATGGGAAATAAGACTGTGAAAACACGATACTGTCACTGTGTATCTTTCAGAGTTCCATTAAATCTGCACATGAAGAAATACTCTACTATTTCAAAAACACAATAACTTAGAGATTTCATTACCAAGGCTAAGACACAAAGTGCATTCAGTCAAGTTAAGTTTCGCCTCGGTTTTGTAGACTGTGGAGTTAAACAGGACCCCGTGCGCTAGTGGGACTGAAACAAAATAATGTGTCTTGCAAGTTGAATCGAAGGAAATTCAAGCAAAGATAGTAGAAACAACTAAAAAAAGCCGTGCACACAATTTGCGCGCTGATCGGGGGTGAAGCCCTTGGCGCAGAGGATGAAAAGAATGATTGATATAATGGTAAATTTATGACGCAAAACTGTGACAGTGCTACTGCGACTTTAAAAAAAAGCCAGAAATTTTCCCACGGCGATTGAGGTTATAATCCCATAATAAGTGACGTCAATCAAAACCTATAGCGATGGCTGAACAGTGAACAAAATTCAATATTTTCCTTGTTTGGCTTTGTAAAATACGGCACTTTTCATGACTTCCGCGCGTTTGCCGCAAGGTTTCGGTGCGAAATCGGTGCACGATAAAAACGCTATCTGTCTTATCTTATCAATTCTAGTATCTTTGCTTCAAATGAGACAAAAACGGCGCAAACCACCCTTGACTAGTTTCGTTTGCGTCCTCAAATTAAAGTGTTGACGGTCATACCCCTCTGTATTCTGAGTGAAGGCCCAATTCCTCTCCAGTATTGGCGGTGTAGCGGACCACCCATGTCCTCAGCCGTTGATGGATATTTGAAAGATTAAACAGTGTCAGTCAGTGAGAGACTGGCACAGGTATGATGAAAGAATTGTCAACAGTTTTATTGTTTTATACCAAGTAAATATTTCTCACACAGTAGTTAAGACTTAAAGTTTGGTCATTTTACGAAGTAAATACCAAACTGACTCCATTTGTTAACTAAATGTCGACTTGACAGAATCTGCTATACCGAATTGACAGAATATGTTAAAAAAATACCGAATGGACAGAATTAGTTACAAATCATCAACAGTTAGTGAGTTACACGCTTTTGTAGCTGAGATTTAATCCCAGGAAAAGAGACAAGCTCAGAGATCAGGCTTAGGCCCATGTAAGACCGTCGACAACTAGGTTATAAAAAACGTGAGACATTCACCTGGTCAGATTTCAGCATGAGCAGGGTTCGAACCCGGAGCCTATCGCAACGAGGCCATTGGATCTAACCACAGTATACGTTTTATGTTTACACATTTCACTCTTGGATGTATAGACTTAATTATTGAGAACCCGGACACTGTCTCTGCATAAAAAGTTTATCAACTTTATCAATTGAATATTCAGTAATGGACAGTGGGCAGGCCTAAATATCCTCCATCTCATCCCCAAATTTCCCAACTGTCAAAAATCACTGATCTATAAGCCATGTCCACCGTAAAAAAAAACAAAAACTAATCGGTTTTTCTCAAATTCCTTTGCAACACAGGAGCAAATAGCAACCAAGTTTTGCATCAGCGTTTGTCATAGAATTGCCAACTATCAAGAAAACATAGCTGAACTGAATGTGTCAACTTCATGCATATCCGAAGAAGGCACTATGCCTGCGGATCCATGAAATAATTATTTTCTGACGTGGATCCACAATGCATCCTGTCCTTTCTGAGAGAGGCTAAGATCTACAACTTGATTTAATAACTTTATTACTCGTTCACAAAAATTTTCCAGATTTATACAAAATAACTTTTTTTTAAAACCAATATGTTAAAGTTATACGAATGCATTTAATTCTATATTAAACTTGACAGCTCTGAATACGACATATTAAATAAAGAAAGTGTACCCAAATAAACCGTGAAGGGCGCAATGTGGCCGTTATCGTGCCGACGAGCCGTAAAACCCAAACTCTAAGTCAAACTAAAACTTGTCACCTTAAGTGGTACCGGCCACAGACTAATAAATTAACCAGACTGGAAACACGAGCTTCGGGCTATGTCGTTTTTTACGGAATTTCCCGAGCGGCGACTGTATAACCAACATGGCCGCCGCTCGGGAAATTCCGATTCTAGTTCTATCTGCAGTAGAAATTTCTTTTTATTTGTCAAGATTGGTTGTACATGTATTAATTTCTTGGTGTGGAACCAAACTTCCGCGTTCAGTAGGCACGTCAAAATGGTGTCATTCAAAACTGTAGCTATGCTGAAGCGTCGGTCGCTACCTTAAACCTGACATGGCGGATGGTTCATGACCTTTCGCTGTTTTGTGACGTCACACAATGGGATCATCCAGTCTGGGTATTTTATTAGTCTGTGGTACCGGCATACATATTTTCATCAGATTTTATACTTTCTGATTTTCAACTCCTCCATATCTGCGCACCTTTTGAACAAACTAACATCTGCACCAAGCGTAGTGCTGTACGAACGAATGCGCATCAGTGTAAAACACAACTAATAACTTCCACGCACGGCATCAAATAGCCCCTCTGTCCAATATTTATGCTATAACATTTTTTGCATGACACGAGTTTCCTCTCACTATAAATCTGCTGCATTTGGGGGCAAAATAGCCTTGATGTTTTCGTAGAATAAAAAACAGTGGACAATTGCTGGGTTTGTGAGTCTTCTTGAGAGTTACTTGAAGTCAGAAAAGTGGTTAGCTCTTTGTGAACGCAAACTATGGGCATGTTTTACCTGAAGTCACAGAGTTGTGCTCTTTACAATAAATATCTTTTTCTTTTCTTTTTTCTATTGTTTTTCTTTCTTTCTTCCTTCCTTTAATGTCACTTCCTCAACATCATGAAACTAGCTAATACTGATAAAGCAGCTCTAAGGTCTTCAGGCATCAGATATTTTTATACTATCCATATGACTATCATTATCAAAGTATTATGTTTGTTTGTAAATGAAAATGGACCCCTTGCCCCGTTCCCATGTGTGAAATAATTATGTTGAAAAAAAAATTTAGACGTTGCACAGGTTTCATTTGAGTTTTGAATCTCACACTCTTCCGAAATCTTACTACTGACTCCAAACAGGAGTGAAGCATTGCATGGCAGTCCACACCTTAATTTTAATGACGACAATGAAATATGAAATCAAAAATTTAAACACTTCCCGAAAAGGGTACTGTGACAAAAAAGTCATTATCCCGACATTTATCATGAGTTAATGAATAATTTGTTTCGCATCTTATGTTTTTGAGTCCAGTGAAAGCAATAGACGAACAGTGATGTGTTGTTTTTCTTCCGCCATGTTCATGTCTTGACCACCCCCCCCCCATCATTTTCATGTCTTGACCATTTTTCCCCCCATCATTTTCATGTCTTGACCATCCCCCCCCCAATCATTTTCATGTCTTGACCATTTTTCCCCCCATCATTTTCATGTCTTGACCATTTTTTCCCCCATCATTTTCATGTCTTGACCATCCCCCCCCCCAATCATTATCATGTCTTGACCATTTTTCCCCCCATCATTTTCATGTCTTGACCATCCCCCCCCCAATCATTTTCATGTCTTGACCATTTTTCCCCCCATCATTTTCATGTCTTGACCATCCCCCCCCCCCAATCATTTTCATGTCTTGACCATTTTTCCCCCCACCATTTTCATGTCTTGACCATTTTTCCCCCCATCATTTTCATGTCTTGACCATTTTTCCCCCCATCATTTTCATGTCTTGACCATTTTCCCCCCCATCATTTTCATGTCTTGGCCACCCCCCCCCCCAATCATTTTCATGTCTTGACCATTTTTCCCCCCATCATTTTCATGTCTTGACCATTTCCCCCCCCCCCCCCCATCATTTTCATGTCTTGACCATTTTTCCCCCCATCATTTTCATGTCTTGACCATCCCCCCCCCAATCATTTTCATGTCTTGACCATTTTTCCCCCCATCATTTTCATGTCTTGACCATCCCCCCCCCCCCAATCATTTTCATGTCTTGACCATTTTTCCCCCCATCATTTTCATGTCTTGACCATTTTTCCCCCCATCATTTTCATGTCTTGACCATTTTTCCCCCCATCATTTTCATGTCTTGACCATTTTTCCCCCCATCATTTTCATGTCTTGACCACCCCCCCCCCCCCAATCATTTTCATGTCTTGACCATTTTTCCCCCCATCATTTTCATGTCGTGACCACTGACTCCACTGATTTGATTGGAGAAATAAGTTTTCATCTTTTAACGACCGAATTTCCCCAATGGGCTTGACGTCCTTACCGAAGATATTGAGAAATCTCAGTCTAAATATAGCTGACCGGGATTTTCCTGACCTGTGATTAGCAAGGGGGGTTACACTGTATAACTCTGCGCATGGCATTGTTGACTCAAACAGAGCATGCAGCATCCTTCTCTGTTGCCCTGCACAGATTGTGTAAGTTTTACCGGAGATTCTCGACCTCTGTCATTCACTCTGTTTAAGCATTTCCATTCCTTCTCTCGTTTTTTTTTCCACGTTCTATTTGCACCCTTCTCGCCGTTTGAGGAGAGCCATGCTTGCGTCGTTAAGGTGAAACGTTCGTTCAACGCACATACGGAATGGACGGACGTGTCTGTGAGAGGAACTTACGAAGATAAAGCTGATGTAATGGCGTGCTGGGGGCGGGTGGGCAGGGAGTTTAGGGCACTGAGGGTACATGAGAATTTGTTGGTTTTTTTTTTTTTTCCGTCTTGATCTGTGAGGATGTGTTTTTCCTGAATACGACACCGACTGAGGGTTGCACCTTCTCTCTCCTCCTTACATTAGGATATGGAGGACCTTTCTGGCCTACTCTCACCTTTTATTCCCTCCTTTGTCCTTTCAGCCCCTCCACCCCACCCCCCCCAAACTTCCACTCACCCCCAACCTCCACCCCCACCTCCAAAGTTGCGCCCCCTCCTCCTATGGAAATGCAGGGGGATTCTAAGCTACTCTCAGTCTTTCAGCCCCCCCCCCCCATTAGTCCTGTCTGTCCTGCCCCCTCTCCACCCAATCTATATCTCCCCCCTCCATCTGCCACCACACCCTACCCCATCCCACCCCCAGTAACTAAATCAAGGATCAAGGACTATTGGAACTGGGCAGGGGTTCAAAATATCCATGCGGAGAGGGGAGAGAGTAAGGCAGGGGTACCTTGTGCATGGTGTTGAGTGGAGAGAGAGAAAGAGAGAGGAAAAGGGAAAAAGATAGAGAGGGAATGTGGAGATCTCCGTCCAGTCCAGGAGGCGATAAGAGGTGTGAACATCTGGTCTAATTCTGTTATGATTCACAATGTAAATGGACAACGTCAGGCTGTAGCAGCTGTTGTCGCTTGAGGATCCATGCAAAATTTGCTTTTCTGAATGTTGTAGTTGTCCTTGTCATCATTATTGTTGTATTTGTCTTTTGTCACCCTTTGTTATCATTGTTATATGTTATCATTATTGTTATTGTTTCGTTCTAATTCCATTGCATGTATTATTTTTATTATTTGCAATATTGTTGTTGTCGGTTTTCTTCTGTTTCTGTAGCTGTTGCTGTAATTGTTACTTCTGTTTCTGTAGCTGTTGCTGTAATTGTTACTTCTGTTTCTGTAGCTGTTGCTGTAATTGTTACTTCTGTTTCTGTAGCTGTTGCTGTAATTGTTACTTCTGTTTCTGTAGCTGTTGCTGTAATTGTTACTTCTGTTTCTGTAGCTGTTGCTGTAATTGTTACTTCTGTTTCTGTAGCTGTTGCTGTAATTGTTACTTCTGTTTCTGTAGCTGTTGCTGTAATTGTTACTTCTGTTTCTGTAGCTGTTGCTGTAATTGTTACTTCTGTTTCTGTAGCTGTTGCTGTAATTGTTACTTCTGTTTCTGTAGCTGTTGCTGTAATTGTTACTTCTGTTTCTGTAGCTGTTGCTGTAATTGTTACTTCTGTTTCTGTAGCTGTTGCTGTAATTGTTACTTCTGTTTCTGTAGCTGTTGCTGTAATTGTTACTTCTGTTTCTGTAGCTGTTGCTGTAATTGTTACTTCTGTTTCTGTAGCTGTTGCTGTAGTTGTTACTTCTGTTGATTCTTCTTAAATTTCTTCTTTCTGTGTTGTTGTTGTTTGTCTTCTTCTTATTATTGTTACTGTTACTGTTGCTATTGTTCTCTTTCTTTGCTGCTATCATCATCATCAGCACAGTCTTCATCATCGTCATCATCATCATCATCACAACCACCACCACCATCATCATCATCATCATCATCATTATAATTGTCTTCTTTTATGATTATTAGTATAATAATATTACGCCCTTTTATTTTTTATTATCACTGTTATTATTAAATTATTATTATTTGCTGACGCTGTTGCTTTTCTTTGTTCTTATTACTATTGTTTTTATTATTGTAATATTCTGTTTTCTCCGTGCTCTCTTTGTATTTCCTTAGTCTTTGTTGTTATCAACATTATCATTATTGTTGTGTAGTCTTTCATCATTCTTTGTTATTAATCTCACGATTGTTAAGGCCGTTATTGGTGTAGTTTTTAGACCGATCTTTATAATGATAAACTGGCTTGTTATGCTCGAGATGAGATCAGGTTGGTTGTGTGTGAGTTTCTCGCCGTGTATGTCGATATTTTACTTGCACTCAGCACGGAATTCTGTCGTTTCCAGAGGTCTCCAACCGCACAGTACAACACGACACTAGAATGCACTACTGGATAGATGACACGGAACCGCCTAGGCTTCTTTATCAGTACACAGTAAATCAGACATTTATTATTACTTTCCATCCGTTTTCCACAGGTTTTAACTCTTTCTCTTTCTCTCGCACTCTCCATCTCCGTCCCCTTTCTCTCCCCCCCCCCTCTTTTTTTCTCTCTCTCCTCTCCCCATCCCTTCCCTCTCACTCTCCTTCGCTTTCACCGTTACTGTCCCTCTTTCTTTCTCTCTCTCTCTCTCTCCCTTTCTCTCTCTCTCTCCTTTTTTCTCTCTCTCTCTCCCTTTCTCATTTTCTCTTTCTCTCTCTCCTTGTCTTTCATTCTTACTCTCCTTCTCCCTTTCTTTCTCTCTCCCTTTGTCATTTTCTCTTTCTCTCTCTCCCTCCTTCTGTCTCTCTCTCTCTCTCTTTATCTATTCACCTATCTAGCTATTTCCCCCTCTCTCGTTCTCTCTTAGTTTCTCCCTCACATGTAGGCACTCAAGTGTGTTTAATTATTACACAGTCATATAACTCACAAGCATTAAGACTTTTTTGTTTTTTTTTTGCTTGTTTTTCTTTGCTTCTGACTTTGGACAAACACTCCACCTTGTGAAACAGTTATATAATTATGCTAAAAATTACTCGAGCACACACCTAAAACACAGCTTTACACATACAGCAGCTGTCGATAGGACATTGCAAAATTTTGCAAGGCCTCCCCAGCCCTGCATTTTTACGATCGTATTCCACCTTGGGTGTGGTCGTAGTTCTCATGGCCCCCTTCCCCCCACCCCACCCCATGTTCCCCCCCCCCCTCCCCCGTCCTCCACCCTCCTCCGCCTGGAACGCTCCTGACGGAGAGAGTAGAAATCGAGACGGGTGAGAGCAGGGACAAAGCACACCTGGCTAAGCTCAGGCGAGGCAGAAAGATGGAGGGATTGGGGTACTGGAGTGAGGGAAAGGATGTCCCTAGCACGCACTTACTTATATCTCCCAGCTAAGACAGACAATCATGTCATGGCCGACCGTCAAGGGCAGCAATTTTGTTTCCCCATAATATCAGAGAGTAGCTTAGAAGGCAGTTTCGGCAAGGACTTTTCATGTATCCCCCAAAGACGTTGAAATGATATATTATTGTATTCAAATGTTAAGAAACTGGTAGTTGTGGCACTAGTAGTGCAGCGGTTGAGGCAGTATACGTGGTAGCATCAGTGGTAATAGTATCGTTGGTAGCAGCAGCAGTAGTCATGTACTGCTCTCAGTAGTAGTAACAGAGGTTGCCTTAGTAGTTCTAGTAGTAGTAGAAATTGTAGTGGCAGTAGTAGTAATGATAATAGTAGCAGTTGGCAATGGTAGTACTTTTGGTAGTAATGGAAATGGTAGTGATTTTGGTAGTAGTTTTGGTGATAGCAGAAATGGTAGTACTTAATGGTAGTAGTTTTGATAGTACGGTAATAGAAATGGTAGTAGTTTTGGTATCAGCAGAAATGGTAGTAGTACTGGCAGTAATAGAAATGTTAGTGGTAGTAGCAGTAGTAGAAATGTGATAATAATTATAAGATTGATCAAGAATGATTATGTAATAATAAACTGAAACATGTTCAGAATTAAAAAAAAACTATGAGGTATCAGCTGGCGTTCTTTGTATATAGACCAGGAAGAGAGATTCCCACACGTATGTAAAACATACACGTGTACCCGTTGTTTGAAATCGCCGTGGCTCAAGTGGAATGCTGTTATGTGCTGTGCACATGCACACAAACGAAATGATCAAACATGGCCGTCGCACGTGCAGGAAGACTCCAACAGTGCACGAGATGACAGCGCCTGGTATTGTTTACCTGAAAAGGTTGTAAAGTCATTGTACAGTAACCGGAAACAGGTTTACTAATGTATACAAATATCCCAGCCATGTTTGTGCCACTTCTTATGTTTGCAAGATCAATATTCCACATGAATCACGAAAACAACAACAACAACAACAAACCCTCTTCAATCAAATCGTGCGGAAAGTTTAATGACCAGCCAGCTAAACCAATAACCAAGCTACTAATCGACAAACCAAACAACCGACCCACCGACAGATCGGTGGACCGGCTAACCAATCAAATCAAAATCAGCTAATAAGCCAATAAACAAATCCATTCATCAACCAATTAACCCACCCACAAACAAAACAGCTAACCAAGCAAGCAAGCAACTAACCAACCAGCCAGCTCACCAATTCAACCATTCACTTACCCATCTATCCACCACCCACTCACACACATACCAAGCAACCAACCAATAACTAAGCAACCAACCAACCAACCAACCAGCCAGCCAACCAGTCAACCAACCAGCCAACCAACCAACCAACCAACCAGCCAACCAACCAGCCAACCAACCAACCAACCAACCAATCAACCAACCAGCCAGCCAACCAACCAACCAACCAACCAATCAATCAGCCAACCAATCCGCCAGTCAACCAAACAGCCAACCAACCAACCAACCAACTAACCAGCCAACCAACCAAACAACTAACCAACCAGCCAACCAAATAGCCAACCAAACAACCGACCAATCAACCAACCAACCAGCCAACCAACCAATCAACCAGCCAACCAACCAAACAACCAACCAACCAAACAACTAACCAACCAACCAGCCAAGAGCACGAAAAGAATAATAAAAATCCAAACCACACAATGATTATACTTTGCAGAAAGGAGAAAAGATATATTTTCTTGCATATCAATTATACCAGCAAAACAACTCCACGCCTTCCTGATCATGTTTTGAAACGACTGACTGCCTGCAGTAAATGACAAACACACGATAGGAAAATAACCAGGAACAGGAACATCATAATGAAATATTGTTGTCAGAACGAAATTAATGGCAAAGGCATAGGTTAAAACATCTCTGCTGTCAAGACCTTTTGTTTAAGTTTCGTGGCCAAGAACTGGCATATTAGTTTACTGCTTGGATTGAAACATAAGACTTGAAGTTCACAGACGCAAAAATCATGCAGGTATTCTGATTTATCACAGGGCAGTAAACGACAACTGGATAAACGGGTAATTGTTCAAGCCAGACCTATCTAATCTACACATCTGCTTATAATCAAATCATCTCCGTCCCCATTAATCTTCACAGCGCATGCAAATAACAACAATAACAAATCAAAGCTTTCAAATATCAAAACCTTCTGGCTTGGGATTTTGCCCAGAGAGAGCCCAGACATTTCAGATGGTTAAAATTAAGTAAGACGGAGAACACCTAAAGGTCAACGGAAATGAGCATAAAAACATAAAGTAAATTATAACCCCAGTGCACTTTAGTGGTTAAAAAAAAACAACAACAATAAAAGTAGATTTACATATATATATATAAAAAGCTGAGGGTTGGAGTTTAACCCTCTAGAGACCAGTGTGCCACAATTGAAATAGGTCACCTGGAACAGACTGCTGTATCTTTGACATTTTACTCTTCCTATTTAACTGGCAAGTACGTTTTTTTTTTGGATTACAAATTTATATTTGTACAATAATCTGACGATTTAGATTCAGTGCAGCGCATTATTTCAGTAGTTTTGAAATTGTCAATTTCGGTTTTGGGCACTACAGGGTTAATTAGGAACCAGGAACTAGAAGTAAAACAAATTAAAACACGAAAAACAACAATAACAACCAACCTCAAAGAAATCCATGGAAACATAAGGGTTAAAACAAAACGCAAGCGCTTGTAGGCTATATGTGCCCACTCACTGAGAAACACAACGAAAGTCACTACAAACATATCAAATTTGTTTATTTCCAAAACATGCATTTCAAATGTAATGTGCCCTTACACTATCGCTATTGAGGAAACACTACATTCATTACATTGTACAGAAGAAAAAATGCATGCTATGGTCCCTTTCATTCTTGCTTTCCAAATTTGATGATGCTGCAAATGCTGGTGTAATGCAATGATACTGTTATTTGTTTTAGAATATTAATATATAATGAAACCATGTTGCATGTGGACAGCTTAGTGAGACTATAATTTGATGGTGTAGCTAAGAGATGGACAATGGTCAATGTAATATTTAGTTATCGTTAATGCTAGATTTCCTCTGTTGTACTTTCTTGCTCTCTCCTTCCACACACTAAAAGAGCCTATGCCACTGATGACACTGCAGCATCTTGCTGTTAATGCTGACTCGATTTTATTCGGTCCAAGTTTACATAACCCACTTTTTACTCGCGTATGGACATGCCCCAGCGCCCCAAAGACCAAAATTATTATCTCAAAGTGATATCCTAGTGAATAAATTGCAAGACACAACGGATAGTATTGATCAAATTTTGACTGTTAGCAGGTGTCAATAAAGGCATCTAATGGTATAGATAGTCCAACATACATACAATACATAGCCTGCATACATACATACATACATACATACATGCATACATGCATACATACATACATAAACACACACATACATACATACACACATACATACATACATACATACATACATACATACATACAAGGTGGTATAGAGGCAAGGTGCTCGCCTCTCATGCCAAGGGTCCCGGGTTCAAAACCCGGCCGGTGCAGGCATGTTGGAAGTTTGGAATTTTTCTCATATTTTCGTGTCCCTGATCCTATTGAGGGGTAGGATCGAGTACCTAGTCTTCTCGGATAAAGACGAAAGAATTCGGAGGACCCATGTGCACGTTGCGCACGTTAAAGATACCTTGGCAGTTGGAAATCGTAAAGAGCAGGCCAAACAGGCCGCTGCCCGGGCAAAATTAAATAAAATTCATCCCTACCATTCCCTCCCCCTCCTTCACCCCCCCCCCCCAAAAAAAAAAACCGCCGACCGGCGCTGCACTGTGGCGACGACGCGCCTGCTCCATTTGTAACTGGGTTGCAATGGCACAAAGGCAAATTTCCCAAATGGGATTAAAGAGTTTTACAAATACAAATACAAATACAAAATACATACATACATACATATATACATACATACATACACATACATACATACATACACGCATACATACATACACATACATACATACACAAATACACACACACACACACCCACACACGACCAGATAAAACAAGAGTGCAGCTGCTTTGAAATATAATCTTTTCATTTTTACCCCAGGAATCAGAATACACCTCTGACGTCAAATAAAAAGGGAGATCCTGTTTCATTTCCGCTCTCAGTAGCACATGCCAAAACACATTTGCGCTCTCCCTTCCCGGGTACAAAAGATGGTCGGGCGTCAATGGTGGTTCCTTAATAATACTATCACTTTTCACTCACCTATAGCATTTTTTTTTCTAAGTTAAAGGAAAGACAGGGTTGTGACTCCTGTTCCCCGCGGAAAAAAACAAACAACAACCGGAAACGATTTCAGCAATTAGCTGGGTTCCAAGGCTGGATTGATGGTGATATTAGAACAATTTTAAAAAGCTTTCCAAGCTGCGAAATAAGGATCTCACATAATAGGATAGATAAAATAAAAATCACTTTATTATTATAATATGAGGGAAAATTCTCTTTTAAGAGCACATACGTGGTATACACATCTAACGCATCATTGCACAAACATATCATAATTCAGTAAACTCAAGAACAGACATGTATGAAGTGACATGGAAAGCAACATAAGTGAAATATGGCACACATCTACCTATAGTGTCTTGTTGAGGCTAATTGTAGAGGGCAAAAACGACAAAAAAAAAAAAAACAGCAGCAGAAGAGAGGAATTCTTGCCCTTAGACAAAAAGAGCACATAAAAGACATGACACACACAGCTAGAGCTCCCGAATCTTCTAGCACAAAGATGGACTACTCGAGAGGTGAAATGTAAGGGTATGAAATGTAATTCTATAGCAGCGAGAGGGGAACGATGTAAGAGTGCAAAACATGGGCAAAGTATATGTGGCGTTGGCTTGCAATGAATTCAATTATCATTATTATACCAACATTACCATATGAAAGTACATTATTTATTTAAAGTAAGATGTTAAACACTTTACAGTGGCTCAGTGTAACTTTATGTGTATGAACAAGGAGGGGGGGGGGGAGGGGGAGAGAGTTACTACTATTATATTTTATCACAATGTTAAGGTCCGTATCTGAGACCAGGCCAGGTTACAAACCAAGTCCAGATATTACTAATCCTTACAGATTTCCAATTAAATCTAAAGGATAAAAAGTGACGTCTTAGGAATGATTCGAAACAGAATTTCTGCATTGTGTGGAATAATGACCAGGCGCTTATTGAGAAATCCGCATATTTGGCAAGGGAACAATGGAATGTGTTTTATACCGGATATTAGATTTTTAACGGGGGAGAGGTCTGTACTATGCATGAAATCATAATACAGTGTGCATTCAGTTTCACTCACTCAAATAGACAAAGGATATTGAAAGTGAAAGAGGGAGAAAGACAGGCAAAGGGAAGAGAAAGAGAGAGAGAGCGAGAGAGAGAGAGAGAGAGAGAGAGAGAGAAAGAGAAAGAGAGAGAGAGAAAAGAGAGAGAGAGAGAGAGAGCCAGCTTGTGGAATACAAAAAAACCTATCTGCTTTTATGATAACATCTTGAAATCGTTTATTCAGAAATTCCAGGAGAACAATCGAAAAAAATTTGCAGATAACTTGGGTAACTCCTTGCCCAGGGAAGAAAAAATACTATGAAGAATAATACGCTTTTATGCCAATATCTGTTTGAAGTTGTTTACTCAGGAAATCTGCGAGAACAATCGAAGTAAAATACAGATAATTCCTTCCCGAGAAAAAAAAATATTATGAAAGACAATTTGCTTTCATGTCCAAATTTCTTTGAAATCGTTTACTTTGGAAACCAGTAAATTGAGGAAGTACGTTTGAAATCAAATACAGATAATTCCATCACAAGATAAAATATAAATACAGTTGAAAAATAAGTTAAGCGAAGCATACGGAATTCTGGTATTGCAATTCAATGATGTTGTCTGGCGTCGGTGAAGTCAGGGAGTGTTTGGAGATAGTGCAGTTTCGCCCTTGCGCCAATGACAATGCAGTCAAGAGCAATTCGGACCTAGCCGAGCCGCTGCAGTCAGGGAAAAAAAAAGACACCGAGAATGAGAGAGCGAGAGAGTGAGAGACGGTCCGACTAAAGACAGGACTGAACTGCCGGGCCAGGCAGCTTACAAGTGCGCGTGCAATCAGCTCTTAAGTTGGGCGAAGGTGAACCGAAGGATCAGCTCTAACCTGTAAATCACGGAACAAAATTTTCCCTACGTTTTCTTTTTCCATCCCCCCACCCCCCCCCCTCTCCTTTCCAAATTCCCTTTTTCTTTCTCTTCTCCGTGAGCAAAATTTCGCATGCGACTCAGGGCTCCAACCTTTTCTCCCTGTCTATACTATACAACTCTTGTTTTGGTTCCCCGGAGGTAAATAGTTTGTGTGCGCGACGGTGTGTTCGTTTGTTTGATACTAGAGTAGAATGTCGATTCAGGGGAAGATGAACACTGGCAGGGATGATGATGCTTGAGACAATGACTGTGTATAGCGGTAGATGTGAGCGAAGATAATGTAGACTGTTTTAAATGTGCTTCTGGGTGTTTAAAACTACACCCGGTTTTTTTTTCTCTCCTTTTTTTTCCTCCTATTTTACGTTTATGGGATCATTCAAATACAGCGGGGGGAAAAATGCAAAACGAAAGTTACATCTTTCTGTTATGTAACGCGGGCGGACTTTTCCCCCGGCTCTCACCTTCCCTCCATAGTGAGAGAAACACACCTTTAACTCTCCCTGTGTGTGTGTGCATTTTCTGTGCTCACTCACTGCAACAATTCTAAGGTTTGCGCTTTGGACAGCGCAGCATGCGCTCTCTGTGTTTTCGCATAATTATGTTTATATAGAATATATCAACTTCATGTGTTAAAGAACATATTGTGTTAATTCTGAAAATGTGGATCCATCTTTCTGGTTATTGTGAATAGATTGAAAGGGATTCTATCTCCCCTCATTTCGTGTGTAGGAAGATTATTTGGGTAGTTACATTGTGAAGGTCTTTCTAACAAAGAAGGCTGTGTTCAACTTCCAATGAAGCTTTCGCCGCTGATTGAATCATACCGTTTTTCTTACATCACTTGGTTGTGCTTCTAGCAAAGGGAGTTTCTGTGTTCTGCATATTGTGACTGTGTTCGGAATACGATAGTCCATCTGGATTAGAATCTAATTCGAAAAGGACTGGATTACTCTTCCTTTTTCTTTCTACTTGGACAAAATATTCGCAGAGGAGGGTCAGGTATTGATATTTCTAGTGTAACCAGTTTCATAAGAATGCAATATATCTGTTCAATGTTTTAGTGTCTTTTTGTGTGTGTTTTGTTTATTGTTATCGTGGGCGAAACTATGATTTTGAAGTGTTTGTTCACATTGCATGAAATTGTATTATACTGTAAGAATGATCCCAGCCAGCAACCTTACGTCAACACGACGTAGATTTCTGTAGGATTGGTAGGATTATCCTAGGGGCAGATTCCCTACATCGAACCGGCGTCGGCTTGATGTTGAAACCAGCAGATTAACGTAGGCACGATGTCATTCCTACGGGCTAACTTCACTTTCTTTTGTGCATGTTTTTCAAAGGATTGACGTCCTGAAAGGAACGGATTGATACCCACAGCGGACAAAAGTTGATATCAATTTACATGTACACATTTTTCGTTGCTGTTTTGCTTGTTTCAGTCATTCCACCCCCCCCCCCCTTTCCCTCCTTACAACAAATGGAAAGAGTTCCATATGTCCTGACCACTTTGAACTCTTACAATTCCTTACAGGTCTCAATAACATTTTCTTTTTGATTTTTGGTTGGACAGGTCTAGGGATAAGAGTTAGGGTTGGGAATAAGAACATGGTTAATCTATAGAGATTAACTGGATGGTCCAGACACACAGAACTCTTCTGTTTCTACATACATTGGCAGCAGTTTACCATATTTAAATGTCAAGATAAAATGTATGCTATTGGTTGGATCGAAAAATTCCGCACAGGAGCCGCCACGTTTGTTGACATTTGAATTAATTAGGGTTAGGGTCAGCTGTGGTTTACTCAAAGTATGACATTTCTAACCAATATTTGGGTTCAAAATCGCCCCAAACGGCCATAATTCAAACCCCCTAATATTAGAACAGGAAGGAATAGTCCGCAGCAAAATGGCGCCCATAGTAAGAAATTGCTCAATCTTACCAATACACCTCTTCGTAATGGTTAAATTCAGTCAACATTATAAGCAGGTACGAGATAGGATGAAACTGTAGACACTATAATGAAGATAAAAAACATTTCTTATTGCAATAAAATCGTCAAATTTAATGACGATTAAATCATTACAAAATCGTTTTTGTGAGGGAAAAAAAACCTAACACTTTGTGAATCAAATTCTATTGCATTGAAATGACAGGGGAGAAGCATTATCATTATTTTGTTCACTATGAAGAAAAGTTCCATTAATTCAGCTGCAATGTAGAAAAAGTCCTTAGAATTATGATAATTATACTGGCGTGAGATTATGATCGTGTACAGAGTGGGGCTTTGGGGGGTGGGGGGGGGGGAGCGTGTGCGTGTGCAGGTTTATGTGTTTCTGTGAGAATGTATGTGTCTGTGTGTATGTCTACATGATAATGTGTGTATGTGTGTACGTTAGTGTAGGTGTGTGTGTGTGTTTGGGTTGTGTGTATGTATGTTAGTGTGCGTGTGTGGGTGAGGGTGTGTGTAGAATTGTGTGTGTTTGTGTGTGTGTGTACGCGTCTGTGTATGTCTAAATTTTTGTGCATGTGTGGATGTACTAGAGTATCTGTATGATTGTGTGTGTGTGTTTGCATTTTACATGTGTGTATATACAATGGTGTGTATATGTATGTGCAGTAGTGTGCACAGGTGTGTGTGTGTGTGTGTGTGCAATAATGTGTACAGGTGTGTGTGTGTGTGCAATAATGTGTACAGGTGTGTGTGTGTGCAATAATGTGTACAGGTGTATGTGTACAATAATGTGTACACATGTGTGCAATAGTGTGTGCATGTGAGTGTGTGTGCAATAGTGTGTACATGAGTGTGTGTCTACTACTTAAGTGTGTGTACGTGTTTGTGTGAAAGTGCGTTATTAATAAAAACGTGTTCTTATCCCTGCGATTACGTTTTTAAGCTGCCAGTGATGGGACTTTTAATTTCAGCCAACAAATTCCTCTATAATGAATCACCGTGTTTGAAAATGTATACATGTATTTTTTTTTTATTCACCCTTCCACCACTTCATTCGAATAATAATATTTTTCTGAAATGTTTCTGGAATGAGTTCTCTATGTCCCTGCCATTTTGAAATATTACAAATAGCGTCAGGGATATGGACAGGGTTAGGGATAGGGTTAGGGTTCAGAAAAAGTGTAGATTTAAGGTTAGAGAGTTAAGAATTTAAAAAAAATCCCATTTTGGTATCTTGAATGGATGATGGGTATATATGGGTGGGTAGGGGTCTTTTCAAGTGTATGCTAAAACTCAAAGCCAGCGAATTCTGGTGTGTTATAAATAGGTTTGCCGAATGACATAAATGTTCTTTAACCCAGTCTTTCATATTTGAAATACGTCATCTGACGTTCTCAATGCTCGTGTATTTGAAACAAATTTCAAATTAACAGGTAGCCTATTTTGTTTTCTGACAAAAATTGCGCTAGGCCTACCTTGAAAACGTACAACTGCAAAGGACATACTTTTACAGGAGAAGAAGTAAAAAAAAAAAAAAGCTATTTATTTGGAATGTTCTCCTTATTTTAAGTAAACTAGATGAGGTACCCAGAATTACTAGGGATAAACCGGTGTTCCCAGCCTTCTCTCTCCCTCTTCTGATCAGACAATTTCCCAGATCACAGTTTTACTTCACAGCTCATGCTCGCCAGGGACCTCGCTCCGGACGCTTGTCAAATACAGTCTCACCGTACTATGAGCTTACCAAAGACAGCACGAAAAAAGATCATTGTATTTTAAGTTTACGTTGTTACAACTTTAAAGACAAATTGCCTGAAGCTTGGAAAAACACAATCGATCGATATAAAAGTGATTGGGGTGGATTAGTTGACACTTGAGATAGTTAAATTTAGAATTCTTGAAACTGTCAATCAGGCTGTGGAGTTGAGAAGAAAAAGAAAGGGCCAAAACATGCTGCCTCGACCCCATTCCAACCCCCATGCTACTAACAAATTTGGATAGTTTGATAGAAATTATCACTAATATCATAAATGAGTCTTTAATGAGTGGACATGTCCCAGTATGTTTTAAACAAGCAATTGTAACACCTTTATTGAAAAAGAAAAACTTGTGTACTCAAGATCTTAAAAATTATAGACCTGTGTCTAATCTATCTTTTATATCAAAGATCTTAGAAAAAGTAGTTCTTCATCAGCTGAAAGATCACCTTGATATGCATAATCTTAATGAAACTTACCAGTCTGCCTATAGACCCTGTCATAACACAGAAACAGCACTGCTGAAGGTTCAAAATGATTTACTATGTGCTGCTGACGAGGGACAAGTGTCTGTTTTGGCTTTGCTAGATCTGAGTGCCGCTTTCGACACTATCGATCACAAAATTCTTTTAAATAGACTGAGTGCCGCTTTTGGTTTATCTGGAACTGTTTTAAACTGGTTTGAAAGCTATTTACAAAATCGCACTCAAAGAATTTATGTGAACCACACTTTTTCCAAAGAATTCCCATTACAGTTCGGAGTCCCGCAGGGGTCCGTTCTTGGTCCTTTACTGTATACTTTATACACACAGCCTTTAGGCAAAATTATTCAAAATTGTAATGTTAATTATCATAAATATGCTGATGACACCCAGCTCTATGTTTCTGATGAACCATCAAATGTGTCCATGCTGGTGAGCAAGACAGAAAACTGTATCTCTCAAGTTCAGTCGTGGATGAATGAAAATAAATTGAAAATGAACGAAGAGAAGACTGAAATTCTAGTATGCCATGGTAAGAATAGACCTGACATAAACGTCGGTCAAATGACTATCGAGCAAAAAATGATTAAAACATCAGTGAAAGCAAAGAATCTTGGTGTTATTTTCGACTGCAACTTGTCAATGGTACATCACATCAATAACCTGTCAAAATCACTATATTTAGAATTACGTAGGTTAAGTAAACTATCATTAATACTCCCTAAAGAGTCAATGCAAGTTTTGGTTTCATCCTTCATTTTTTCTCGTCTCGACTATTGCAACTCTCTTCTTAAAAACCTTCCAGCAGAACAAATTAGCAAACTTCAGAGAATTCAAACCAATGCTGCTCGATTAATACTTAAACAACGCAGAAGAGAACATGTTACACCTTTGCTTATTGGTCTTCATTGGCTCCCTGTAAAGGCAAGGATAGATTTTAAAATTGCAGTGTTATGCCACAAATGTCAGTACAACAATGCTCCTCTTTATCTTATAAACTTTATTCATCCGTATAAACCATCTAGAGCATTAAGATCTTCTGATAAAAAACTACTAGAATCTAAATTTGCTAAAACAAAAAAATTTGGAGAGAGAGCGTTTTCTGTGTGCGCACCAGCTGTATGGAACTCCTTACCACCAAATATTCGAAATATAGAAAGCGAGGCACTTTTTAGATCTGAAGTGAAAACCTATCTCTTCAGAAAACACTTTGATGTGTAGTCTGATATGTATTGGTGTTTTGTGCGTGTGTGTGAAGGAGAGAGAGAGAGAGAGACAGGAGGGAGAGATAGTGTTTGTGCGTGTGTGTGTGTCTTTGTGTGTGTTGTCAGTTGCTAGGAATGAGATTTGTCTGTTTCTGCATGTTTTGTAAAGCGCATAGAGCATCTTTGGATATGCGCTATATAAATGAACTTTATTATTATTATTATTATTATTATTAAAATCACACTACAGTGAATTACTCCGGCCACTATTTTCTTATGTAATAGGATAATAAGATATATTTTTTAACCATTTAAGTAAACATTTCAAATGTTGTGCTCCCCACTGAATCAATACAAAAAACACGATTCCTTCAAGGAATTTATAGAATATTATTTTTGTTACAGAAAAAGAGAGATGTCATCGACAGTTGTGTTCATGCGCTTGTGTGGTTTCATCACAGGGCTAGGGAATTGTTTCGTTTTTATTTTTGTTCACAATGATCATGACAGTATTACTTTTGGGTTTAGATCTCTACTTTAGGGAGTTCGCTGCCCTTGGCCTTTACATTTCACTTTCTTGTGTTTATTTTTCTTGTTGTGGTGGGGATTAGTTTTTTAGAATTTTGCAAGGGCAGCAGCCTTGTTTGGCCTACTCTTCTCGACTTTCAACTGCCAAGGAATCTTTAACGCGCGCAACGTGCACTGGGGCCCTTCGAATTTTTCGTCCTTGTCCGAGAAGACTAGGTGCTCGATCCTACCCACCTTAGGATCAGAAACGGAATTTTTTCCTCTAAAAAAACAACAACAACAAACAACAACAAAAATTCCAACATTCCTGCATCGACCGGGGATCGAACCCGGTACCTTTCGCATGAGAGGCGAGCATCTTGCCTCTAGACCAACGTGTCCCTGGGTATTACTTTTGTGTTCGTTCGGCTGTTTTAAATAAATGTTTGTCAAGTTTCAGAATTTTTGAATATGTCAGTTTGTGGACAAGCGCTAGAAGCTCCAACGGACTGGAAAAGAGCTCTGTATGTAACGACTGCCCAATCTAGATACCTCAACCTATCCTAACCCTTACCTCCAGTCATAAACTTTTGTTTTCTGGTTGAAAGGGTAAAGGGTAGAGATAGCGATAGGATTAGGTTTAGGATTAGGGACATGGTTAGGGATTGGGTTTAGAGTTTGGGATAAGGACAGGGTTAGAGGCTGGTTTTAGTGTTAGGCATAAGGACACAGTTAGGCATGTTTAAGGGCTGGGGTTAAGGACAAAGTTAGAGATTGGTTTAGTGTTAGGGACACATTTAGGCATGTTTCAGGTTGGAGATAAGGATAGAGTTAGAGACTGGCTTAGTTAGGGATACGGTTAAAGTTAGGGACAGGTTTAGTGTTAGGAATACTGATAAAGTTAGGGATAGGTTTAGGGTTAGGAATAAAGTCAAAGTGGGGATTGGTTTAGGGTTAAGAATAAGGGCAGGGTTAGGGATAGAGCTGATGTTAGGGATAAGGACAAGGTAAGTTAGGGATGGAGCTAAGATTATTGATAAGGACAGTGTTAGGGGTAGGGTTAAGGTGAGGGATAAGGACAGTTTTAAAGATTGGTTTAGTGTTAGGATATATTTACGGTTAGGGATAAGGAAAGGGTTAGGGATATGGTTAGAGTTAGGGGCGAGCACCAAGTTCAGGATAGATGTAGGGTTGGGAATAATGACAGGGTTAGGGTTAGGGATACGTGGAAAGTATCTTGATTGGGTGGTCAGGACGTACGGAAATCTTTTCAGAGACTGCCCTGTTGAAAAATAAGACCTTGGGGGAAAAAAAACAACAGCGGCTTAGCACGATGTGACAGATATGGAGAGACATTTGCTGAGGGTATGCGTCCTCAACAATGTGCGAGGAATGAAAGAGAAAATCTGGGGACAAAATAAGTTTATGTTCTTAGGCTGACACATGAAGACAATTGTGTATTGACGTCACTCTGTCTATTGTTGGATGTTTTTTTTAGAGTTGTCAAACCTTTTGCTGACACTAAGTCTTAGTCTCAACAGTTGAATTGGGTCATGTTTATAAATTATCGGAACTTCAAGTGTTTACATTTCTCTTCTAGATATAATGTCTGTTTGGCGATCAGTCTGCCTTTCTGCCTGCCTTATCTATCTATCTATCTATCTATCTATCTATCTATCTATCTATCTATCTATCTATCTATCTATCTATCTATCTATCTATCTATCTATTTATCTATCTATCTATCTATCTATCTATCTATCTATCTATCTATCTATCTATCTATCTATCTATCTATCTATCTATCTATCTATCTATTTATCTATCTATCTATCTATCTATCTATCTATCTATCTATCTATCTATCTATCTATCTATCTATCTATCTATCTATCTATCTATCTATCTATCTATCTATCTATCTATCTATCTATCTATCTATGTCTGCCTTTCTGTCAGTCCGTCCGGCTCTCATCCTTTCTTCCATCTTTCCTCTGAAAAAAAAAAAGTAAATAATGTAATTGAGCAATCAACAAAATTCCCTGCCCTCCACTCACCACAATCTAAGTTCATTCCACCCACTCCAAAAAGGCGCACTAGCCTATTGTTTTCGTCTTAATCTTTACTGGTACACTACGCTGCAAAGCTCGACAGCTGAATGACCCCATTTTTGTTTGCTGTTTCGCCATCTTGGCATCTTTGTTTGACAGGATAAACTTCCCAATTCATGTCATATTTTGTAATCTACATTATCTGTACATTTCTTCCAGTGATTTCATCTGCTCGATGCTTCGTGAAGATAAAAGTTATTTACCACCAGTGTTTCTGTAGGTTGGGCATGGCAATATATTTGTGGGGCATGGGACTTCAGAATGGGGCATTGGGATTTTTCATAAAAATCTTAATTTCATAGTGTATTTTAACTTGAGTGTATAGATAAAGTGTTGCTCCTTTAAGTCATTACGATGGTTGCTTGTTTAGCTCGGACCAAAAACATCCATACTAAATATTTTTTTAAAAATCGTTTTATTTATACCTTATACTAACTTTCTCCGATCGTGTAGTGTTTTTTTTCTTTTCAAATTGGATTGGGGCATGGGACAGAAAAGGTTAAGAAACACTTATTTACCCGAACAAAAGAAATGCTTATGTGTGACGAGCTTACGTACTTTATGAATGGCCCCTTTAAATTTAAGTAACGCTTATTGTTAGGGAGTTAGCTTTTACCATTCAGCTGATTATCTAAATTCAGGCGTATAAACTTCAGGACTTAGAGTTCTAATTGAAGCGAGTATTATGACCATGTGTTGGTAATCTACCGAAGGTCTTTTATGTCTATAATACTTGTACTTAGGTGGCCTGGAAAAAAATTATCGTGATAATAGCCCTCTTAGTATATAAACACTTGTAACTGGTCTATTCTCACGATGTAGTGAAAATAGACACTGCGATTTCTAATAATCATTATGAAATATCAACAATAGGAAATGAATTCATTTTAGAATAAAAGAATGATGAAAAATAGAGCATGCCCACATTCAGAATGCTGACGGGATTTTAGCGTCTGAGATATTGAGAGCCACTGCCCGAAAGTGCGTCACCTTACGTTGAGGAAGGCAAGCAATGGACGGACGAGCTAGAGGTGTAAAAACCAGAATTAAATTTAATCATCATAAGATAAGATAAGATAAGATATGACTTTATTATCATGTTTGCAGGAAATTTGTTGTCACAGCATTCAGTAACAGTACAACAGCAAATACAATATCTAAGACCTACAATTCTTTAACGCACACCCACACACACGCACATTGCTCACACAGCATTACCAACAAGTAAGAACATTGCTCACACACACACACAAAAACACACACACTGTAAGAACAATCCATTAGGAAAAACTAACAACAGCATATTACATCAGGAAACACTGCTACCTCGAACTGCGGATGGCAAAAAAAGATCGTCTATAGCGCTCTCTGTTTGTTTTTAAATACAGTATTCGTCCACTTCTTTGCGATCGGACTATCTGATGGAACATGAGGTTTGTCTGTGACCAGCCTTGCCTAATTAACACATCTGGAAAGATGGATGACCATACAGGATAACCACATTAAATCTATGATCAAAAGTGGAAAATTCACAGGTCAAGTTTTTCATACTAGCTTAGTTCGAGTTTCCATTGAAAAAAAAAGGAAAAAAAAAACAGTTCTGATTTGAAATATCATTTCTATCTTCGTATCATTTCCTATTCTTACTGACACAAGAGGACACCGGTGTACTTGACTGACCAGTTATATCTTCATAGGTCTCAATAATTTTTTTTTAAAAACGTGAACGCGGGCAATTATTGTGGAATCAGCGTGATCATGCTTTTCGTTTGAAGTTGTGATTCACTTCAGGAACTTTTCTTAATGAGACACTGAGGCGCTGGGGCAGCCTATGTTACTGTGTGTAATAGTTATTAATTACTTTTTTTGATAAATGTTTTGGATTTGATTTGAAGGTGGTTATGTCTGGATTGGTTTTGTGTATAAATTGTTGATTATGACGAAAATGTTAATGTAACCGGCGTTGCTTGGATAACAAACAAATGAGTAGTAACACCTCTAAGAAAATAAATGAATAAGTATATAAGTAAAGTACTTACATTATACATAGAAGGATAAATAAATAAATAAATAGATAGATAAATAAATAAATACCTTTATACTATTACACTTTAATAGACTACACTTTCACCTAGGCGTTGTCCACCCACTGCAGGCTGTAGCCCCCTCCGACAATGCTTTCTATTCTCTTCTGTCTGTTAGTTTCCTCATCCATGTTGTTCCTCCTCTCTTTGTAATGTCCTCCTTCCATCTTCTTCCTGGTCGTCCTTTTGTTCGTTTTCCTGTCCTTGTCTGCCATTCAGTGCAGCGTTTTGTCCATCTATTGTCATTCATCCTCCCCACTTGTCCGGCCCAATTCCACTTTTGTTGTAGCATGAATTTCACTACATCTTTTAGTTTTGTTTGTTTGCGTATGTGAGTGTGGGGGATTCTATCTGGCAGTCTGGTGTTAAGCATTTTTTCTTTCCATTGCCTTCTGGGTAGTTCTTAGTTTATTGGCGAGCTGTTTTGTGATCGACCATGTTTGACAACCATCATTATTTAATCGTTGGAAGAATGCACTGATTGAACACTTCCTTCTTGATTGACATTGACAGTTTGGAATCCAGGAATATCTCTCTGTTTTTTTCCAAAGCAACTCCATGCTGCTCTTATTCTGGTGTTTAATTCAGTTTGTTTGTTGTGTTCCATATTCACTATCTGGCCTAAGTATTTGTATTCTATGACTTTTTCCGATGGCTTTGTTTTCAATTATAATCTTTTCTTTGTCTCAGAGTTTGTCATGTATTTAGTTTTGTCCTTGTGCATCTTCAGGCCGAGCTTTTTGCTCTCTTTGTTTAATATGTTGAGATTGAGTTCCATTTGTGATTACACTAGAGAGGTCAAAATTATTAATATGTGGTTCTATAGTGTAGGATGGCTATGCATTAAATTATTATCGAACACATAATTCTGGATTTAAAATTTAAAATCTAATAATTCTGAATTATAATTTGTGGCAGCTTCTTTGTAGTAATTTCCACTATGACATTTCCATAAGTAGTCCGACAGTGAGAGGTTTTGCCTTCACAGTTCTATTCCATAGAAGGGTGGAACATGGCACACCGCGCCTGAGAGGCGAAGACACATGGAACATTAAAACGCTAATGTTTCAATGTATGTGGTAAAGGTGGTGTGATTTTTAAAGCTGCATTTCGATCACCAATGTGTAAATTGAGGCGCAGAACGAAATTTGCTTATTATACTTTTTAATTCTACTCGATGAAAATGCGTCTTTTTTTTTTTCCGGCTCAAAATATGGGACACACTTTTTTCTGTTCAACTCAGTTGTGGCTCAAAATCAATGAAAGTATTAAAAATGTAGCGAACTTTAAGACCTTTTAAAATAATTATGCCCACGTACACCTTTACGTCTTTCTATTGGTGGTAATGATATTTTGTAGAATTCAAGGCTCAGTGGTTATAAAAACCTTTCATGATTACATTGGAGGTCTCACTTCTTTTATATTACTAGCCGACCCGCGCAGGATGATTCTTGCAAATTTGTACAAGCCCAATCATACATCTAGATCTAGGCTACACTAAAATGTCATTTGGATTCGATGCGATGACTAATAGAACTCACTGTTACACCACCATTTCAGGTAGAAATATACAGATGTGATATTATGTAGATCTTAGACTTCCTATGTGTTAAGAGAAGTCAAGGACGCAACACTTTTCAGTTCTATCCGATGAAAATGCACTTCCGTTTTTGGGGCTAAATACATTTTAATGCAAATAATAGTAAAGACTTATTTTTGTTCAGAATGAATGTGTCCACGTAACTCTTCGTCAAAAATTGATCCAGTACACCAAGTTTCACAATTTTTGATGGCGTAGTCGCGAAGTTTTAGCTGCTTACAGGTTCTGGTTGACCCTCTAGCTCAAGTATAGTAAGATTATGAAGTTTTGAGTATCAATGGAAATCATGATTGGATAACGACTTGGCGATGTCATCATCTTCGCAAAATTTCAGCTCGAATAACTCCTTTAATATTATGTAATGCATGTGACACTGGACAAAATTTTGCATCAACCACCAACTGTCAGAGCCTCATCTCTACTGCTTTTTTGAACTGACTAGACTTAGAAAACTCAGATCAGAAGATCACTGAATGCCTGAACATCCAGTCTGCACCCGACACACAGTGTGCGAGCTTTGAATTTGAGTTCGGAGAAAGGACGTCGACATTACAACAATCACATTGTGCTAGGAGAATAGCATGATGATAGAGAGAATAATAGCAGAATAATAGAGCATGACGAGACTCTACCAAATACGCTCAACGACCACCCGTGAAATACAGTGTGATTCTACAACAAACTCAACATCAGCTTGAAGCTAAGTAGAGAAGCATCTTTCACAGGCCTACGTTTAGTAATCTTCACGAACACGAATGTATGCCTTGCGCTGCTTAGACAAAAGTTCGCTTAAGTGAAAGTTCGTTCGTTCTATTTTACGCTCTGTTCTGAATTTTCTTGGCACCAGATCTCGATTTCTTTTCGGGGCAGGGAACAGAAATGTGAGTCAAGCAAATGAGACTTAAGAAGAAAGAATGCGTTCTAGGCCCGGGTTCTTCGCCTCCCGGCCGTCCTTGCACGTTGAACTAACTGATTAAGTTTGCCATTTGACTGCCGACAGCGTATGAAAACATTCAGACTCGGGTTTGAACGGTAAACGAATCTCTCATTAACTTCTCCTGTGTACATGTTGCTCGCATTGGTAAAGATATAAGTAGGAAATAATGAGAGATTTGGGGTGAATAGTTCGGGAGAAGGCAGATGGATAAATATAGGTTTAAAAGAAAGAGAGAGAGAGAGAGAGAGAGAGAGAGACAGAGAGAGAGAGAGAGAGAGAGAGAAAGAGAGAATCAGACAAGTACAGGAAGAGACAGACAGACAGACATACAGACATAGAAACAGTCAGTGAGAGAAATACAGATATACAGAGAGAAGGCAGAGAGACAGACAGAGACAATGAGACAGAGGGGCAGAAAGGAGAGAGAGAAAGAGAGAAACGACATGAGGCGTTCCAGTCGCACTAGTGTGTGAGGTCCTGTTGAACTCCATAGTCCAACAAAAAAAAAAAAAGTCAAAACAGACATGTCTCCGTACACCATGGGCTTAACACAGTCTTCAAATGGGCTGATTATGTCGCGGTCGCCTGTAGATAGATGATTTGCTTGCTTGTGACAACCCTCACGCTTTGCAAACAGAGTTTATTTCGGTTTTGGATACATCTTACAATTTGTTTATTTCAATGACATACATGACTGTATATATTACTAAAATACATGAATTGGAAAGACTGAACATTACCGGGGACGGATTAATATATAAATATCAAATAAAATTATGCATATAAGCACGAAAATCTTTGAGCCTGTTTTGTTGTACCGTTAGCATTTATCCAAGTTTATTATCTTGCTATCAAATTATAATAATCTAAGTGATGAGAAATACATTAAAGTAAATGTACATTTTCTACATGAATGTTGTTACAAGTACGTAGGTCCCCCAAGTTTTTTTGTGCTAGGGGTTATTTTAAAGCCTTTTGGGGCACCAGAGCTAGAGAGCTCCTCCTGAAACCTCATTAATTAATTATTCTGTCAGATTTTCTTTTTGTCTTCCTCCTGTCTTTTGGTTGAAAGGATAGGAGGCAAGGTTAGGGATTCGATGAGATTTAGGGTTGAGGATAAGGAAGGAGTTAGGGATAGGTACGTATACGTACGCGCCCCTAGCGCAAAACACTTGGGGTGCGTACGTACTTATAACAACATCCTAACTCGATAATTGCCTACAGCCAATAATTATGTCTTTGAATTTTTCAAAACTTTGACGTGAGAGCCAGCGGATTCAGTTTTTGAAAAGCGCATACTTCGTTTAACTTCCCAGGCAAATTAAGCTCTGGATACCAGCTTCATAAGATGACAACTTACAGCTCGAAGACCACGGCAGGAGACAGTGTTGTCTCTTATAGCAGGGACAGGGTTAAAATAACACATTATACAAAAACTGCGACAACTTGCTTGATTTTTCTATGTAATTAGACTAGTTATTTAACTACATTTTGTAAAGTATAAAATAATAGTAACACTTTGGGGCCGGAATAGTCAAAATGCTGTGCGTAACTTTGAGGCCTTGCAGAGCATATTCAATCTATGAGATAGGAACAAAAAGGAGTCTAATACCTCCATAAAGATTTGGCCTTTCAGCGGAAACATTCAGAATGGTACTGTTTTTTTAAATCTTGAGAATATAAATAATTTTATTTCCGGGGTGGTCACAGTTGCCATGGCAACGAGCAATATAATAATATAATAGCAAGCAAACAACACGCGCAATCAGCGCACAGATTATGTAGATCTAGGAAGAAAACAACTCACAACTGGCACAGTAACACCCGCATGGCCCGTACCGTGCATAAAGCAGACGGCACAGAAACTCATGCCTTCAAACTTTGAAAAGCAACCGGAAGTTTAAAGTCGAAACAAAACAAAGGCAGGAGGGAGGCAACCATTGTTGAGGAGAAAGCATTATTCGATGACGTATTCTCTCTCTCTCTCTCTCTTACAATAAAAGTAGTAATCTGCAGTCCTGCTTCAGAACTCATGCGCGGCAGGACACTGCACACCAAGCTTGATATGGTTACTTTTTATGACATGCACGGTACTAAAGTCGAAACAAAACAAAGGCAGGAGGGAGGCCATCATTGTTGAGGAGAAAGCATTATTCGATATTTTTAGGCCTATTTTCATTTATTACAAAATTACGATACTTCGCTTTCATGTCAAAGGAATAGACATGTAGCAAAAAGAAGTATCTTTCACATGTAATTTTTTTCAGGTCTGGGCATTTCTTCCTCGCAGCAGTGAATTTTTTTTCCTGGCTGTTTTTTTTTATATAGATATAATATATATAGGTTGAGCGGTTTTAACAAGATCAAAATAATCCAATCAGTCGATGCCATTTTCAACCAACTTCAGTCAGAATTTCGGAATTTGAAACTGTCACCAGTTAATCTCACATTAATTTTGCTTTTTTTTTTTTGTTATTGTTGTTTTCTCTCTCATCGTGGCAAATAATACCGTATAAGACCATGTTCTAGAGGACTGACTGACTGTTACATTTATTACCAACAATAGTAAGTACCGCTGTGTTGTAGAGGACTGACTGATTGTTACATTTGTTACAAACAGGAATAAGCCCGGCTGTGTTGTAAAGGACAGATTGGCTGTTACACTAACTTGTCTTGAACAATAATGGTACGTGTGTGTTGTAGAGCATCCGCTTATTGTTACGTTTGTTACAAACAATAATATGTCCGGCTGTGTTGTAGATGACTGATTTCTACTGTTATATTTGTTGAAAACAGTAAGAAGTGCGCCTATGTTGTAAAGCACTGTTTACGTTTGTAACAATAATAAGATATTATACAACTGCGGTTAAGAGCACTGGCTTATAGTTACGTTTCTTACAAATGATAAGATATAGGGCTTATTGTTACGTTTCTTACAAATTATAAGATATAGGGCTTATTGTTACGTTTCTTACAAATGATAAGATATAGGGCTTATCGTTACGTTTCTTACAAATGATAAGATATAGGGCTTATCGTTACGTTTCTTACAAATGATAAGATATAGGGCATATTGTTACGTTTCTTACAAATGATAAGATATAGGGCTTATTGTTACGTTTCTTACAAATAATAAGATATAGGGCTTATTGTAACGTTTCTTACAAATGAAAAGATATAGGGCTTATTGTAAGGTTTCTTACAAATGATAAGATATAGGGCTTAATGTAACGTTTCTTACAAATGATAAGATATAGGGCTTATTGTTACGTTTCTTACAAATGATCAGATATAGGGTATATTGTAACTTTTCTTACAAATGAGAAGATATAGGGCATATTGTAATGTTTTTTACAAATGATAAGATATAGGGCATATTGTTACGTTTCTTACAAATGATAAGATATAGGGCTTATTGTAACGTTTCTTACAAATGATAAGATATAGGGCTTATCGTTACGTTTCTTACAAATGATAAGATATAGGGCTTATTGTTACGTTTCTTACAAATGATAAGATATAGGGTATATTGGTACGTTTCTTACAAATGATAAGATATAGGGCATATTGTTACGTTTCTTACAAATGAGAAGATATAGGGTATATTGTAACGTTTCTTACAAATGATAAGATATAGGGCTTATTGTAACGTTTCTTACAAATGATAAAATATAGGCCATATGGCATATTGTTACGTTTCTTACAAATGATAAGATATAGGGCATATTGTTACGTTTCTTACAAATGAGAAGATATAGGGTATATTGCAACGTTTCTTACAAATGATAAGATATAGGACATATTGTAACGTTTCTTACAAATGATAAGATATAGGGCATATTGTTACGTTTCTTACAAACGATAAGATATAGGGCATAATAATTGTTACTTTTATTACACATGATAAGTTATAGGGCATAATAATTGTTACTTTTATTACAAATGATAAGCTATAGGGCACGTTCATTACAAATGATAAGTTATAGGGCACGTTCATTACAAATGATAAGTTATAGGGCACGTTCATTACAAATGATAAGTTATAGGGCACGTTCATTACAAATGATAAGTTATAGGGCACGTTCATTACAAATGATAAGTTATAGGGCACGTTCATTACAAATGATAAGTTATAGGGCACGTTCATTACAAATGATAAGTTATAGGGCACGTTCATTACAAATGATAAGTTATAGGGCACGTTCATTACAAATGATAAGTTATAGGGCACGTTCATTACAAATGATAAGTTATAGGGCACGTTCATTACAAATGATAAGTTATAGGGCACGTTCATTACAAATGATAAGTTATAGGGCACGTTCATTACAAATGATAAGTTATAGGGCACGTTCATTACAAATGATAAGTTATAGGGCACGTTCATTACAAATGATAAGTTATAGGGCACGTTCATTACAAATGATAAGTTATAGGGCACGTTCATTACAAATGATAAGTTATAGGGCACGTTCATTACAAATGATAAGTTATAGGGCACGTTCATTACAAATGATAAGTTATAGGGCACGTTCATTACAAATGATAAGTTATACCACAACGGTGAAGAGCATTGGCTTATTGTTTCGTTTGTTCCTGGTTCCGCTTAAACAGAATGGACAAAAGCAATGCAGAACCAGACAAAAACAATTCTATCATCCAGATTCTGTTTATTTACATCTGGTGGCATGTAGAGTTCCATCTCCCGCCATGTCGACCTCATTTATTCTGTAGGCTTCAATCTCTGCTCACAGAATGTTGCTGTGTTTGTGTCGGTCGTAGGCTCGGTGTGCTGTCTTTCTATCTGCTTGGATGTTGCCTCTTGGAGTTGTTGTTATTGATGCTGCAGCTGTTATCTTTTCACTGTCTTTGTCTCTGTCAGTCTGTCTGTCTGTCTTTCTGTCTGTCTGTCTGTCACTCCTTTCTCCCTCTCTCTCACCCTCTTTCTCTCTCTCTCCACCTATTCTGTCTCCCTCTCTGTCTCTCTCTCATATTCACTCGTTCTCTCCCCTTCCTCACTCTCGCTCTCTTTTCTTTCACTCCCCCCCCCCTATCTCCCCCCCCCCCCACCTCTCTCTGTCGTCGATAATCTCCGAATTTCCCATTTCACTCTTCCATAAGACGTTAGATAACTCACATCACGAGCTCACGTCAGTTACTGTTGGTATCGTTTAGACAGTAGTAATCTTCTTTAGATGGACTAATTTAATGATTTGCGTTCCACGGACGACAGGCTGAAGCACCTAGTTCTTTCGACTTAGAATCTGAAGTCAGCAACTGTGCTACATAACTGTCCAGGTTTTGTGTATTTGCTCCTGAAAAGAACACTAAGTGACACAGCATCAATAAGAACAGCAGGCAAACAAAATCAAAATGTCTTAGAGTTCATTTTAAGTGTCCTAAACAGTTATTTTCATGGCCTACACTGCATTTGCAGGTCCCCCCAAAAGCTTACCCGTTTGTTCGGCTTTGATTCTGAGATCAGCAATTGTGCTATGGAGCTATCCATGTTTTGTCTGTTTGATCCTGAAAAGTACATGAAGTGACCAAGCATCAATAAGAACAGCAAATACAGCATGCATACAGAATCAAAATGTCACTGATTTCATTATAAGTGCCATTTTTGTGGCCTACACTGCATTTGCAGGTCCCCAAAAAGGCATACCAAAACTCCACAATTCTTGACGTGTCTGCCCAGAGAACCATATACAAGATGAGCAAATAGCCAATTTTTGGCTCAAGAAACCTAGCGTTGTCAGTCAAGAACCTTTTAGACGGACAAATCTGTCTTCCATAACCATGAATATCCTGACAAAATGTGAATTTGGCTGAGTTTTTCCGTTGTTCAGCCTCACAACATGTCAAGAGACAGCCATATCTGGAGCAGTCTAGTAACAATCTCATGTCTAGACTTGAGAGACTTCCACATCAAACAATCTATAGCATTTGTATCTGGATCAGTGGTTCTTACTTTTGTAAAACCTGTTCCCATCAAAATTCCTGTCCTGGCTTTTATTCTCCAGAACAATTTAACTAGTTTAAAGAAAACACAACGGGTCTAGCAAAACTGATGGAGCAGCCCAGGTCAGAGGAATGAGTTTGAGTTTCAGTTTTACGCCGCTTCCGCACGATAATCTGGGATTGTCACTGTCTTTTTCGGTACTTTATTATATGTTTGGTTTTCAGGAGTTTCACCAATTCAAATTTCACACACAGAATTAAATAGTTCCATATAAACTTGATTGCACTGATAAAATTCTCAAGAATTGTTTTGTATATATTATTACGTCCGAAAAGAATTTTATAAATGTTTATAAACTGGCCAACTGAGACTTACTTGAACATCGGTAGAGATTACTTTGCACAATCCGCAATACGATAAATACAAGCGAGTCTTCACGAATGTTCCTATCCATCTAACTGGAGAAACACATTTCCGCCCATGCATCATCACATCATCACATCCATGCTCTATTTTTAACTACAGTAAACGTTTTAGAAGGCACTGCATTTTCAATTGCTTGATCCGTTTCCTGGAATTTTTTAACATTTTCGAGCCAACCCTTTGATCACTATTTCGTGTCTCCCTCACAGAAACACACAGTAGCGATATACAGTGTTCTTACTTAACAGTCCATGCATGAAGGTTCCATGTCGTGTTATGTTATATCTACTATTGAATAGTGATAAAATCACATGTTAAGACGTGTAACATGTACATATTAACTATGTGCTCTTGAATGCTCTGTGAGAAAGGAAATTCCCTCATAGGATATTAAAGGGATTTTTATCATTGTATCTTATCTTATACCTTCCATGAAATCTCAAAATTGAGGGGCCATTTCCCCACTCGGGTTAGCGTAACATGTTAGTATCAACTATGTGCTGTCGAACACTCTGTGAAAAATGAATTTTCTCACATAGGATAACAAAGTGATTTTCATCATATTATCTTATTTCTCACACTAAATCTCAAAACTGAGAGACATTTCCCCTCCCGGGTTAGGGAAACACAGTTCTGGAAGGTCTAAGATTGGCAAGTCTGACGTCACATCAGGTCCAGAAACAGACCTGTACAATGTGCTGAGCCTGTTGAAATAATAGAAACATCTCCGTATTTTAAGGCAGGTCCCGGCTTTGTTTACTGATTCCGTCAGAAACCTGCGGGTTGCCAGACCTCAAACATGCAGAGCTGTTGACGTAATGATTTGTACCTGGGGGTTTCAAATGCTCTGATCATTTTCCAGTTTAACAATGAGTATCTCTGGTAACATTTATTGATCCGAAAATATCTATGAGTGATACCTTTTCAGTCTGACAATGGGTATAATTCTGTAATTGCTGTTAATCCGAAAATAGCTATCATGGTAATCCCTCTCCACTTCGACAATGGGTGTCTCTGGTAACTGTTACCGAAAATATTTGTGAGTGTGACCCCTCTCCAATTTGACAGGGGGCATCTCCGGAACTGTCGTTAATCGGAAAATATCTATGAGTGTGACTCCTGGCCAGTTTGATAATGGGTATCTCTGGAGCTGTCGTTAATCCGAAATATCTATGAGCGTGATCCTTTCCACTTTGACAATAGGTATCTTTGCAAATGTAACGTTAATAATAACGTTATGAGTGTGATCCCTCTCCAGTTCGACAATGAGTATCTCTGCAACTGTTATTAATCCGAAAATAATATGAGTCTTCAGCCTGAGAAAAAATACTCAACTGTTGTGCGCTGGATAGCTGAATTTGCGTTAAAATCTTCATTGTTCTTCATTAGCTGGTTTGTTTTATCAATTTTTGAGAGACACTCATATCTAAAATATCTTTAAAAGTAATGATTAAATCTTGATGAAATTTTAACACAGCATTACGCATGTAATGGATATAACTGTACCAAAATTTCTCACGGATTCATCAAAAGGATTGCGAGATATTTGGTGTCAATGTTGGGGCAGTTTTGTTTTTTTAATCACCCAATATATATACACACACTCTTCCTCACATTCACTTATGCAAGCATTTACTCACTCACTCACTCACCCACTCACCCCTTCACTCATCCACTCACCCATTTACTCACTTACTCACTCACACCCTCCTTCACCCCTCTCTCCCTTACTCACTCATCTGACCCATTCACTCACTCACTCGCTCATTCACTCACTCTCTCATTCACTCACTCGCTTACTCACTCACTCACTCACTCACTCGCTCGGTCACTCACTCACTCAGTCAGTCAGTCAGTCATTCACTCACTCACTCACTCACTCACTCATCTCCTCAATCACTCACTCACTCACTCACTCACTCACTCACTCACTCACTCACCCACTCACTCACTCACTCACTCACTCACTCACTCACTCACTCTCATTCACTCACTCATTCACTCACTCACTCACTCATTCACTCACTCATTCGAGCACTCACGCAGTCACTCATCTCCTCCCTCCTTCCCTCCCTCCTTCCCTCACTCACTTACTCACTCACACAGTCACTCACTCACTCGCTCACTCACTCGCTGAAACACTATGATATACACATTTCCAACTCCACTGAGCCAAGTCTCGACCACCCGGCCGCTATTGTATGCAAACGTTTCTTGCGTGTGTGTATGTTTATAAGCGTGTGTGAGCACATGACTGATTGCCGTGTCAAGAATCCCAACCACCCGCTCTGTCTCTTCCTCTTTCCTCAATTATCTCCTCCTGAAGGGCGGGACGGCTGAAGGTGAAAACTAAACAAAAAACCTCCACTATTCAAAGTGACGTCTTCATCACTGCTCTTTTTCTTCCCTCTGTCACTTCAGATTATTCAAACCCTCTACCATCCCCTCATTTTGCCGACTTCAATTTCTCTCTCGTTTGTGGCCTACGCGTGACAATCTATAAGGTCGATATCTGAACTTTGGGTTGAACGGTAAATTCCAACGTACTATTTACCTTATTATGTACGTACGTATACATAAAAATAAGATAAAAAATAATGGTGTGAGTATTTTTTTCATTGTAGTGCAAGTTTCGACCTTTCATTGCTCAACGCTAAGATCTAAAATACAGTTTCAGAAAGAATGTTGTTACTTGTACGTACGTCTTCCACATGTTTTGCGCTAGAGGTACATATTTTAAAGCCTTTTGTAACTCCAGAGCTAGAGAGCTCCCCTGAAATAGCCTTAACAACAGCGTTAATTAATTATTCTTCCAGATTTTCTTTTTGTTTTTCACCTGTTTTTTGGTTGAAAAGGTAGATGGCAGGGTTAGGGATTCGATGAGATTTAAGATTGGGGATAAGGACGGGGTTAGAGATAGGTACGTGTACGTACGTGCCCCTGGCGCAAAATCGCTCGAGGTGCCTTAAAAAAATTATGAAATTAATTTTCTCAAGTGTAAACAAATCTAATGCAATCGCTTTTGCATACACCTGGCCTGTTGATTCAATCAGCCTGCAAGCAATTATTTTAGAAAGTTCTAAAAATGCAAAGTACAATGATCTAAGATTTTGGGCTCCCTTGATAAGCCAACCCTTTGGGAAGACAGTATTTGATATGCCTTCAATTTGGTGCGCAGTACCCGGGCGCGAAGGAACTCTGATGCAGAAACACAGAGGACATGATAAAAGTCAGTTTTCTGACTTAATTACCGTATACATAGTGGTATTCGTGATACCATTCTTAATTTGAAAAATAAAAAGAATTCACATATTTCCACGTAAAAAAATATAATATATTGCTACTAAGGTAAATCGATAAAAAGCTGTATGCAAAGTTTCAGCGAATTTCACCCATCCGTTTTAAAGATATCGCTATTTTAGTTTAGAGACATAATTATAGTGTTTTATAGTCACTTGCCCTCCTTTTGCTGCAATGACGCCGCCTTAGGTGGCCACGGAATTGCCGCCATTTTTGCGTGGAAGAATGACGTGCTGCGCACTGGAGTGCCCTCTCTAGTCAATCTACAGAACTCTGTGTGCAAGACTACTTCTTTAAAAGAGATAGAGATGGGTGGGAGCACAGGTTCAATCCCGGGCAATGCCGGGTGCGTGATCTAACATTATTTTAAAAAAACAAAAAATAATGGCGGGAGTATCTCATCGTCGTGCAATTTTCGCTTCTGCTTTTGCCCAACGTCGTAACCATTTCAAAAATTTATAACATTAATTTTCTCCCGTATCGACTGTTCTAAGCCAGTCGCTTTGAGTAGGTTGGGGCATATGATGTTTATTCAAGTTCCAAGCAAATTTTTGTCTTATTTAAAGCTGTAAAAAATAGTATAATGATAATGGGTACTTTTTGTGCTCCCTTTGATATGTCCACCGCGCGGAGGGATTATACCTGGCACGCCATTTCATTCTTATTTAGTGCCATTTCCCGGGCCCAGAAATGAGTACGCTTATGGGATCTGTAGAAAGATTGTAGAGAAACTCCGAAGATCAGAGAGGTTTATCTCGGGTAAAACCGGGTATATCATCAAATTCTTAACAAACAAAAAATAGACTTTTTTTTCTGGAAATAGGATTTCCCCGGCTCACGTAGCATGGGGGTTGAAAAACTGGTAGATTTATTGTAATGGGTCAAGACAATATAGAGCTAGACTGGGGGGGGGGGGGGGGGCCATTGAGTCAAGAATTTTGTTTGCCTCCGTTTTAGTGTTAGATGTTGGCTGTGGAATTATAGAGGACCGCGGGCGCTGACGAGACTGACAAAAGACAAGCAATGTGCACACGGGCTCTCCGAGTTTTTCGTCCTTATCCGAGAAGGCTAGGTGATCGATCATACCTGCCATAGGATCAGGAAGAGGAAAATATGAGAAAAAATATGAAAATTCCAACATGCCTGCTCTGACCGGGATTCGAATCCGGTACCTTCGGCATGAGAGGGGAGCACCTTGCCTCTAGACCACAGAGTAGGTCGGTGCTTAATATATACGGACTTTATACTTAAACCTGTTCTGTCAGATTTCTAATTTCTTGAACCTGTTCTCGAAAAATATATTGGACTGATTATTATGTCGGAGAAATACAGCCATGAGATATGAATGTAAATAGAAAAACAGGTTTTACTGCTACTGGGACACCGAGTAAAGTCTGTTTTGAGTCGAGTTCAAAAAGAGCCTGCTTCACTAGTTTGGGAAGTTAATAGAAGTAAGCAGAAGCTTGGGGGGGGGGGGGGGGAGACTAGCACTAAGATAATAATTGAGAGAAAATATGAGGTGAATTAAAGTTGTGGTTTCTAATTAGTGCTCAGAAAAGCAAAGCGGGAGTGAAAGAAGGAAGAAAGAGAAATGTCCAAGATGAGGATCGAACCCTCGACCTCAGCTACGGCACCCACAGCCTTGCCAAGAAGAAAATAGATCACTTAACCATTCGGCCACTACGTCTGTCCAAAAAAAAAAAAAAAACCTTGCTGACTTGAGTATTCGTTCGCTGGTCACTAGTTTGGGATCGTCAAAAGTGTCTTGAGTCAACGGGGGGACAGAAAAACCCCGTGCACTGAGTCGAAACAGTCGTAAAACAGTCTGAGTTTGAGTTTAGAGACAGCGCCTTGACACGATAATGGCCATAATGCACTAGGAAAAAGCAAGACAATAAACAGAATATGGCAGGATGATAGGACGAGGTTGCCCATTCGTGTTGGGTTCTATGGAAAATGATGTCTCCAAGACTGCTGAAGTTAGAGAGAAGGAAACATTGCTCTTAAAAAAAAACAACAACAACCCGGGATGGCCATCGAATGGACAAACAGGAACTTGTTAAACAGAAACAGAATGTAGGTCGGTGCATAATACATATAATGGACTTCATACTTTAACCTGTTCTGTCAGAATTCTAATTTCAGGAAACTGTTCTTGAAAAATACATTGGATTGATTATTGTGTAGGAGAAATACAGCCATGAGATATGAATGTAAATAGGGAAGCACAGGTTTTACTGCTACTGGGGCACGGCACTGATGTAAAGTCTGTTTTTGCGTCGAGTTCGACTCATACTTGGGCAACGTTTAAATGCACTGGAGATACAGAATTGTTTCAGTCCTTTTAGTGGGCGAGGTCCCGTTAAACTCCATAGTACAGAAAACCAGGGTAAAACAGATATGACTCACTGTGCTATGGACCTAAACATTTAGCTGGTGTTAGAGGACTGAAGTCCAAATCAGCATTCTAAAACATTAAACATACCTTAACAAACAACAAACTACCAATCAGTCTCAGAAAAAGAATACTGCAGTGTTATATCGAACCAATTTTATTGTATGCCCGCGAAACCTGGACGCTAAACACAGAAATAGTAAGAAAACTGGAAGCAACGGAAATGTGGTTTCTGAGAAGAATGCTTAGAGTTCCATGGTCTGCAAGGAAGACAAATGAAGAAGTGTTGAGACAAACAGATGAAAAGGGGACACCCCTAAACAAGGTCAGAAAAAGACAGGAAACAATTTTTGGACATGTAGGCCTAATGAGAAGACGAGGACTATAACATTTAGTAACAACAGGGAAAGTCAATGGAAGAAGGAGCCGGGGACGACAACGCACAAAGATGCAGGACGACCTAAAGGCCTGGCTGGGAATGCCCACCACCAACGACGTCATCGAGACTACGGAAGATGGCAAGAGATGGAGGGTCATGATCGCCTATGCCTGCCGGCAGGGCACTTAATGATGATGAATCCAAATACAAAGCCAAATAGAGAAAATACAATAGTGTGCTCACTGTACAGTAACAGCTTACTGCTCAAAACACTACGCTCGAATAACAATAGCCAAAAGTTTAAGGAGGATCACTGGGCGAGAGCTACTCCTTAAATCCCCTTTGCCCTCACTCACTATACGAACCGCTCTTACTAACTCTAGGATCTACAGGCTCCTAAATGTCTCCCCCACCTGTTTGTAATTTAACAGTAGGCAAAGATCAAGAACTGTTGATCGTGAGTGGCAAGGCGGAGACGCGACTTTCTATCACATTCATTTGGCTTAAGGACGGGAAACAGGAGTAGCTTAGACAGTAGCTGGTGGCATCTGTCAGAACTGTCTTAGCCGTTCTTGTTACAGGTGACACGAAGAATTCTGTCGAGTTTAATTTGTTAATGACCTTTATCTATCTATCTATCTAACTATCTATCTATCTATCTATCTATCTATCTATCTATCTATCTATCTATCTATCTATCTATCTATCTATCTATCTATCTATCTATCTATCTATCTATCTATCTATCTATCTATCTATCTATCTATCTGTCTGTCTGTCTGTCTGTCTGTCTGTCTATCTATCTATCTATCTGTTTATCTACTTATTTATCTATCTATCTATCTATCTATCTATCTATCTATCTATCTATCTATCTATCTATCTATCTATCTATCTGTCTGTCTGTCTGTCTGTCTGTCTGTCTGTCTGTCTGTCTGTCTGTCTGTCTATCTATCTATCTATCTGTTTATCTACTTATTTATCTATCTATCCATCTATTTATCTATCGATTTATTTAGCTATCTATCTATCTGTCTGTTGTCTGTCTATCTGTTGTCTGTCTGTCTATCTGTCTGCCTGTCTATCTGTCCGTCTGTTCGTCTGTCTGTCTGTCCGTCTCTGTGTCTGTATATCTACATGTTGACCTATCTAGTCATCCGTCCCCAGTGTCTCTGAACTTTCCCAGTACAACCTTAAAACAATAAACTTCCGATCAGAGAAATCTAAGACCCGTTCTCTCCTTCAGCTTCATTACCTCCACATTTGACTACAGACCAAGATAAACACAGTTCCGCCGGTGGAAGTTCCTATGTTCAGTGAGTGCAATTGTCTCGCCTCGCTCGTTAGTCCTTCAGATCCGAGCTGCAGTCGATATCAAACCAGAATATCTCATTTAAAAAGCTTCAGACAGAACTTTTTTACTGTTAGCCTAAAGTGTAATATCTTCTTACTATAATCAAAGATAGTAGAGACGATAAGATGAGACATTCCCTTCTCTGCACCTCTAAAAAAATCGTGCACACAATCTGTGAGCTCACCGGGGGCGGGGGGCCATGACGCAAAGAATTAAAAGAACGCTTGATATAATGTTAAATTAAAGACGCAGATATGTTACAGTGTTACTGCGACTGAAAAAAAAGAAAAGAAGAAAAAAAAATAGCCAGTTTTCCTATAGCGATTGAAGTTAGAATTACGAAATAAATGGCGTCAATCAAGGAATACAGCGAGAGCTGAACGGTGAACAAAATAAAATATCTTCCCTATTTGGCTTTTTTTAAAATACGAAACTATTCATGATTTCCGCGCATTCGCCGCTAGGTGGCGGCGCGAAATCCACCCACGCTAAAAGTGCTAGTGCTGTCTCATCTCATTCCATCTGGTATCTTGACTATAGTGGAGTTAAAGGGTGAACATGTAAGCATCTAAAACTCTGTGACTTTGTGACTGAAAACTATAAAACTGTGTGGGCTGCCTCAGCTTTTGCCGAGAAGTTACGACGACACATCAGCTATTTACAACAAAATTAATCTTTAAGATTATTTATTTACAATTTTTTTTTTTTTTAAGGGTCTTGTCCCCAGCATCTGCTCCGCAATTTTTACGGAAAATAACGTATGAAAAACTCTCATTGCCTCTATAGCGGTGAGGAGCGGAGTGGAACGGGTGCTGTGGACAAGCATGCAGAGGCAAAGAGTGTTTTCTTTCATTGTCTGTAAAAATAGCGGAGTGGAGCGGATACTGTGGACAAGAGCAGTAAAGCCTCCAAAAAAAATAATAATAAGGCGCATTTTCATTCATCGAGTAGAATGAAAAAGTACGATCGGAAATTTCGTTGTGAATATTATGACCAAATTTCTGTGAACATCACCTTTAACGGCACTTTAGCAAGTTTAGATAATCGACCATGAGATTTACAGAATGTCATGCGCTCGATCAGCATCACAATCGTAACATTTAAAGGGTCTGATTCAAAACCGAAATATTCTTGAGATGATACTACCTAGTTAACTTCCGATCTCATTTTTAAACTTGAAGGATTTTGTCCAGAATAACAGTGGCGACCTGTCCAGCTAAGAGTTTTTGTCACGACCTCATTATATATTAATTTGTTGTTGACTGTTCCCTGTTGAACAGTTTGTCCACGCACTAATCCTGGGATAAAGTTGTCGAGAGATTTGTCCGTGTGTTTGATTGCCTGTCTGTCTTTCTTCGTCTTTCGCCAGCTCTGGTGTTTCACTGTAGCTCTTGCTAAATACATATACATACCTTCGGAATAATAAAGTCAAAATTGAGTAAAAAGAAAAGGTTGCATGTTGCGAAGCCCCGCGTGAGAAATAAAACCCAAACAGTACAAAGCAAACTAAAGAGAAGACAGAAAATGCATAAATTTTCGGCTTTCGCCTTTGGGTTTTATTTCTCACGCGGGGCTTCGCAACATACAACCTTTTCTTTTTGCTCAATTTTGACTTTGCTTATAGCCCTGCTGCGACCCCACAGTTTTTCTGTGGTTTTTATGATACTTCGGAATAATAGTAGTTCGTAGAAAAGTTTCTTTCCCTTCAAAGTAGAGAATGTTAGTGTTTGGGTTGAATTCTTTGTTTCTCGAGGACCTAAGCATGGTGCTACTGGCCCTCTGTTCTTGATTCCTGCAGTGCTCGTTCAATCTGATGTCAATCTCTGCAACTTCAGTCCTGGGTAATCTTTTAATAAGCCACCAATAATTAAGAGAGAGAGAGAGAAAAAAAAGCACAGGAAAGGGGAAAGAATATAATATATGTAATTATATAATGCAATAGGCTATTGAAATTTTTCAAAATTAAAAAATTTTAAATCCCATAATATGGGGAATAATATTATCATTATTCGGAGGGCCCGTGTGCACGTTGCGCACGTTAAAGATACCATGACAGTTGGAAATCAAAAAGAGTATAGTACGTGGAATAGGCCGCTGTCCGGGCAAAATCAAATAATAAAATGCATCCCTACCACTCGCTCCCACCCTCCCCCTTCATCCCCCCCCCCAAAAAAAAAAACAACAACGCCGACCGGCGTTGCACTATGGCGACGACGTGCCTGCTCCAGTTGTAAATGGGTGCAATGGCACAAAGGCAAATTTCCCAAATGGGATTAAAGTAATATACAAAGGCAAATTTCCCAAATGGGATTAAAGTAATATACAAATACAAATACAAAACCGTAAGATCGAGACTACTTCACTGTAGTGCAATTTTCGTTCCTTTCTTGCTCAACGCTACAGCCCAAATAACAGTCTCAAATATTATCTAATACATTTGATCAAGTGTCAGATAATCTAATCCAATCGCTTTTGTATCTTCAGATTGTATACATTCAAGTTTCGAGCAATCTTTTTCGTAAGAGTAAAATACAGTGATTTCTTTTTGTGCTCTATTTGATAAGCCTTCCGTACTGGAGCCTGTATTTTATTAATCATGCGCTCAGTTTGGTGCGTTGTGCCTTGATTCGCATGAGTCTTGAGGCAAGACAACTGTACAAGTGAAAATACAACAGAGTATAGTATTTTTCAGTGCAAGGTTCAACACTTATTTGAAGAAGTAGAGCAAGTTGGCCCCCCGACTAACATTTTAAGAGAGAGAGGGGTGGGTGGGATGGGGGTGGGGGTGGGGGGGGGGGGGATTGTGGCATAGTTTTATTTCGGCCAATGTCAGGTACCTCACAAAACCATTCAAAAAGAAAGAATGCAGTCAAACCTTTTCAGAATTTCATGACAGTGACCAGCTGGATAAAGATGGCTGATGTTTTACCTGCTAAGGCTAAAATCACATGTAGTGATTAATATGGCCAGGTTTTAGGAGAGCCGACTTCTCAGATTTTCATCAGTTCATAGAACGATCCTTACATCTTTGTCAAGACGCTTGCTTTTCTGACATCGATTCTTTACCCTTTGTATAATATTATCATTTTAAGATTAGGGCCAGGGATAGAATTGGGAATAGCCTTATATTTTCTGTAACACAGTATTATGAAGGTTCCTACTGCTGGTAATTTCAATATAAACCGGATCGTGAATCTTCGAATTTTTATTCCTGTGCCAGGGCAGAACAAATCTATGAGACTAGAACAGGCCTGAGCAGCATTTCACATAGTATGGGCCAGGCTTGAAAAATGTGAGGATGCAAACTAGAGCAAAGTAACTGATATTAAAACACTTCTAATAATGAATTACTTTCTATATACCCGCTGGTGTAATGTCAAAATCAACAAAATCTATCTTCATATCCCGAGAGGAGTGTTGGAAATAATATGTATTCAACTTGTACAATCAGAGATTTAGCAAAATGATATTGCTTCTGTTTACAGACCAGGGACCGGTGCATATAGTGATTTCTGTCAACCTCAGAGGCCGGCAAAAATGATCTATCTATCTATCTATCTATCTATTCTATCTATTCTATCTATCTATCTATCTATCTATCTATCTATCTATCTATCTATCTATCTATCTATCTATCTATCTATCTATCTATCTATATCTATCTATCAATCTATCTATCTATCTATCTATCTATCAATCTATCTATCAATCTATCTATCTATCTATCTATCTATCTATCTATCTATCTATCTATCTATCTATCTATCTATCTATCTATCTATCAATCTATCTATCTATCTATCTATCTATCAATCTATCTATCTATCTATCTATCTATCTATCTATCTATCTATCTATCTATCTATCTATCTATCTATCTATCTATCTATCTATCTATCTATCTATATCTATCTATCAATCTATCTATCTATCTATCTATCAATCTATCTATCAATCTATCTATCAATCTATCTATCTATCTATCTATCTATCTATCTATCTATCTATCTATCTATCTATCTATCTATCTATCTATCTATCTATCTATCTATCTATCTATCTATCTATCTATCTATCGATTGCTGATCTGTCTAACTATCGA
>OZ007583.1:25758898-25946398 GCA_963931925.1 Onchidella celtica
ATAGAGAGGTTTCACTATTGCGCGATTTGCACTGCGAGACACGGGGGCGTTGTTAGCATGGAGCGGAAAGTAGATCACTGCGGTAAACAAATTCTCGTTTGTGCATTTCCACTTGGCGTAAAAAGTTACAAACGGTCCTAAGCGGTTTCAATCAGCCACAAAAATAGGAACAAACCACAGTAAGCAGATATGCACACTATCTTTGGTGAAGACGGTCTCTTTCATTTCTTGTTTACCGCAGCGACCTAGTTTCGTGATTTGGCGGAAGTAAGATCTCTCTAAATTTTACACTCTCTCGGTTGAAACTCAATATCGTGACGTCACCATTGCGCGCTGAAGCCAAAATGCTACTCTCAATTCTGGCGGTTTTTTTTATTGTTGTTTTATAACTCACCCATCCCCTGTTATTTGAGCGTACGGCCACCAGAATGATGAATATCCCTGATAAGGCCACGATATAATAAAACATGACGTGGCATTTCATCATCCACTGCTGTTTTATTCCATCTCCACCTTGTACAAAATTTGAGATAAGACCAAAAGACGGCAAAACAAAGTGTATTCTGTCATTCCTGTTGAAATCTTGAAGATATCTCACCTCGGGCGGTAGATTTTCAAGTGCTAAAAGGATGGTGTAACCTTTTGTAAAGCTTAGCTACAAAACTTTACAGGCGATGATCTCAAAATGGCTTATTTGGAGTCAGACTAAAGGAGAACTCTGGCAACGATTTGGCATGGGCTATTTGTCTGTTTCACAGGGAAGATTATGATTATTTGACGTGTTGTTGTTTTTTTATCGTATTTCTCATGAATTCGTCTTCTTTCTTTCCACCCTCCCCCCCCCCCCTTTTTCTTGCCTCTACCTATTTGAATTTGTGACCATAATAAATTGAGAAGCGTACTTACTTTCTACTGAAACACCTACCCCCTTCCATAAACACGCTTCGTACGTCAAGTCAGATACATTCACAGCTTGGAAACCCCCATGGGGGTACACATCTTAATGGGGGTTACAACCCCCCCCCCCCCCCCCACCTCTTACTTTTGTGCATATAGTCCTTTCTGGGGGAAGCCAAAATAGAACTACAAGGTAATGTACAAATTTTATATGTTATAAAGCTTACATATATACAGAATTTTTTTTTTTTACAGGCCTTTTCAGTTCTTATGGAAGAAGTTACAATTTTTTTTTTTTTTGACAATCAACTACAGCAATGTACCCCAAAAGTAGACCCGGTTACGAACACCGGCCGAAGGTACGGGGTTCGAATTCCGGTCGGTGCAGTCATTTTGGAATTTTGGGATTTTTCTCATAATTATTTTCCTATCCCTGATCCTATGCTAGGTAGGCTAGAGCACCTAAGTCTTCTCGGATAAGGAGGAAAAAATCGGAAGGCCCGTGTAAACGTCGCACACGTTAAAGATACCGTGACATTTGGAAATCGGAAAGAGCAGGCCGAACAGGCTGTTGCCAGGACAAAATTCTAAAAAAGCAAAAAAAAACAAAAAAAAACTAATCCCTACCACAAGAAAAAATGAGGTGTAAATGCCAAGCACAGCGAACCTCCTAAAATAAAGACCTAAACACAACCGGCGGACTTCGCTTTGATGTAGGGAAATCGCCCCTACGTCATCCGACCAATTTTATGGAAACCCTAGACAAATCTATGTCGGAAAGACATACAGATGCCGGCTGGGTCTCTCTCTCTCCCAACCTCTTGCGAGAGCACGTACTTTATGCATGACCCCTGAGTCGGCTCTTGACCCCTGGAAACAGGTGTACAGCTGATCGTATCGGAAATAGTAGCCCATTAAATATAGACTATAAAGCACTCACGAGGCCGCCGCCTAAGTGCATTACCAACAATAATACTGAGCGTCGAGAACCTAGCCTGGCGTTTGGAAAGGTGCTTAAGATCACTGGCATTCGGTTTTCGCCGTCTCTCACCTGTCTGTCTGTTTGTTTGTTCTCCAGACAGATTTGATAGAGGAGCTTCTGAAAACGTTTTTCCAGACTGCTTTGCCGCCAAGACACTGGATTCTTGATGAGATGAAGAAATTATACAGACTTGTTGAACGGTCAAGATAGTACAGTTTTGTTTGAAAAGTGGAGTAGCCTACGAAAAATATTTGTAAAGGCCGTTGTTATAAGCACGTGTACACCTCCGTCGTTTTGCGCTAGGTACCCGCACGTATGCGTACTTATCCCTAATCCCGTCCTTATCTTCAGCCCTAAATCTTATTGAATCCCTAACCCTGCCTGCCCACTACCCTTTCAACCAAAACAAAAAACAAAAACAGGAGGAGAAAAAAAAAATATCTGAAAGGATAATTAATTAAGGCTTTTATTAGGGGTATTTCGGGGGAAGGGGCGGCTCTGTAGCTCTGGAGTCACAAAAAGCTTTAAAACGGGTACCCTTAGCGCAAAAAAAACAAACAAACAACTTGGTCGACGTACGTACTTGTCACAACATCCATTTGTAAAAGAGGGATAAGTGTGTACTTGAGTGTGAGCAACCACAGAATTATGTATAACTAGATGAGCTACCGGGCATTGCCCAGAAATAAAAAATCATGTGATTCACCCCCCCCCCCCCTAGTATAATAAAAGTAATAAACTACAGTCTTGCTTCAGAACTCATGCGCACCAGAACATTACGCACCAAACTGAACGCTTGATACGGTTACTTTTTATGACATGCACGGTATTATATATTACGAAACAAACATGCAAAAATACAGCTGTTACATAGTATTCAACATTGTTATTTTTTTTAAATACATGCTTGAAGTAAATAACTTTTAATTATAGCCATCATCTCCCTTATCTCAATTGCCACCTTCCTGCCAAAATTAAGGCCTGAAGAGTGTATAGTTTGGTCAGTTAGTCATGCCAAAGGTTGCAAGTTACTGAAATATATAATAGATATATAAAACGCTCTCATTTTTTTCAAATGATAAAAACTGACGTTAATTGCAATCTCTGTCGTTTTTGCTCATTTTTAAAAAAAAGTAGAACCTAATCAGTCATAAAGCCGAAACTACACACAACAGAATCGGCTTTTAAAATATATGTAAAGTGTTAGATATGACTCATAAAAAAAACTATCGCAGGTTATTATTACGATTTTTATTTAAAAGACAAAAAAAAAAAATTGTACATGAAATTATAATTTCAGCCACTTCGTAGCATTTTCAAGTTTGAATGGCATGAGGAGTGAAGGTTACATCTTCATCTGTGGGTTATTTTAATGTTTTTCTTTCGAGATCCTGTCACTTCCTTTTTTAATATTTGTAATCCCACCCCCCCCCCCTCTTTTTGTTTTTAATGCAAAAATAGAACCCAGGGGCGCATTATATAATAGATGGATCTTTGCTAACGTAACATAAATTAGCATGATTTGTGAGAGCGACTGTAACGTAGATAGGTAGCTATACTGTACTGTATGAAAAGATTCCAGAACACGATTTCTGACCACCTACGGGCATACAGTGTTTTTTTCTGTTGGACGGTGGAATTAACGGGTGTCAGTGCCAGATTTTGTACACTGAACAGAAATCTGCACTAACCTTGTTTTTGTACCGGCCGGTCTCTGGTAGTGACACTTTTGAAAACAGCCGCGAGTGTTTCTGTACCTCAGCACCTAATGACGTGGAGGTTCTTAACTGGCGGGGAGAGGGGGGTATTTTGGGATTTGTTGGTGGAAGGGTTAACGTTAAATAATGCACAATTGTAAACCTTTTGCTTGGTAAGGCCGGAAAGTCATGATTTTCAAATTCCTTGTTACTTTTACAATATGTCACTTCAGTCTTTTCAAATAGTTGGTGTAAAGCTAACATCATGAACAGTTAATTTCTAAAAATGACGTTCGCTTTTCGTAACTTTTATGGGTCACATTACAAATAGCAATCCATGTTTGTGAACTGCTGGCATTCAAAATGTTAATAATGGGGAGGGGGCATTTTAGGATTTGTAGGGGGAAGGGGTTACCGTCAAAATAATGCGCAATGGATGAGTTTTATTATTTATTCATTTATTTATTTATTTATAATTTTTATTTATCTATCCATTTCTTTTTCTTTTTTTTTTTCCTTTTTTTTCTCTCTCTTTTACACCACCAAGGCAAATGTCATTGACCTGTCTGGGATAAGTACAGATTTTGACTCTGATGCGTCTCATTAAACTTGGCAACCCTGAGTTGGAGATATTTTTAACAAAAGTGGCAATTTGTCTATGCCACTCTAAGATGACGGCTTTCTGTGTGGGCCTTGGGCGTCGTCCTGCAGCGATTTGGCACATTATGCTATGACAGAGACAGATTTCACCTGCTGCCCAAACAGTTAAAATTTCGTTATGAGATTACCTTAAGAACAGGAAGCAATCTTTACTCAACAGGTTTTTATCTGGTAAACTGTTAATTAAACTAACGGTGAGGCTAAGTGGGCACAAACGACTTATGTCGTGTTGCAGTAGTGTCCTAACTTCATATGGTCCTACCCACTAACACTGCAATGTGCCAAAACGTTTGCATGATTGTGTGTGCATCTCCCTCGCTACGCTTAGAGCAGTGGTTCTCAAAGTGGGTGATAAGCCCCCTGGGAGGGGGTGGGGCGGGGCGGTATTTTGATTTGGGAAAGGGGCGGGGGGCTAAAAACCAAGAAATTGGCGACAAAGGGCGAAACTGGTGAAGGGGGCGCGATTGGCCGGGGGGGGGGGCAAAAACATTAATAGAGGACGATTTGGGCGTGAATTCAGCCGCTACTGAATTCTTTAATAGCATTCATCGATGGATCGTGTCAACAGAAAAAGCATTATTTTTTTTAGTACATTCGATAGAGAATGCTTTCGTTTTGATAATAAATAATCAGCACGCTTATTGTCATTAATAAGGCTTTGAAAAATTTAATATCATAGTTTGTGCGTACTCTGCCTTCTTGTGAAATAATGTCTTTTGGGTTTGAATAGAGATTTGGGAAGGGGGGGGGGGGTTGGGGGAGAGAAGGGGACGATGACAGCAAATTTGAAGCCTAAGGAGGGGATTGCCTGAAAACAGGTTGAGAAAGGTTGGCCTAGATTTTCAAAACTGAGACACGAGTGAAACACCACTGCAACGTCACCAAGTCGTATGTCTAGCTTAGCCTTAGAAGAAGGAAGTGTATATCCGTACAACATGTTGTATGGATATGGACAGTGCATATCCGTACAACATGTTTACCAAAAAGCGCGACTGGTGAAGGTTTGCTGAAACAAAACTTGATATTATGGTGTTCACGAATTTAAAGTGACAACACATGGAATAGTCAGATGGGCCTGGGGGCGTGAGGGTCTAGTCAGTTTGTATCAATGAGCGGTAGTCAGATTGACTAATCAGGCGAAAAGGGGTTGGGGTAGCCAGTGGTGATCGACGTACACTCAAGTATATTATTAGCGCAGATCACGCAATCTCCGAGCAGAAGTCGGATTGTTTTGCTACTAAGCCGATTCATATCTTTAAAAACTATGCAAATTAACAAGGTCAGTAATATAGTATTCCGGTGTGTGTTCAACGTCATCGAATTGTCTGTGTTGTACGGATATGCACTGTCCACTGATATGCGCTTCCTTAGAAGAAAGCAAAACGACATAGGCTGGTAGTGCGCTACGTCTTTTTTTTTTTTTTTCTATTTTTGTGTGAGATGTGAAATTTTTTACCTCAATGGGACTTCTCGCACTGGCGGAAACTGAAACCATTCTGCATCACTAGTGCGGGCGCATCAAAACTATCTAAACTCAGCCGGCGGTAAAGAGACGTCTTGTGCACTAAGACAAAACACACGCAAAAACAATTAATGTCTCAGTGCACCACGTCCAGCCTTACAAAATGTTTCACCCTGCCAAAGATTTTCATCCTTGATGTACTTTAGCCATTAAAATTCTTTACCTTTAACATCAAGGTCCGATAACATTATTTATCACCTGTCTCTAGCCTACAGCCACAGTTCTTGCCCATTTGCACTGATCTGCTTAAAGTTGTCCCTGATAAGGCAAATTCCGTACCCCCAGGGGAAACGCCAGTGAATGAAAGGAGAGATAAATTAAATAAAAAATTAATGAATCACCCGTGGTTTATTCATTCAGCTGATGGAAGATAAAAGCCCACCCACCGTCATGGGTTTGAACAAGTGCGATGTGAAAACTATCATGCATGCCAGTAAAGACTTCCATTCAAAGCTATTATTAAACACACACACATTAACATTCTTTATTTCATTTAACCCTACTACTGCCATAAGACTATTAGATTGCCGGTTTTGTTCATCCCTTGACTGTCGGGGGCCAATTAAATCGGCATTCTAGAAATGTCTACTTTATTGGAGTTTCTAAAGCAAAGATACTAAATTTGAAGGATGAAAGACTTGTAGTTCGAACACCCTTGGTAGGACACAGTAATTCCTTCCTGACAGTAACAGGGTTAAAGATATTGTTGGGTAACTGTGCCATTTTTACATAGAAAACTATAGCTGAACTGCGAAAACAACTCAGTATTTTCTCTGTTCAGCCTTGTAGATAACATTGCCTCCCAACAATCTCTCTCTCTTCAAGTGCCGGATCTGGAACAGATATCGACGATCATGGTTCGCCACTCATTCCTCCGCTCGGACGCTCTCAAAAAGCCCATATTGTCCTGGTTTTTCCCCGTCGCCCATCTGCCCAACCTCTCTATACGTTGTTCTTTGTCTACAACTGCTTTTTTTTTTTTTTTTGCCTCTATTATTCCAGATAGAGCAAGGTGTTCAAGACCTTTGTGTCGATCCAGGTGTCCCATGAACTGCAATTGTCTTCTCCTAATTGTTTTTTATTAGTGATCGCTCCGTGTTGGTGTCTTAACAATAGTTTCCTTTAAAAGGTACTATAGGACCATTGCGAATGACGTCACAGAGAGTTTTTTTTTTTTTTTTGTACTTCCGACACCAAAAGTGGCGGGTCGATCAGCTGATGAGTGTAACTTCGACATTATTATGTCTAAGCGGTTAAAATGCCTGCTGGTTGCATTGCAGTTGGGAGTTATGACAGGGGTGGAACGGATGGATCCAAGCTGGTCAGATTCCCTACCATCCGTGTAAACCAGGGAAAGGAAGTGAAAGAATTGACCAAACGTCTCCCATGTGCGTGTACACACGTGTCAATAGTGTCATTGTTTAATGTAGTGAACTTTTTGTTAGCTCGCCGCCGATTGGTTCAGGCCGCCTGAAGTGTTCGCAGTGCAAATCAGCTAACGAATCAAAATCAGTGCTACCATCGCCATGGTTATGCGTCGGTCCTTACAACTAAAATGGCCGTTATTCGCAATGGGCCTATACCTTGGCGGAAATACATACTAGGTGACAGATAAGTTACGATCCGGTCACAGGACCAGTTAAGACTAAACACGTATATCATCGACAGTACACTGGCATAGCATCATTTTGATTATTATGTATAGTCTGTAACTTCATTGTTGATTCGCGTAATTATATTATTAACGGAACTACTTGTTTTCTCAATAGGAAGGACAATATAACCTTACTACACGACAGGAAAAACATGTAATTACACTTACACGCACATACACACCCACCCACACTACACACCGCCAACGCCCACACCCACACTCCGACACATACACACAACCCGTACAATTTCTTTTATTTTTCGTACTTTTAGAAATTATGATCATAATATACTTTTCTTGTTGTTGGGATTTGCCAAATAAAATCATTTCTTTCTATTTTTGCCACCGTTCAATTTGTATGTAGAGTTTTTAGAAAAATATCTGTATTGCCAGTTTAGTTATTGGGTAACATTTGTCATTTATCAGATTGCAGCAATAGGGAGTTAATGAAACCCCTGCAGGCACCTGTTGTCTATTAACTGAAAATAGACTTAGTGCGATTTTTTTTTTTTTAGCTCTTTTACTATCTGTCTGCCCTGCACGTTTCTGTCTGGGTGAATTATCTGTCGGTTAATACTTTTTGGCAGTTTCAGGAACATAGCGGAATTCGTTCTCGGTTTCTTGTCTAAGTTATTTACTTATTTACTGTATATGTTTCTATTTATTTATTTATTTGTTTACTCATTGATTTGTTTATTTACTTGTTTATTTATTCATTTATTGTTTTTGTTTTCATCTAACTGTTTTATTTATTTATTCATTCATCTACTTATTCATTTATTTGTTCATTTAACTATTTATTTATTTGTTTATTTATTTATTTATTTATTTATCGATTTTTCACAAGTCACTTTATTCATGTATTTATTTGTTCATTCCATACATTCATATATTTGTTATTGGTAGAGACAATTTGGGCCCAACTACACATGACGCCAAAATATTCAAAAATGTAGGATTTTAGTTACCATCTTAAGACTAGTTTCTGAAAAAGTTGCTGTGATCAAACCGCAGACGCAGAGACTGTTATGGTTAAAATAAGTATAACTTTATCTTAATCCTAACCCTAGTTCCCAACTGTAAAACTTTCCAAACATAAAATGTCCAAGATGCAAATAAAAGTAAAATTTGTCTACATAGCAGCGCGAAGACAGCACACTGCGTTTATTTAATTACAAGAAAACCCATGAGAACAAGTGTCCATATAGAAGCACTTTTGTATTTGGAACACACTTATGATATGATATGATATGATATGATATATTTCGGGCTTTTTAGGCCTTTTGGCCTTTTGTCCGATCTTTTGATCGTTACTATTCTATTCTATACATTGTGATCTCCCCTGACTAAGTTCAAACTTGGTACATTCTATTCTTCCAGTGGGTATCTAGTCTGTTCTTAAAGCTGTTAAGTGTTGGTGCATTCACAGTGTCAGCTGGCAGATTGTTCCATGTGTCCGTGGTCCTAATTGGAAAGAAGCCCTGTCGGATTCCTGTGTTGACTCTGTTCTTTTTGAGTTTATAGGTGTGTCCTCTTGTTCTGGTGTCTTCTTCTGGTGTCAGTGGTGATTCAGTATCATACATGTCGTGTGTGAACTTGTACACCTCAATCATATCTCCTCGGTCTCTTCTATATTGCATACTTGGTATGCTGAGCTTTTGAAGTCTTTCTTCATAGGGCAGTGCTGTCATACCTGGCACCAGCTTGGTGGCTCTCCTCAGTACTCCTTCTATTAATTTTTTATCTTTCTGGTACCTAGGTGACCACACAACGTTGGCTAACTCTAGATGAGGTCTTACAAGTGACGTGAACATGATTCTTGTACTTTCACCATCCAAGAACTGGAACGATCGTCTGATGAGTCCAAGTATTCTGTTTGCTTTGTTTACTTGTGTTTCGATGTGCTTGCTGAATTTTAATTCGTCGTCAATCAGAACACCGAGGTCTTTTTCTAACACTGTTGTACTCAACACCTTCCTGTCTTGTGAGTGGTGCAGCCGCATTGTGTACTCATGTGTTGGGTTGTTTCTGCCGAAGTGGATGATTTTGCACTTGTCTGCGTTGAAGCGAAGTTGCCATTTGTCGGTCCAGTCGACTAATCTATCTATATCTCTTTGAAGATCTTGTCTGTTAGATTCAGTGTCTACTATTGAGGAAACTTTGGTATAGTTGATGAGCAACTAGATCTAACTATTCTATGATCGTACGTCAATTCTGAATCACTCTCATAATGGTGCGCACGTGTTTCAGACTTGCGGTATATTGCAATGCGACCACAGGCTGATGGCTTTGCGACCCTCCGATTTAGTTCTGTTGGCCTAAAATATTGACAGCAATCATACACCCTTCCAGATGCTTAAGATACATGTATTACTAAAAATAATACGTTAAATACTTTTCTATACCAAAATCTAGTTTTAGATGGACTCTAGCAATCCTTAACGACCTTCGACAGTGCAGGAATTCGCGAAGAGTGTCTCCCAAGTCCATTTTTACTGCTCTTGTACACAGCATCCTCTCCGCTATATTTATCGAAAATGACGTATGAAAAACTCCCTTTGCCTCTATAGCGGTGAGGAGCGGAGCGGAACGGATGTTGTGGACAAGTATACAGAGACAAAGAGTGTTTTACGTCATTGTACGTAAAAATAGCGCAGTGGAGCGCATGTTGTGGGCAAAAGCAATATTAGATTTAATTCAATTTTTGCCCTAGACTAACTTGAAAAGTAAATATCTCATTTTTCTGTCCGTGTTTGCTGTGTCTGTCTCTTACGGGCAAGTAAGGAATAATAAATACTTACGTTTTTTTTTTTAACCAGATCTTTTCTAATATCTCTAAGAAGTGTGAATAAAACGTCATGCATCTTTGAGCCTAATCTCCAGCGCATCTTGACTAACAACAGATTGGTGTCTTCGAGACAGGCTTGTCGAATTAGAATTCTCCAATTTGAGATCAGAATGCCGGTAGAGAAGATTAATAATGAGTACTTGTCTCCAAAAAGTGGACCCAAAGTGTTTTACAATAAAATAGTAACAACTCTCTCTCTCTCTCTCTCTCTCTCTCTCTCTCTCTCTCTCTCTCTCTCTCTCTCTCTCTCTGTCTTTCTCTGTCTCTCTGTTACGAACTTACTAATAGACTTTCATGCTATGCAAAACATACACATCACCAGTCACTCAGTAGAAAACTTCCGTCAAAAGGCTGATTTTAGCTCTGTTTTGAATTTCTCAAATGAAGGCATGTGTCTCAGTCTTTCAGGGCGAGCATTCCAAACATTTCGGTCAGGATAAGAAAAGACACGTTCCCGAATTTCTAGAACTAACGTCATGATTGCCAATTAGATTGGAATGTGTGGACCGCAGATTTCTGGATGGCGCTTAAGAGAATTATAATTCACTGAAACATTATGATGGAATTGTGTCTTTGAAACTGCTTTAACAAAGAGATTACACCTGATTATACCTGTTTATTTGATGACACATTACCGACAAAAAGAGCGGTGAAAAATGCGTTGTGAAAATATTAGCTATGCCTGATATTATAACATTACATGTACTTCAGTTGTAAAAAAAGGATTGGTCCAGTTTCTAAACCTATTGGTATGTCTTGCTCACGTCATTAAAATTGCGATGTAGACTATCATGCATTGCTTCACCAACATGCAGGATACATCTTATTATGTTTAATTGGGGGGACTGCAAATTCTGTGATGTCAAGAAAAACTGTGTTAAGTGAATTATGTCTGATTTTAAGCTAGGCATGTAGTTAGCAGGGGCTCTCATGCGTGAATGTCACGCTGCTGTTTTCCGGTGCGGGCTCATTTTAATAATAACATTGCGTTAGGCATTTCATACGTTTACTGATAGAATTAACATACAATGCAACTGATTTTCATAGGCTTTGGGAGGAAAATCCCAGTTGGTCTCAAAACGAAGTTTGGTTACGCACTCCGTAGTGAAAATCTATAATATTGTTTAGATGTGTTCTTTATTAACACCCTGAACGATAAATACAATTTTGACATTCGTGAATATGCACATCTCTTGTAAAATACTGGTTCTTTTTATTGTGTCGGATATTTTATCATTCGCAACAATCCCATATTTCGTTCTCCTAGAAATTTTTTTTTTTTTTTTTTTTTATCTTTGCAAATAAAAAAAAGGTCCTAGATTATTCGCTGTGTGGGCGATTCAAATATTCAGCCCTTTATGCCATATTAGACTTTTGTATTCTTGTAAAATTAAAACAATTTACACAAAAAAATGTCCAATACTTGAAATGACAACATTGGTTATTTGTGAGTGAGATCTATCTAGAATGTTCTTTGAAAAACAACAACAACAACAACTGATTTTCCCCTGGGAATGCATAACGGAAAAACAAACCACGGCCGCTTTGGTCCCTCGGCCTAATGTATAAACATTGTGTAGAGAAGGGCCGAAAAGTTCTAAAATAGAAAAGAACAACAACTGAAAGTCAGAATAAGCTATAAATATTGTAAATAACTGAGTGCAAATCTACGCAAAGTTTCTGATCTTTTCGTTGCTTTTTTTCCACTGACATAAAATCACAGATTTGTGACATAAGCCAAATATTCACTTAATATGTTGATTGCGCTGTGTACAGAGAAAGAACCAGGAGAGAACGCGGCGTCTCTCAGCCATGAATTTATGTCCTCTCAAAAGCGAGAGAACGCATGTCTTCCTTTTTTTTTATGTCTTGTTTTTAGAGACATTTTAAACGCACCTCCAGAGGTTTATTTGCGATTTGTTACCTGTTGCACGGCTACATCCTCGGGGTTTTTCCCGTGTCGTTTCTATTCTTTTCTGGCTTTGTCGGATTGAGAAGGAATTCCATTATGATTCCCGTTCAAGAACATAATAATATTTTTTTTTCTTTAAAAGCAACAGAATTCTCATTAACGCACAAGGAATTCTTCTTAACAGAGCTGTGAAACGCGCAAGATTTCTAATTTAAGAAGGGCCAATTCTCCACCTACAATGTGGAGTGTATCAGTTCGCATAACGGAAAGTTAACCGAAAACATTATTTGGGTTAGACCAGTGTTTCTCAGCTTTTTTGTTTGTTTTTGTCCCCTCCCCCCCCCCCCCCCTTTCAATTTAAAAACAACAACAGGAAAAAAAACGTGCCCCCCACAGTGATCGGACAAACTTAATATACAAAAAAAATACAAAAAGTTTATCTATTCTATACAGTGGAGTTAAAATACACTATGAAATTAAGATTTCTGTGAAAACTCCCAACGTCCCAGTCTGAAGTCTCAGGGTCCACCAAAATAATGCCAGGCCTTACCGGTGGGGCCTGCGCCCGACCTTGAGAAACCCCAGGTTAGACCTAAGCCATAACTAACTTTAAGCCTCACCCTGTTGTTAACACTGATTTTAATCGTAAACACTAAATTAAATAAATAAAATATTACATATAAGAGAAAGCTTTGGACGATGTCCAGTCATGATTCTACCATGCTTTTTGTTTTCGGCTGTTGTTATTATTAAGTACGTACGCACCCCCCAGCGTTTTGCGCCAGGGGTGTGTACGACTGCGTACTGTACCTAACTCTTGTTCTTATTCTCAACCCTACATCTTATCGAATCCCCAACCCTGCCCACTACTCTTTCAACAAAAACACAGGAGGAAAACAAAAAGAAAATCTGAAATAATAATTAATCAAGGCTGTTGTCAAGGAGCATTTCGGGAGGAGCTGCCTAGCTCTGGAGACACAAATGGCTTTAAAATACGTAACCCTAGCACACACACACACACACACACACACACACACACACACACACACACACACACACACACACACACACACACACACACACACACACACACACACACACACACACACACACACACTTGGGGGACGTACTTACTTATAACATCGTCCTTTCGTTTCACAACCTTCAGTCTCAGAACGAAATGGCACATCCAATGCTCCAGGTTCACGAAAAGTCAAAATAAGGGAAAAGGAAAGAGTTGTGCCATAATGGTTTTGATTTTGCTTCAATTCCAGCTTGCTGCAACTATACAGATTTGCTGTGGCTTTTTATAATGAGTTCATCAAGTTCACGAAATCCAGGACAAAATATGGGCTGGGGCATGGGGAAGGGCATGAGGCATAAAGGGGCTTGAGCTGAAGGTTGCATAGATACAACATGTGTTGAAAACAAAAGAGGGGCTGGCCTTATTTAGTTTTTCCTCAACTTTGTCCAACTAGCAGAGCAACTACAGCAATATTGGGGGAGGGGGGGGGGTGTGTTGTAAAATTACAATTTTTACAGGTTGTAAAGAAAAAAAATATTTGTTTCGTATTCTTTTTTAAATCCCATTTGGGAAATTTTCCTTAGTTTTATGGCAGCCCAGTTACAACTGGAGCAGACATGTGGTCGCCACAGTGCAGCGTCGGTCGGCTGTTTTTTTGTATTTGGTTTTGGTGGAGGTGGGTGGTGGGTGGGAGGGATAAAATCATAGACACCAATTATACTTACAACAACAGTAATAATAACACCCAATTTTATTTAATCAACAACAAACTGTTGATGATAACTGTAAACAGACGCCGCTGTTGTTAGAAACTTCTGCTCGTTCTACCCTGCCCTCCTAATCTTCTTTCAGCTAATCCGATACTCAGAGATGAGTGCGACTTAAGGTTGAGAAACACGTCTGATATAATGTAGGTGAAGGACTGTCGCATCTGACATAATGTATCATTTCCCATTTCCTCAAGTCCGGGCCTGATAAGGTTAAGGATGTTTTGCGACGGGACTAGCGGTTTTCTAAGCCAGTGGAATGTTTGTCTATTGCCTTTTTGCATGCTAAAAGAAGCCGCTCAGACAGGAGCCAGGCCAGACTTCTGCGGTTAACTTGCTAAAACGCTTGAACATGGTTGCTAAAGTGCCCAAAAATGAGTTCTCTGCGGCCTGCCTACATAAGTCATTACTTTAGATTATGTTATATTACATTACTTTTATTATATTATTATATTATAATACTCTATCTGAGGCACCCGGCGTTGCTCAGCGTAAATCTTTTCATTTAGTTTCAGTTCTAGATGATGAGAACGGATCTTTTTCATCTTGCACCATCCTTTAGGTTTATTTTGTCGTTGTTCTTTGTCTTTGTTTTTAAACACGCCTTACTGCAATCCCTTTACACATTAATGCCCTGCACACCCGGTCAATGTTCGAGATGAAGATTGTCATTACATGGCAATAATTTGCGTATTGCCAGTTTCTTTAATAGTGAACAAATCGCACGAAGTTTTTAACATTCTGGCCTTCTACAGGCCAAGAGAAAAGCACCTATAACATTTTCAGACAAATCCGAGGTGTTTGAGCGGCAATAGGTCTTATTAAAAAACCTGCGATTTTTTTTTTATAAAATAGATTAGTGGAGAAATCGGGACTTCACAGGTCAGGAACAAAACTTTTCTGCTGAAATTGTACTACGATATCTGCATCAATTCAGTGCATTCAATTTTGCAACTTCGCCTTTATACTGCAAGTCGCAAAATCGGGCGTTGCCTTCTAGTTTTAACTCTACATGTTCAGGCCACATTTCAGCTTAGTGAAATCTTTAATCCTTTCTTCTTCTTCTTTCGTTGACCAAATCTAAATCTGCAGATTTGTTCTTTTAAGAAAATCTACGGATTTCTGCAGTTCTGGCAGAGCACCACAGAGTTTGACATTCAGGTCGGTGCTTTTGGGCCGATATGTTTCTCGTAGTGCTGAGGAGAGTGTGCAGTTCTGCAATATAATGCTCTGTGTTTTGAGGAGACTGGCTGCACTCACATATGATGGCAGATGTTCCTATTTTAAACTTGGTGAACATAATGGTGGTGGAGCCCACTGTGACCAGTTCTTAGTCTGAACAATATCACTTGATCCTCTTTGTTCAGGAGAGGATATTTATCCCGTTGGTTTATTTTCTGCCATCTGTTGTTTTTGATGAGGTTTTTCTTCTCATAGTAGTTTAAGAGGCACTGTGGCTGCTCCAAGCCGGAACTCTCCTTGGCCAGTTGGTCTGCCTTCTCATTGCCTGGCACTCCACAATGTGATGATATCCACAGTTATAGGACTATCCTGTTTCGATTTCCTTTAACCCTTTGACTATTGACGCCGTGAAAGCTAGATTTTCTCGAATCCAGTTTATATTGAGATCCACTTACTTCAGGTATTTCAATGGCAAAATAATATGATTCCTCATCAGGCTTTTAATTTGTCTTTGAAAGCTAGCCACGGAGAAACAAAACCTGTAACTGATAGAGCAGTAAAAAGTTACCAGCCAGTATTTCAGTATTGAAAGGTTTAAGTTCTGACTGAAAATTCTACCGTACCGCCCCATCTGCACATTAACTTTCGTTCTTCGCACAGATTCCCGGTCCGGTTAAAACTATAAAAACTGCCAACACAGATTAGTCGACAACAACAACAATAACAACAGCAGCAACAGCAATAACAAGAACAGCAGCAGCAACAACAAACGGATGTCTCATTAATAAAACATAAAGCAATAAAGGAACCGAAGTGGGAATAGATGAGTGTAGAGTCAGGCTAATCGTGTGTGCGAGAGTTGAATCCTAACCCACAACAAGGTGTTAAGCTGTTAGCAATAATTTTTAAAAAGGAGAAAAAACACAAATGGCATATTTATTTATGCAGGAGAATTTTTTTTTTTTTTTTTTAGAATTGGACATTTTTGATGTTCTTGCCTAAATAAAAGTTCACACATAAAACAGAATATCAGTGCTTACAGATCTCTGTGCAGTGCACTGCTATAACACAATAGCCACTTTCTAAAAATATCTGTAAGCCCTGTATCTGCACATCGAGCTGGTCACTTTGGCACAACGTTATTGATTATTATAATGCCCCAATCAAAAGCCTCGGCACTGCATATTTCAACATAGGATCTGTATATTTCATATCACAGATATTGATTATTATTATACTTCAATTCATTTTATTTTAGTTTAGTTTACTAGATAAAGTTCCCGGCATTATCCGGGATAAACCTGTGAACCCACCGTTGTATCTCCCAATCTCTTTTTGGTTACAAAGCTTCCCACATTCTACAGTCTTATTACAGATTCATGCGCTCCAGAGCGCTATGCACTCATTTCTGACAGGGAAATTGTGCGTAGGGAAGTGAACTCGTATTATTATCGTCTCCGGTGCGATGGGTTTACACTAAAGGGAGACCAAACAGAAATCGTTGTATTTTTCATTTTTATAACTTGTAAAAAAAAAGTTTCTGAAACTTGAATCAACACAATCGGTGGATACAAAAGCCATTGGGCTCGATTAGTTGACACTTAAAAAAAATTAACCTTATAATTTTTGAAACCCGTTTAGGCTGCAGCGTCGAGCAAAAAAGGGGCAAAATTGCAGCATAATGAATTACTGCCGACACTATTTTTTTTTTATAGTAAGATTTTGGCAGCAGCAGAAAATATGGACACGTTTTCGGTTGGCAATTGGTAAGTTAGGAAAAAGAAATTAAAATAACGGCTGTACAAACTGGCAAGAAACCAAGACTCAAAATCCTCCCAACTTTGTCACCTCTTACATGAACATGAGTGCAGAATTCTTTCCTCACACTTTTTCTTTTTTAATGCTTGTTACTGTTTCTTAAAATTTCTTCACTTTTTTGCACCATTCTCTGCTGAAAAAAAACATGAGTTGGCTGAGAAACAAAGCCGTCATTCCCCCTATTAGCAAAAAACGATAAGCAAGTGATGACATTTATTACTGGTAAATTGTGGCACAATTATTGAATTATCACGTCTGTTTCATGTTCAATAGTCTGAAATTCTGAACGATTTTGTCTTATTTTGGTGAATTTTCCTTCATTGTCCAATCTGAAACTTCAGACTGTCTCGAAAATATTCCTCTTTTGATCTATGAAAATAAAAACAGTTCAAATTTTTTGGCCGAAAGTGGGATGGAAGAAGGAGAGAGAGAGAGACAGACAAAGGGAGAGAGAGAGAGAGAGAGAGAGAGAGAGAGAGAGAGAGGGAGAGAGAGAGAGACAAACAGATAGACAGAGACAAAGATAAAGGTACAGCGAGAGAGACAAACAGACAGTCATAACGAGACAAAGACATAGAGCAGGAGATAGGGAGAAAGACAGACAGAGACACATTGAGACAGAGAGACACAGAGATGAACAAATGTTTAGAAGGGTGTGATCCCTATAGTGCCAAGCTAATACGAACGTCTTCCGCCCACCAACCCTGTTCATTTTCTTTGCATTTTTTAAATGTTTTTTTTTCTTTTTTTTTTTGTAAAGCGATGCACTCAGGGATCTGTTGAACTGTGATCAAGAGAGAAAACTATACCGACTTCCACATTATAATCCGAAATGTTAAGTCAGATAATGCCAATTCCCTTGGCATCGCAAAAGATGCCTCCCTAGTACCTTGAGCTATGTTAATCATGTTTATGTGATGATGCGTTAGATCTGTGTACCCCGTTTGTGCTCTTAAATGGTCTGTGAAAGTGAATTTGTCTTCTGAGATAATGAAGTGATTCTTATCTTATCTTATCTTATCTTATCTTATCTTATCTTATCTTATCTTATCTTATACAAGAACCTGCAAGAAAACCCCTTCGTTGGAATCGATTGAAAAACCACTGAACAGTCTTTAGGGAACCACCCCAACCAAAGCACCTGTGCCTCAAAAAAGTTATTTTTGGTCATCTACCAAGACAACAGTAGCTTAACACAAGGCAAAATCTTAAACCTAATCCATAGCTACGAGAAAACCCAAAGGTACACTTGTCTTCATCAAACACTTCCCAAAAAATGTTGAAAAACGAGATTTTGTCACAATAATAGAAAATAAGATTTGGGGGAAAACCCAGCTAGTTGAATGTAGGTCAGCCATCAAATAGTGTGGTGAGTGGAGAAGGTGAGGCAAACAATTGGCCATGAGTAGAGCTCAGACTACTCATATCAACTGACTAGTTACGAACTGCAATGTTTGTCTCACTTAAGAGCAAGGTTAAGGTCACAGACTTTGGGAATTTTTTTTGGTAAAACTGATGAAGCCTATTAGTGCGGAGAAGTGAAGTCATCATTTTAGCTTTTCCTGGCTATCCTGATATAGTATTCTGCAAAGACCTTGAAAAGATTAGCTCAGCACCGGAGACAAAGACTAAGTAGTCTAGCAGTGTCTGATCCCTGATGTATGACGATTTTTTATAATAACATATTAACCAGACAATGGTCAATTGTCCAGTGTTGTGACCGCTGCTGTCAAACGATTTCTAATGAGTTATTTATGCTTGACACAATGGGGCTCACCCTAAACTGCTGGCTGCTGTGCTGTATAAAATTTACAGGTGGATTCTGTATGAAAAAAAAAAAAGGTGCAACTTTCGATTTTCCCACATATGTAATGGATCTTCAGAACAGTCTCATAAATTTCATTCAAATGCAACACACTGCTTTAACGTTGGAATATGACCAACTGAATAGATTTATGGGAAATGTGGCATAGTAATTGTCTTTGCATGCTAATTCTTGACCTGTATGGCAATCACACACTGCTGCAGCTTTCTACTTGCAGCGTACCCCTTTCTTTTGTTTCCTATTCGTTTTAGTCGAATGCGTCAGAGTGGAATGGTTACAGTGCGAAAAAGGATGTGATTGGGAAGTTAATAATTATTTGGTAAACTGGGTTCAAAAGACTTAACAAGACACTCCTGTTAATGTCAGAGGTGGTAATATTATGATATTATAAAGGAAGTAAGGCCTAAAGTGTAATCATGAAAGTCCGCTCAGCCAAATTCTACAAAATATCATAATTCGCATAGAAAGACAAAATGGTGTACGTGGTCATATTATTGTTAAAGGTCTTGAAGTTCGCCATATTTTTAATAGTTTTGTTGATTTTGAGACATTGCTGAAGTGAACAGAGGAAAACCTTCCGACATTTTGAGCCAAACAAATGGAAAAAAAAAAGCATTTTCTTAGAGTAAAATTTAAAAGTATGACAAAAAATTTCTTTCTGTTTACACATTGATGGTCGAAATTCAACTTTAAAAAACACATCCTGTGTATTCCCCGAGCCAGCGAGTCTGGAGAAAATAGTTGTAATTCTACCTGGCTTGTTTCCCATGCAAGTTTTCATTCTGGGCAGCTCTGGATATTTCTCTTTATTTGTTTCATCACCCGTCTTCTCCTTTTCTTTTGTCACTTATATCGTGAAACTTTCCAGTGTCGCATTAATTCTTGTCCCTCCCCCCCCCCCCTCCTCCCCTTTTTTTTTTGCTTGTTTGTTTGTTTTGTTTTAGTAAACTTCCTGTCTGGCTGATTGCTATCTCCTAACGTTATCACCGATGAGGTTTTTGTACTGAGACTACAAAAACGTCACTGAATGAACGAATGAACGACCCCCTCCGCCGAATAAATGCGCCACCTTCTGAAACAAAAAGATTTGGCACAGACAGACGGTGGATCCAGGTCGTTGCATGCAGGTGAATTGCCTTTGGCTCCGCTTCGGTAACGCGAGATTTTGTAATCTTCTGAAACTGGTCGTATTGAGCACACTGAGCAGTTTTTGTGCATTCTGGCAACCGCTCGACTAGAAGCTCGTCTGGTATCAGTGGCGGACCTAGGGGGAGGGAGGGGAGGGAACACATACCCTACAGGAGTGGTCAGGCTGGTTGCAGAGTGAGAAAGAGAGAGAGAGAGAGAGAGAGACAAGCGAAGAGACGGTATGAGGGAGTATGAGCGACAAACAGACAGACGGGGATGAGGGAGGATGAAAGAGAGAGCGCGCGCGCGCGAGAGAGAGAGAGAGAGAGAGAGAGACAGACAGACAGAGGGAGAGGGAGAGCAAAATAGGCAGAAAGGGAGAATAAAGAATAGGCCATGAAAGGAAGAGATAGGCGGCGGATGGGAATTTGCAGGAGTGCAGTCGATGCCCTCTCTCTCCCCGTCCATCCTCCATAACCTCCGCTCCCCCGTCCACTCCCCCCCCCCATAATCTCCACTCCCCCATCCACCCCCCCCCCCACCTCCACAACCCGCACTCCCCATTGACAGTAACTACAGCCGCCATTACCTTGCACCCTATCCAAGTGTTGACATTGGCAACAAAAGCATTTGTTACACGCAATTCAGTAACATTGATTTCACGATCTATACAGATGCATCAAAGTCTAGCGCCAACACACCCACAAGAGCATCTCGAAAAGTCTTTGAACTTACCAATTACCTAACCCATCCCACCGGGCAACTACCGCTATAATTATCTCATCTTGAATCAGCCCATCTCACGATTTAGATAGGGTACAAACAACGAGCAAAAAATAAAAAATGCACAGTGAGTGGAAAATATTTAGTGAACACACATTCACACGGTTTCGTTGATTAAAGTGAAAATGAGGGGGAAAGAAGTAGAGGAAATTATGAATGTTGCAATATGCTTTGGAAACAAACAACAAGTAAAACTTACAACATAATCATAACAGAATTAGAAATGAAAGAATTAGCAACACTAAAAAAAAAAAAAAAAAGCAAGCTCGCGGTCATTAAATCTTTGTGTGCCATGAATTTTACCATCTTTGCCAATACAGAAAGAAAATATTGGGGAGATGAATGAAGACTAACCACAGCAACATTTATGAATAAAAAGTCGACTTTCTTCCTTCACGAAACAAAATAGCCTAGCATTCTTGTGCAGCGGTACATTGGTGATTGCCACAAACGTGACCAGGAGAAGAACCGATTCATCGGCCAGTGGCACACACAGAGTTAAAGATCTTCGTCTGGCAAAATGAAAAAGATATTTTAAAACAAAATTTTCCAAAACATTGGAAAGAATGACCACTTAGCCTTTGTGAGTCCCCCCCCCCCCCCCCCACAATGAACACGTCTTGTCGTTCTTGGGGCTGCCCTCCTAGTCTCATACACTTTGTTCCACGCCATGCTAAAACATGGGACCTGACATAGTTTCTCTGTAGGTGAGTTTAAGTCTTTATTTTAGGAGGTTCACAGCCCATTTACACCTCACTTTTACTTGTTTCATTTTTCTTGTTGTGGTAGGGATTGGTTTCTTTTAGAATTTTATTTGGCAGCGGCCTTGTACGGCCTGCTCTTCACTATTTCCAACTGCCATGAATTTTTAACGTGCCCAATGTGTACACGGGCCTTCCGAATTTTTCGTCATTATCCGAGAAGACTTACAAAAGATTTGTTCAGAAACTACTGTGCACTGTAACATCATATGCAAGAAAAAGCTAGCGTGTCACCAAAAATTATCCAGATTGGCCCGAGGTGGCAAGGCCCACCTAGATGATGAGGCCATGGGCTTCGGCCTACCTAGCCCAATGGTAAATCCGGCACTGTCGGGGTGGGTGGTTTGGCTGCGGGTGTTCATCTTTGCCGTTAATTGTGTTTGTTTTTCGCTTGTTTGTTGTTTTGTTCGATGCGGTCGTTGTTTGCCTCACTGATGTTGTTGAGGATGCTAATTGTTCTGAAGGTGTTTAGGTAATGCTGAAATGTATCAGGGCAATTATCCAATTTCACAAAACATCAGTTACGATGTTAATGAGTTCCTTTAATTAACAACTCCTGCAGCCTCCTTCTCTTTCTCTCACCTTCTCCTTCCCTGTACCCTTCTCTCTCTCTCTCTCTCTGCCGTCTCTCACTCTGTCTCTCTCTCTCTCTGTCTTTCTTTCTCCCACTCTCTTTCTCTCTCTGTCGTCTCCCCCTTTGTGTTCTGTGCGTGTGGGTCTGTGTGTGTCCTCTTCCTCTTCCTCTCTCTCTCTCCCTCTTTCCCTCTCTCTCTCCCTCTTTTCTCTGTCTGTCTCTCTCTCCTTCTTTCTTTCTCTCTCTGTCCGCCCCTGTCTCCCTCTTTCTCTGTCTCTCTTTCTGCGTAGGTCTCTCTCCCTCTTTCTCTCTCTCCTTCTTTCTCTCTTTGTCTCTCTCTCCGTCTCTTTTTCTATGTTGGTCTCTCTCCCTCTTTCTCTCTCTCTCCTTCTTTTTCTGTCTCTCTCTCTCTTTCTGTCTCTCTCTCTGTCTCTCGCTCCAGCAGAGATATGAAAGCCACTTTCCCTAACAATTTAACACCGGTCATGCTCTAGACACTTGCCGATATTTAACATCCTTCTTTCTAATTATTCCTCCTAACAAAAATAATTGAACAAGAAACCCCAAAGAATGTGGTTCAAGTTTAGTCTCAGTGACAAGCCATTTATCGCCTCTTCTACTCTGAGCCTGTTCTCCTGGAAACCTGAGAGGAATGATTAGACTTATTAGTGCCTTGTGTATGGCGGTCTGACAGTGAAACATTGCCTGTCTGTGTGGCCGTGATGGACAGGCTGGGTGGTTTATCAGTGGAGAATTTCTTTTCTCTAGTGTTCTTTACCTCCTTTTTCTCCTTCTTCTTTTTCTGGCCATTATCTTTGTAATATTTTTAGTGTGTTGTTAATTTGTTGTTTATATTCGTGTTGTTGTTGTTGTTTTGGGGACAGGGGAGGTGGAGGAATCATCATCTACCAAATTTAAAGCTACAGGAATATTACAAAATTGGGAGTGTGGGGGATATGCAATGCAGAGGTTGGGTGGGGGTGGAGACAGAGAGAGAAAGAAAGTAAGAGATTGAAAGAGCGGAAGGAAAAGATGGGGAGGGAGAGAGAGAATGAGAGAAAGAGGAAGAGAGAGAGAGAGAGAGAGAGAGAGAGAGAGAGAGAGAGAGAGAGAGAGAGAGAGAATAATGGTCCAGTTAAAAAAATCTTACTTTCCAGAACAAATGTTACAATGATTTTCTTTGGCTAGAAGATATTCACTTGGAAAATATAGTCCAGTCGATTAGCCTCATATAGAAATTAAGAGTGCAGTTTCCATCACAACAATTTACATGTCATGATTTCCGGAAATATTCTGGACCGAAAATGCCATCAGTTCTTTAGGTCTATTAATGCTGACTAAGTGGTATTGTCCACAGGATCTGTTCCGCTCCGCTTTTTTTTACGGAAAATGACGCATGAAAGAGTAAAACACTTTGCCTTTGTATACTTGTCAACAGTATCCGTTCCTCTCCGCTCGTCACAGCTTAAGAGGCAAAGATAATTTTTCATACGTCATTTTTCGTAAAAATAGCGGAGCGGGTGCTGCGGACCAGACTATTTAGACGTTTATAAACACTGCTTACTTCATTCAAGTTATGATGTTGGCTGGACAGCCCTCCGAGTTTTTCGTCCTTATCCGAGAAGACTAGGTGCTCGTTCCTATCTACCAAAGGATCAGGGAAGGATTTTTTTTTCCCCTGAAAAATATTCCAACATGCCTGCACCAACCAGGGATCGAACCCGGTACCTTCGGCATGAGAGGAGAGCACTTCGCCTCTAGACCACATTGTCCCTTAGAGCTAAAGAGAATGGATGACTCGTGTACGGTCCTCAGCTCCTCTATACTAAAAAAAAAACACCGGCCACATGCCGTATTATTCCTCCCACATTTTCCCTCACCCACGACCATTGCCAACATCATCACCAGAATCAGCGGAGCAAACTCCAACCATCCTCCGAAAACTTCACTCGCCCTGCCAATCACATTCATTTGCACCCAGTTAGCCCATCTCTCTTCACCTTCATCCGCGCCACGGTTATTCTGGGCGGTAGCCAAAACTCTAGACAGACAAATTGCTTTAACACAAGAAGTGTCTACAATAAGATTCTAACGTGGGTAACATTGATATGCCGGTCTATATCTTTGCTGACTTAGGTAGAATTGACAGATATCTTTGTGAATTCAGTTGAAGTTGCAGATGAAATTATCGTTCCCCGCCCCCTGCAGATAGATATAATATCTATGTTGGCTTTAAGTGGAAAAATAATTATCGTTGCCCACCTATATCTAAGTTGGCTTAAGTGGAAAACGATAGATTATCTCTTCGGATTGACGAAGATCTTTGCTCACTCGAGCAGAATTTAATATCTTTGCCTGCTTAATTTAGCTTTAGAACTTTAAGGTAATTCAGCGATTTATCAAGCTGTGAAAACATCGCCCCGCCTCTCATCAATTACACGATGATATTCACAGGAATGTTTTTTTCGTGACCACTTTCTAAAGAATTCTACTTCATGTTTATAAACTAATAATATCTATCTATAGTATTTCATAAGTACATTATATTCCCTCTACCCACCAGATACGGAATAGTTTCTCACATAACATGCCGAAATGTACACATTTCAAATAAAATCAAATGAATAATAATTTTTTATTTATTTTCCAGGGAAAATGATTTGTGTATTAATAAAAAGATGTTCCAAATATAGACTATCAAGCATCTGATGAGGTGATTGAAGTGCAACAACAACAAAAAAATCGTACACTGGGCATTAGAAGTAGATTATTAATATTGAGAGGAGGACTTTTTTTTTTATTGTCTTGTCAGTTCATTTAATTAACAAACTCCTCCACTCTCTTTCTGTCTCTCTGTCTCTGTCTCTCTCCCCCTTTCTTTCTCCATCTCTCGTCTCTCTCCCTCTTTCACCCCCCCTCTCTCGCTCGCTTTCTCTCCCTCCCCTTTCTCCCTCTCTCTCTCTCTCGTCTCTCTCTCTCTTTTATCTCCCCCTCTCTCTCTTTCTCTCTTTCTCTCTTTCTCTGTCTCTTCCTTTCTTTCTCTCGTCTCTCTAACGCTTTCGCATCTCTCTTTCTCTCCTTTCATTCTCTTTTTCTCGTCTCGTCCCTCTCCCTCTTTCACCCCGTCCCCTCTCTCTCGCTTTCTCTCCCTCCCCTTTCTCCCTCTCTCTCTCTCTCGTCTCTCTCTCTCTTTTATCTCCCCCTCTCTCTCTTTCTCTCTTTCTCTGTCTCTTCCTTTCTTTCTCTCGTCTCTCTAACGCTTTCGCATCTCTCTCTTTCTCTCCTTTCATTCTCCTTTTCTCGTCTCGTCCCTCTCCCTCTCCCTCCCCCCCCCCTCTTTCTCTCTCTCTCTCTCTCTCTCTCTCTCGTCTCCCATTGTCTGTCGGACGCATGTACAAGGAGAACAGCTGTGCTCTGAAGCAGCTAAAAACTGATACAACTCCTGCCCATGAACTTAACCAATCCCCTAATCTGCCACGTACTCTCCATAATCATTCTTGCCTCTCAAAAACTTGCCTTAATGAATGATTCGTCGGCCCAGTGCAAAAAGCGACCATCTCCACTGTCAAAAAGCAGGAGACAACCCCTTCTTGCTCTGAACCGACGAAATGTAATTCACCCCCCTCCCCCCACCCCCCCCCCCTCCCCCAAAATGTCTTAATTGTTTCCGGTTATTGTCAGGTCTTGAAATCGCGTTCGCCGGTTTTAAAGACATAAAAATATCATCAGAACAACAGGCTTTGCTTTCATGTGTCTCATTAAAATGTAACAGAGAATTTTCGGTAAACAAAGAGGAAAACATCAATAAAAATAACAAGAATAACAGAGTCAGCAGAATCTCCATGGAAACATTTCAGATGAGGTCAATAAACACATTAAAACAATAACAACAACAATGGAAGCGTAATGGTCCTGTAGAGCGGAATTACACAGGTCTCTACATCTGTATACATTATGCCAGTGGTTCTCAGTCTTTCGGAGGGAGGAGGGCATTTTTGGGGGTTTAGGCTGGAAATACCCATATTATGAAGAACAATGCACACGAGAATCTGTATTGTGAAAGTACATATTAACTTTTATTTTTCTTACTCCGGCTGTCTTGAGAAAGCCCCTGGGGTACCCTGGCCCTCTCCTGATTTTGTTCCCCTTTCCCTGCCTGCTCTCTCGTAGGGATAATACCATGTGGGATCGTCATTTACGACCCTTCATTCGCTCTCCTACTAGAATGTCCTAGTTCAGTTAAAAAATTGACGGAATATTACAAAAACCACAGAAAAACTGTGGGGTTGCAGCAAGTCTTCAGGCAAAGTCAAAATTTGGCAAAAAGAAAAAGTTTTATACATACGACTTTTTCCTTTTGCCAAATTTTTACTTCAGTTAAAGTGCACCCCGAGTTCCATGTACTATTTTCTCTTTTAATAATTACACCATATATATATAAAATATAATACTTTTTACCCATGTTCAATTCTTCATTATTTTAATTCCGGGTGTTCCCATCAACATTGCTAAATCTATGGTTTAAGGTTGAGTTTGTAGGTGGAGAAAGTATCTCCACACAATAACAGTCACGTTGTGCTGGGAAGAAACAAAACGACAGACAGAAAATAGCAGAATAGTAGGACAGAAGGAGACACTACCTGAGGCTAAATCCATGCAATGAAACCGACCAGTTTAATGTGTCTCAAAACTCAGAAGCTGCTGTTAAAAGTGCAAAACAAGAAAAAAAAAAAGGAGATATTCTTAAAAACCCAAGGAAGTGACCTACGAATAATCCAAGAGATATATTATATGACGCTTACTAAACAGAACAATGTAAAGTGTCACACTGATGTGTAAGTCCACATATAAACTTGTTCTAGGAATTTTATGAAACAGTTAATGAATAAATTAAGTGGCTGAATTATTATAGATAATGGAAATAAACACATGGAGCCACGATAATGTAGAGGGGGGAAACAGATCGAGACTTTAGTTCTTGTTTGTTCCAACTCCACTTCTGGCATAACTGAGAAACTCGACGCCAAGCGTTCGCTGCATTTAGTATTATCAGGAGTTAGAATTAAATCGGAACTGTGAAACAGTTTGATAAGTGCCACAATGCATTTTAAACAAGTGTCCAAGTATGCATTTGTTATACGTCTTCTACATACTAAACGATGTCCAGTTTTTCAGAAAATGGAGACTGACCAAACAAGAAGTAAGTTCGGGGAGATTCTAACAGTTTAAGGACCACTGTATTTAGGCGCTCATATAGACAGCCCTGCCACCTCTAGACCGTGAGCGCTGTGCCAATATCAATCTGCTCACACCGATCCCCCCACAAACAAGGAAATAAGCATGTGGACACGGTAAACCTTTCAGAGATTTGGCCTGTGTTAAAAGCTGTTGAGCGTTAAATCGCAGGGAGGGTTTATTTTTCCCCATGCGTCAAGACGTCACGTCGTTTTTCATCGGGATTGCTGCCATTGGATGTGTCCATGTTTGAGATGGAAATCTCTATAAACTTTCTTTACCTACATAAAGAACCTGGCCGTGTTATGGAAAAAGGACGTATGTACAAAGCACCAAAAAAAAAAAAATACGTTCTTCTATTATTCTTTATCACAGTGTATCGGCTTAACGCCAGTGTAAACCGCATAATTATTGCTAGTTTTGCCAGCAGACCGGGGGAATACACAGATCTGATTTTTTAAGTTGAGTTTCGATCGCCAATATGTAAATTGAGGAGTAGAACGAAATTTCCTGTCGCACTTTTTAATTTTACTGGAAGAACATGCGTCTTTTTTCTTCCTGCTCAAAATGTAGGAACATCGGAGTCACAGGATATCGAGACGGACCAATTCATCATTTTCCGTCCGCCGGCTTATGCGCGTACCATCCATGTCAACAATGCAACTATTCGCACCACACCCCCTTCATAACTGAACGAAAAAGACCAGTACCACAGAGCTCTGTCAGTAGTACTCATCGTGTTTATACGCGCACAAGCTGTGGACATATACTGAAAGAAGGAAGGGTCCGTCTCGGTATTCTGGGTCTCGGGGAACTCTTTCTTCTGTTCAAATCATATGATGCTCAAAATCAATGAAAGTATTAAAGACACAGCAAACTTCAAGGCCTTTTGAGATATGCCCACGTGCGTCTTTACGTCTTTCTATAATAATATTATATTTCAGAAACTTTAGGCTCAATAGTTAAAACGCATTTTTCGTGATTACATTGGAAGCTTTACTTCCTTCTATACAAAAAAAATGTAAGAAAACCCCTTTGTTCCCTATGGACTCAAAAACTACTGGACGTATTGAAGTGAAATTTGGCACACACAATTGTACGATACTGACCAGTGTTCCTATGTACATAGGCATAAAAAAGCTTATGGGATTCGTGAGTTATTCCAATAATGCGATAAGAATGGAACAGTAAATTTGCGAGAGCGTTTGATCCGAATTGTACGTTCGTTAACCTATGACCTCTTTCTTTGTTAATCGCTTTTCCACTTCCGGCCTCGGAATTCGATTCATAATCACAGTAGTGTCTGTGAGAGCTAGATCTAGCATGCACTGATGCAGCATGCCCCCTAAAAAACGTACTATCGGTAGGCATACAAGTCTCAAATCGCTGTAGTTTTTTTTATTGGAAATTTATTGTTCCGCCATCATTCAGATCTATTTCGAGTCATGGTTCGCCATTTTAAGGTTTCGTTATCATTACCTGCGATGTGTTCACTATCAAACACACTAACCCGTGCGCAAATCATGCAGTTGTACGGGATGCGCAGGGTGTCAACTCACAAAGGCAGAGCAGTAAGACTTATTTAAAAACAAACAAAAATAAAATAAACAAATACAAACAGGCCAGATGAAGCAGGTCCATAATAACCACCCAGAACTGAAACCAATATTCAAACCGATTTATCTGCCGGGGACCTCAGCTAGGTATACTAATAGATCTAATATGATAAAGTTATTCTGCCTTCTCGTACAGTATCTGAAAAGTACGAAGTACGACTCACATTTCTCAGCACGTGCCGGTCTGATCAAAATGTCAGACATTGATTTTTGTTCCAGAAAAATAAAGACGGGAGATGAAAGAAAACCTGAGATTTTTTAGGCCACCCACTGCTTGACGTTGAATCCCAATTAAAATTCGGTCTTAATTACTGTACCTTGGCTGTGTTGGTACTGAAATGGATACTTCTTTCTGGTAATAATTATGAACGTTCCATATGTTTAAAAACCAGCAGAAAAAGAAATTATCACCTTAGTTTGAGTAAACTGACATTCATGCAGGGATTAGAAGATAATTACAGGAAAAAGCTGAAGAATTTTAACCAAGTTTGGAATATAAATTTATAACTTTACTGATGACACCCGAGGCCCAGAATACCGAGAGGGGCCATTCCTTCTTTCATTATATGTCCACAGTTTGTGCGCGTATAAACACGGTAAATACCACTCCCAGAGCCTTGTGGTACTAGTCTTTTTCATTCAATTATGAAGGGGGTGTGGTGCGGATTGTTGCATTGTTGACATGGATGACACGCTCGCAAGTCGACGGACGGAATTTGGCGAATTGAGCCGTCTCGGTACCTTGTGTCTCGAATGACACTTGGAATTGAGTTACCGAAGTTACTACTAACTAAGTTAGGCCAGTCATTCTTACCTCTTTATTGGCCAATGTTCTATGTATTTCCAGGACCGCGTGGTAAACTAGCGTAACTTTGTGTTAACAATTTTTATCAGGAGAAGTAAAAACCTGAAAGAATTTCATTATCAGACTTAGTAGTCCTGTTATTTTAAAACGCATTTTACTTGTATTTTGTATTTTGTAGACTTCTTTAATACCATTTGGGAAATTTGCCTCACTGTCATTGCAGCGCAGTTACAACTGGAGCAGACATGTCGTTGCCACAGTGCAGCGCCGGTCAGTGGGTTTTTTCTGTGTGCATGTGTGTGTGTGGGGGGGGGGCGAAGGAGTGGTAGGGATACGTTTTTATTCAATTTTGCCCTGACGGCGTCCTGTTCGGCCTGCTCTTTTCGATTATGAACTGCAAAGGTATGCTAATGTGTGCAATGTGCACACGGGCCCTCCGATTTTTTCATCCTTACGGGTGCTCGATCCTACCTACCATAGGATCAGGGACAGGAAAATAATGAGAAAAATTCCCAACTTCCAACATGCCTGTACCGACCGGGATTTGAACCCGGTACTTTCGGCATCAGAGGCGAGCACCTTGCCTCTAGGCCAACGTGTCCGCGTTTTATAAGTCTTGGTTTTCAAATTCAACCCCAGACTTATAACGCAACTTGTGGGCTGTCGAGGGCTGCAGGCATGCCTACTATCTCAAGCTTTTTTTTCCTTTTTTTTAAAAAGAGTCGAGTTACGATAGTTTTGCGTGCTGCCCTCGATTTGAAACAAATTTGGAAACAAAGCGCATTTGGAACATAATTCAATGTATCAACAACAGCAACAAAACAGTGTATTTTTCATAATATATGTTCATTAGTTGTGAAGTTTGCCTGTTGGAGAAGGTCTAGTTAAAACGTTATAAATGTTGGCACTGTAGGTTTAAAAGGCGTAAAAATTGTCGGAGTGTGAATCACGTCCAAAGAGCAAAGAGTCAATTCTGTTTCCCCTCTATTTTGCGGACAAAGGGGTAAAATGGGGGCTCGCGCACTAGTGAAACAAGTCTGTCTTGCTGTTTGATTCAAGGGCATTAAAGTCTGGGTGAAAACTGACGCCAAACCAGGCTTGACGCAATGCGCTACAGACCTGAAGATTTGGATGTGAGAAGTGAGAAGCTATTCTATGGACTGGGGAACAAATCGATGATTAAAATGAGGGGGGGGGGGATGAGGCTGGGGTCTTGGCCATCTGGTTTTGACACCTCTGAAGGAGAGGAGGTTGACCGTTGGTGGGGTGGGGTGGGGGGAGCTAGGGAAAAATGGGGTGCTAGAATCAGATGTTTAGTTAATTTCATGGTAACATTTGAAGCTAATTTACCTCATTTAACGTTAGGTCAGGATATGTGCATTCTTTGCGGGCGAATGCAGGGGAGATACCTTTTGAGATAACATTTCTCTTGCAAGTAATTATTCTCTGGCACTTTCTGTTGCATAGGCCAATTCTCTTATGTGTTAATAACATGACTTGTATTTTCAAGTAGTAAAAGATTTGGTATCTTTAAGGTACAACTACAAGGGATAGAGTTAAAGACTGATTGGTACGAATACCCCATTGTTTTGTGTTGAGTTCTCAGCATTTACTGTGTTTTTACTTCTTAAGGGGAATACTTTTGTGCGTTCTGGTTTATTCACTGACTCACTGACTCACTGACTCACTCACGCACTCACTCACTCACTCAATCACTCAATCACTCACTCACCCACCTCTCTCACTCACTCAATCACTCACTCACTCAATCACTCACTCACCTCACTCACTCACTCAATCAAAAACTCACTCACTCACGCACTCATTCACTCATCCACTCACCCACCCATTCACTCTCCTTCTCCGCCTCTGTGTGTGTGTGTGTGTGTGTGTCTCTCCGTCTCTGTCTGTCTGTCTGCCTATCTGTCTGTCTGCCACTCTATCTCTTTCACTCTCCCTCTCGATCTTTTCCTCGACGTCTTAGTGATTAATATCGCACGCTAATTGCTACTCTTACCGAAAACACAGAAAACTAGATCGTTTCCAAACACTATTGTAAGTTATCTATTTTACTGTTATTGTTGGCTTAAGACCTACGAGAAATTATATATCATAACTCTTCGCTCTGTTCCTAAAACAACTTGTCTCAGTCACACAGAAATTGCAAACTGTGAAAGAAAAGGGGATAACGGGGGATATGTTTGAAGAAAAAAGGCAGTACAACCTTCACTCTATCTTTTCCCAACGCAGCTGTTGAAGCCAACGTCACGTTGTGCTTTCACGATCGAAAGTGTTGATGATAGTTATTCAATCAATCAATCAATCAATCGATCAACAACTGCAATCGGTTCTGGCTAGGTAATTGATCAGTCTCTGTGTCTTCCTGTCTTTTTCATTCTCTTTCTTTCTTTGTTTCTTTTTTCGTGAATGCCGACGTGCTGAGGTGTTGGTATGCTGTTTTCTACTGTATATAGATTTATTCCTGCATTTGCTTGGGTTTTTTCGTTGTTTTTTTTCGTTGGATTGTTAATTTCTCTTCGGTCTGGGACTCGACAGCTTTGGTCTTAATACAGGTCTTCGGCAGTGATTTAGACCTTCCTTAATGTAAAGGGTTGATGTTGTACAGGAAAGCTGATCGTGAATTTTGCACGTGAGTTGTTCAAGAAAAGAAGTGTGAGTGTTTCTTAGGCCCATAGCGAACTTAGTTAAGTCTGTTTTGTATGGATTTTATTGACTAAAGTGTTAAGAGAGATAGGATAAGATATAAGATAAGGTAGATACAACTTTATTATCCTGTTTCCAGGAAATTTGTTGTCACAGCATCAGCAACAGTACTATAGTAAATACAATATCTAAGGCACACAGGTCTTTCACGCATACGACACACACACTGGCATTGCTCAAAAAACATTACAACAAATAAGAACATTGCTCACACACACTGTCGGAACAATCCATCAGGAAAACTAACAACAGCTTTCTACACCAGGAAACACTATCACTTCAAACTGCAGATGGCAAAAAAATATCGCCTTTAACACTCTTTGTTTTTAAATACAGTATTCGTCTACTTCTTTGAGATCGGTCGATATGATGGAACAAGGGGTGGGAGCAATAATTTAGAATAGATTTTAGTTTCTGTTTGCACGAACGCATTAAATAACTCATCAAACTTCACGTATTCACTGATAGTTAAATAGCAACGCTTTTTTGATAATAGAGTTGTTAATTTTGTTCTTGTCGTGCTCCTTTGCAGTGCCTCCCCAGGCTGTAACACAAAACAGAATGATACTTTGGAGAGTTGGCTTATAAAACATCTGGGTGTGTGTTTTATCTACATTAAATAATTAAAGTTACCTCAAGAAATACATACCCAAACCATACAATGAAACGCAAACTAAAAGAGAAGACGGGTATTATTTCTTAGGCGAAGGCTTTGCTACATACAACTTTTTCTTTTTGCTAAATGTTGACATTGCTTATAGCCTTGCTGCGACCCCACAGTTTTTCTGTGGTTTTTATCATATTTTGTCAAGAAGTTCATACGTTTGTGTACCTTTTGCGTGGACTGAGGTGGTTAAATGTTATCTCGGGCAATAATGAGTCTTAGACAAGTATGTCTCGCTAGTTGATTCAAAGGAAGATCAAGTCTGCGTCAAAACTGACGTAAAAACAGATATGAATTAGTGCGCCATTAGCCTTCACAATATGGAGTTTTCATGACAAAAGAATATCATACAAATTGTTTTTATAGGATTTAATATGTACCCAAGACCCACTATACCCAAGACCCACTATACCCAAGACCCACTATACCAAGACGGTGCAATCGATCGTTAAATACAAAGGCGAAGAGTTCCGCCGCGTGCGTTGTCTGCTAGACTGACCCAGCGCGTATGGTGTGCCCAGTCATGGCTGGCTTAGCAAAGATTTAATGGTGGCATGAAGTAAACAGTGATATTTTCTTTATGTCCCATTGGATGAGATGAGATTAATAGACTACCAAGACTACCAAGAACTGTACAATAGAGCATCTATTCAAAGAATTAATTTAATGATTAAAGCAAATAAATGAGTATAAACTGGAAATTTTGAATGGAGTTCCTACATACATAAAACCAAAGGGGAACTGTACAGGTACATCTTCTAATCTTATGAAAACGTGTAAGGATAACCAGGGTAGCAGAACAAGAGGAATGAAATAGGAAAAGAGACCAGATGGGCCATTATTTAAATGATTAAAGCAAATAAATAGGTATAAAACACAATAAACTTTGAATGAAGTTCTCACATACATCAGACCAGATAGGAAATTCACATCTTCTAATTTTATGAAAAAGTGCAGAGATAACCAGGGTAGCAGAAAAAGGGTAATGAAGTAGGAATAATGACCAGATGGGTGATTAAAAAAATCAACAAAAACTCAACAAAATCCAGCCACAGTATTCTGATGATAATGAACGTTGAAAAAGTGTTACTCATGTTGCAGTTTCTTCAGTTTTCCAACCTTCTTCCCTGAAATTTTCTGTTTTGGGGCACTATTTCTGATCGAATTTCTATTGCTTGAAGATTAATAAGGAAAAAGGAAAGAAAGAAAGAAACAAACAAACAACAACAACAAAACACTTCCTTTAAAAGAAATTCGGGATGATCAAGTGGAAAAGTTCATTCACATGATTATTGATTGTACGTATGGGATTCCTTAGCTTTGAGAAGTTTATCAGTATTTGATCGATGGCATTTTACGGCTTCCTCAAACAAACAAAAAGACGATGCCGTTATACCGAAAGTTGAATTAGCAATTAGAGTTTTACGCCCCTCCCTCTCCACAAACACAAACACAAACACAAACAGCTGATGATCTCCATAGCACGCATGCACTAGTCCAAACACAAACACAAACAGCTGATGATCTCCATAGCACACATGCACTAGTCCAAACACACAAATATTGGGACTGTATGAGGAGTGCAAAGGTGTATATGTCTGAAGTCCAATTTACTATAATAGACATAAACTTCAAGACGGCAAACAGCCTTGCAAAGTGTTAATTTTGATTCTTCACAAAGGAGCACTGGTCTCCTCGATTAACACGTACGATGAACCGCATGCCTGTGTTTACGATTGTACGCGCCGGACTATTTTTAGAAACTCTGGCTCGGCGGACGGAAGTGCTTGAATTGCACCGTCATGGTATAGTGGGTCTTGGTAAGTACTGCCAACCTGTTTTACCCTAACCCAAGTCATAATGAATATCATTGATGAAATCTTAGTTATTAATTATTTTTGCTTACATTTGAAACTACATTAAATTTAAAGAGAAAACAAATGCGCAATCCGCCTATCATTTGTTGTTGTTGTTATTGTTGTTGTTATTGTTGTTGCTGCTCCTGGCCGAGTAAAACATCAGTTTCCAGTCATTTTTGTCTATTTCAAACATTTTACTCTCGTTTTCTTGAAATTGCGAGAGGAAATGCAATTTCCGATCTTCCTGGGGCTGTCCATAATTCAGCCATCGCAGTTTTCTTTGGGAATATCCGTTTATAGTTCAGGGCAGTAATGTCATGTGGTTGCCAATTTTCACAGATGTTCGACTCAATGCAGTGTTCTCAAACGGAACTAATAGAGGGTGTTAGCCCAAGCAAAAATGTTACTTTTCTTCGGTGTTGTTCTCTTACCGTTTACGTGCTTTTTTACATTTTACAGGAGAGCAAAAATAAACAAAAAACTGTATAATATTTCCTTCACTGGACAGAATTGGGTCATTTTTTAACACATTAATCACAAAATCATATCTTCTAAACGATGGCAGATATTTTTTTGCGCCAAAATGTAGTTAATACATGTATTTAGAAATGTTAGATAGACCGTTTATAGCTTTTACAAAAAGTGAAGTTAGACTGATAGAGAATTACACCGACGTTTTACTCTCTTATGTCTTGACATCTTTTCTGTATAATATGGTCGATGATAATAATAAAATTTATTGTTCTTTCTTAACTGATGTGAGTATATGGTCGTCCATCTCACGTACTGGCTTATCAATGATCTTGGTGCTTTTGTGTTACAGCCACCTCCTTATCGCTGCTTAATGGTGATTGTGACTATGATTGTTCATCCTCTGTTGCCGTTGAGTGTCGAGGGGAGATGCAGTTTTTTATGGTAGGCCAACTCTGCCGCTCTTTCAACTGAGTTGTCGTTGTTTCTCAGGGTTCCTTTGACTCCTCCAGTCCATCTTTTGCGTGGTCTGCCTCTTCCTTTGTAGCCTGAGAACTTGGTGTTGAAGGCTCTCGGGGCTGGTGCTGCTTATGGTAAGATCTATAATCTCGCAAAGCGATGTATACGAACGTTTTGAAATCACAAACAGAAACGTGTTTGCCACATTATGCTTGTCTGTACCTAAGAGATCTCACTCTCACCAAACTCTCTCCGGTATAATGGGAACATTATTGATAGCCAGTATGTGGGGTGGTCGACAGTTATGTTTGTCTATAGATGTGTGATTGGTATGGTGTGTATTGACATGTCCACTGTTGAAATAATCAGTCTCTAAAAATACAATCAATCTCAAATCTTTGACTTCGAATAAAAAGAACTGTTAATAACAACCAATATTGATTATCAGGATTGAACAGGTGGTAATTACCAACTGTTTTTCACGGCTTGAAGCTGGTTCTGAGTTCTGAGAATTTGTTAACCACCAGTTGGTTTGTGACTGCAAGAAACGCCACATAGTAACGCGACACAGTGTAGACATACTAGGAATTGTCAGACATTGTGTAGCAAGCTTTACAACCAAACATTCATTCAACAAGGACTGGTCTTAGAAACAGTGAATCCACTGTCTTGGAAGTTTAATCTACAGCTCCGTGCAAGCATTTTGTCACTGATGGTTAGAAAGGCAAAATAAATAAATAGACAAATAAATAGATAAAAGTACTCTTTGGAACTTTATTAGTTATTAATTATATGGGAAGTCTCCGATGAGACTGGACTATTCGTCAACTGTTCCGACTCTTCATCGCCATGTTTGTTATGACTACCAGCACCATCATCTACATACATTTACATCGGTGTTGCCGGGGCAAGTGACAACGACGTCTGCAGCACCAAACCTGGCACCATGCCGTCTATGGTCCGTTTGTTTGGCGAACTAGCCACCTCAGGACATTCATCAGGTGCCAGTGGGCGACGACACAGTCTCAGACGGGGCTCGGAGGTCGGGGAGAGGCTTGAGCACACCATCCATCTGACCTCGCATTCCTCAACTCCCAGCGCGCACGACACGGGAGATGACGCCGGCTCCCACATGTAAGTAGCCTAACTCACTCTCCTGACATTCTCTTCCATGTTGGTACTTTCTGTCTCTCTGTCTCTCTCTCTCTCTTAATCTCTTCCTCTCTCTCTCTCTCTCTCTCTCTCTCTCTCTCTCTTATTCTCTTCGTCTCTCTCTCTTAATGTCTCCCCCATCTCACTTTTCTCTCAATCTCTTCCTCTCTCTCCTTCTTCATCTCTTCCCCCTCTCTCTCTTTCTCTCTCTTAATCACTCCCCCCCCCCTCTCTCTCTCTCTCTTTCTGTCTCTAATCTCTTCCTCTCTTAATCTCATTCCCCACTCTCTCTCTCTCTTTCTCTTAATCTCGTCCTCTCTCTTTCTTCCTCTCTTTCTCTTTTTTTCTCTCTCTCTCTTTGTCTCTCTCTCATAATATCTCTTGAAAGTAACTCACCCTGGCCTGTCTCCCAATACCCTCCCCCCTCCCCCCAACCAATCTGAGCACATTTCTCTTCTGTAACTCACTTTCTCTCAATCCATTATGTCGTTTCTATGAAAATAACTCACCCTCTTTCCCAAACACCTCTATCGAATCAGCTTTCTCTCATGTAACTCACTTTATCAAGCCCTTATGTCTTGTATATAAAAATAACCCTCTTATATGAAAGTATCTCCCATTATCCCCTGCCTATCTGAGTACAGTTATCTTAAGGAACTCACTTTAAACCAATCCCGCAGGTCTTTTATATGAAAGTAATTCACCTCTTCCCCAATGTCCTCTATCTGAGCACATTTCTCTTAAGTACCTCCCTTTTTAACAATCCCCTATATCTCTCATATAACAGGTAACTGACCCTCTCTCCCAATCTCTTCTGTGTGAGCATATTTACATATCTGTTACAGTTAACTAATTCAATCTCTATCGAACTGCTTTGTGTGACCATTTCCCTCTAACGAAAGTAAGTCATTATCTGTCAGTGTAAGAATACCTCTCACATGGGTGACCTCCTTAAGGTATGTACGCTTGCTTTTGGCAATCGCCCCCCCCCTCCCGTCCTTTCCCTCCCCCCCCCCCCCCAATATACACATGCCATACATCTTGCCCCAGCCCCATCAGAGTACAGCCATTAGAATGGTGAATATTGATGCCAAGGCCTTAGGGTTGCATTTGAGATGGACCATTGGTATTTTCATTATATGCAGCGACTATAATCATAATAATTTGTATATGTTCGATCTTTGTATAATCTTACAACTCATTTTCTTGTGAAAAAATATAAATAAATGAAACCGAAATTTTTTTACTAATCATCTTACTGAAATGCGTAGGTGCGCTTCTTAAATCTCCCTTCCCCCCGTGTATTCTATTGGTACATTAGGGGCAACCGCCCTCCCCCCTCCCCACCCCCCTTTTTAAAAAAAAAAATCAACATGAAATTCATAAACTCTATGTCGGTCTCTAACATATTTTACCTGTCTACGCCAAAGTGGAACTTGTTTCTTACCTGACACGTCTACTGAAGTTTTGCCAAACGCCTCAAGCAGGTTGTCCAGACAGTTATTGAAATCTACGCCAAATTTCTCAAGTAGTTTCCACTTCAACCTCATTAATTTTCTTGAAGATGTTTATCCAGGTGGGCTCCACCCAATAACTACCGTTTTTCATTTTCACTCTCTCTCTCTCGTTCTCTGGCTGTTTCTCTCTCTCTCTCTCTCTCTCTCTCTCTCTCTCTGTGGCATTACGACTCACTCTCTCTCTTTCTCTCTTGCTCTATCTCTGCGTGTCTGTCGATCTGTTTGTCAGTCAGTCTCTTCGCCCCCTCTCTCCGTGTCCCCCTTTCTCTCTCTCTCTCTCTCTCTCTCTTTCTCCCCCCCCCCTCTCTCTAACGGATTTCCCTGCGCCTGTCTCTCTATCTGTCTGTCCCTCTCTCTCGGTTTTCCCTGCGCCCGTCTCTCTATCTGTCTGTCTCTCTCTCGGTCTCTCTGTTTCTCTCTGTACATCTTTCTCTGTCCGTCTGCCAACCAGTCTATCTGCTCCGAGCCCCTATGTGCCTCTCTCTCTCGTCCTTAAATACTTTTCACCTTCACAATAATATTTTTTCCTCAGTATTGGTCATGGCAGTATAATTTCAAGTGCCTCAAAATAAATTTTAATGTTCTTGTCTCTCTCTCTTAACACATAATATTACCTTTTCATTTTGTGGTGTCACTAACTTCATAACACCTGGGGTCCTCACGTATGTTACGGGCACATTAAATTTGTAGAAATTATGCTCAGCGTCACGAATTCAAATCATTTTCCACAGACTTGACTCACACTAGCCAATTTTGATCGGCCTAACTGGTTGGATCGTGACGTCACAACAGTTAGTTTCAATGAGAAACTGCGCACCAGCCAATTAGTTGGTCTCAGTGTAACTGAATTCGTGACGTCACCATCTAAATTTAATAGTCCTCCCATCACAAGCAGCTGCTAAAGTTGGCAAAAAGAAAAAGGTATAATGTAGCTAAGCCTCGCATAAGAAATAGGTACATATTCGTATGCACCCATAGTGCAAAACACTTGGAGTACGGACGTGCAAGTAACAACAGCCTTTGTATATAGATACAGAGATGTTTATTTTATGAATGAAGTATCTTGGCAGGTTAAAGCTTTCTCATATATATCGGAGAATTCCAAACTCACAACTCATACTTTTGACATGTTCGTCAAGCCTGTACTCTCAGTGTCTAAGTGACGCAAGATGGGAATTCCCGAAAGTACATGCTGATCCCGGATGTCATGCAATGCAGATTCATCGTCTGTGTCATGATACCCAGTCTCCCTCTCTCTCTCTCTTTATCTCTCTCGCCCTCCCTCTCTTCTTTCTTTCTCTCTCCCTCTGTCTGTCTGTCTCTGTTTTTCTCTCCCTCTCTCTCTCTCTTTCTCCCTCTCTTCCATGGAAAACAAGCCGAGGACATGCTAAAAGTCAACTTGACATCTGGATATTTTTGTATTTCGAACCTTTTGTCGTGCTCCGTCATATATGCCTGCTTAACGAGGGCATCGTACCAAGCCCGAGATGGCACAGTCAGCTGCTGGCAGACAAGAAGTGCACACCAGAATTTCCTGTATTTTCTTAGTAAATCCGGAAAGATTCCATCATACTAAGCCCGGTCAGACACAGTCTGATGCCGGCAGACAAGAAGTGCACACCATCATTTCCTATATTTTCTTAGTAAACTTAGATGAGGTTCCCGGCATTATCCGTGATAAACCCGTGAACCCACTGTTCTTTCTATCTCTCTGTTTGGTCTAGAAAGCTTCCCGTATACTACAGTTGTAACTGCAGATTTCATACGCACGGGAGCAGTATGCGCCTATGCACTCTTTTCTGGTAGGGAAATTGCCCTCACCGAATTGAACATGTATTAATAATTATCGTTTCCGATGCGGCGGGCTTACTACAGCGAGTCAAAACAAAGATCATTGTATTTTAAATTTTTTTCAACTTTGTATTTGAAAGTACCTGAAACTTGAATAAACACAATCGGTCGACACAAAAGCGATTGGGTTGGATTAGTGGACACTTAGACTCATGAAAATTAACTTTATAATTGTTCAAACTGCTATGTAGGCTGTAGCGTCCAGCAAAAAAAGGGCCGAAATTGCACCACATAGAATTACTCCAGCCACCATATAAAATAACAAGATGTGAAAAGACCCTATCCTCCGTCAGACATAGCCAGCTTCTGCCATTATCTTTTGGGTGTATATTTTGCAGTCAGCAACTGGATAAGTATGATATTCCCCACACCACCACCCCCCCTCCCTCCCCACACCAGCTTAGATGGAGTTTGATCGGTGCGCTTGTTGGGTGGTGACGTCACGACATTGCGTTTCATTAAGATCCAGCTAGTTGGCTGGTGTGGGAAGTCTCATTGAAACTTAACTCGGAACGTCATAATCCAACTATTCCGAGAAGTTCGGTATTCTTAACTAGAAAAACACATTATTGTCTTTGAAAGTGACAATTCTTGCGGCTATAACTGAAAATATAAGTCGATCGAATAGTTTTACAGTTTATCTAGGGTGTGAAATCACATAACTTTGTATCCAAAACTCCATGTGCCATCTATCTACAACTACTGTCGACAAATCTGTTTATCTTTTTCCATTTATCTATCTATCTATCTATCTATCTATCTATCTATCTATCTATCTATCTATCTATCTATCTATCTATCTATCTATCTATCTATCTATCTATCTATCTATCTATCTATCTATCTATCTATCTATCTACCTATCTATCTATATCTATCTATCTATCTATTTATCTATCCATCTATCTACCTATCTATCTCTATCTATCTATCTATCTATCTATCTATCTATCTATCTATCTATCTATCTATCTATCTGTCTACCTATCTATCTATCTATCTATCTATCTATCTATCTATCTATCTATCTATCTATCTATCTATCTATCTATCTATCTATCTATCTATCTATTTATCTATCTATCTACCTATCTATCTATTTATCTGCCTGCTTACCTGTCGCTCTAATACCAACCTTGTCTGTTTCCTAGTATGTAAACACAGATGATACAGAAAGGAAGAAGAGCTGGCATTACGATTGGAGAACTAATAAGACCCAGAAAGGCAAACAGACCCACCCTATAGAGATCTGTGTCAGTGTGTTGAGTAACAGAACTAGCATTGTTTTACTGACTCATTGGCTTTGAATTCACGGGAAGTAACTGCGAGAATGCAGCAGGGAAGGGAGCTAACTGGAAATGCAAAGGGAGAGAACAGTGGTATGTGGAATGTGTAAACAGACAGTGGTGAGAGTAGTGGGTGTTGATAACGAAAGAAAAAAAAAAGAGAGAGAAGGGGCAGGAGGAGGGAATGGGGCAGTTTTTTTAGAGGGAGGATTGAGTCGCAAAGGAGTACTTGAATTCATCAACTGTCGGAGGGGGTTCTGGAGTTATCGAACTTCGGGATTTCATTGCTCTCCCGTTCAAGCTTTTCGCGAATTGACTTATCTCCCCTTTCTGTGGAGCTGAACAACGAACTACTCGCGTCGATGAAATGAGGACAAGGATGTTATCCACTCTCTTAATCCAGCAGCTGTTGTGGGCTTGGATTTCTTGCCAGGTTTTACATTTCTTGACCGTAAATTCAGTGGTCAGTACTGGTCAGAGCTGGTCAGTATTGGTTTGATCAAGGTAGAAATTTCTCGGTCGAGGAGGGAAAACATCGAGTCCTTCCAGATTCTGAAAGTTACCCTTCATACTGCCTTTAGCCGAATAAAATCTCCACTGCTCTACAATAATGGCATATGTCAGGCTAATGTCAAAAGGCAAATGACGGCTCATTGCATTCCCGAGCATGAGGTTTATCAGATAATATTACAGGGGAAAAAATGCGCCAGTAGGAGAAAAATGTAAATAATACAATAGAATCATGATGGTATAAGTCACCAAATGACAGGAAAAGAAACAGTTTTCTTCTTCATATCTCAAAAATGTTTTTAAAAAAAAAATAAAATAAACAACCTATGTCATTAATGTAGACCAGTGACGAAATGAGTTTTTCTTTTTTTTTTTTTAATTCCATGACAAATCGCCTTCCAGAAATGTATGCCTTAATGAGGTTTCAGATCAGTGGGTGCTCCAAATACATACAGTACTGTAGTTAATTGGCATAATCACTTGTAGCTGCAAAACTCAGGGCTAGGCTCAGTAAGTTGCCTTCGGGCAATAAGTTCTAGGAACTCGTGTTAAAACAAAATTAAAATTTATATTAATCTGTTTGAAAACGAGCTTTTCCTCTTAATACAGAGAAAAAAATATTATCAAAGCTGGCCATTAAAGATATTGAGAGTTGTACGTCGGTTGCAGCTAATGTGAGATTAAATATATGAGCATCTTAATACTAAACTCTTAATCAATAGATGGAAAACAGACAGATCGGCAGAGAAACACATCCTTAGTAAGACAGACAAGTAGACATTTAGACGAAAGGAAGGACGGACAGACTGACAGACAGGGAGACACACAGACATATTGGATACACAGAAATGCAGAACATACAGAAAGATCAAGGAGACGTGAAACTTTCTGAGACAACCCATAGTCAGACTGTCGCTTGGTGAAAAGGCTGTTTCTATTGGTGGGCCTAAATTGTGGAACGACATCAGCGCTAATAGCAGGAAAAGTGAGAACATCGTAAAACAGTACTGTTTAGGACGGTTTTTCTTCAAATTGAATGATGTCCCTTTTTCTTCTCAGAGGTTTGAGGATGAGAGTGGATGAGATGTTTGTTAATGTGTATGAGTGGAAGCATGATGAACTAATCTCATGTTAATCCTGTTTTTAATTTTAGTTCAGCGCCCTAAAGCGCATTTGTGTGTGTGTGTGTGTGTGGATTTGAGTGCTATACAAGTTAATTGTTACGTTACGTTGCAAATGCAGGCAGGTAGACATAGATAGACAAACAGACATACAGACGGATAAGGCAGGCAGGCAGGCAGACAGACAGTGTATCACACATACACACGCATGCCAGTTTGATCCTAAGTTACCCCATGCCTCATCAAATTACCTCACTGTTTTCCTATCCTCCACGAAGTTCAAACGCATTGTTTACCCCTGTTCTTCCTGCGTGTTAAGATTATCTTCCTTGCCCTATCATCACCCACCTTCTGTCTCGGTTTCTTCCTGTGAATCTCTTTCTGTCACTTCCCTCTCGTGTCTTTATATCTCTGTGTTTGCTTCCTGTTCCAATGTCAGATTCTCGGACAACTTTGGTGGATTCTTTGCTTCCTATCTGTCTCTCTCTCCCTTCCTCTTCCTCTTCCTCGCTCTATCTGTCTTCCTGTCTCTCTCTCTCTCGTTATATATCTACCCACTCCTCCCTCCCTCCATCCACCCATCCATCCATCCACCTATCCATCCATCCATATGTCTGTCTCTCCTCTTTCCTACTCTCTCTCTCTCTTTCTCTCTCTGTCTACCACTCTCTCTCTCTCTCTCTCTCTGTCTGTCTGTTTCTCTCTCTCTCTCTCTCAGATCCTGTAAGAGAATCCTTTGCTCGAACTCCACTGTTTTAATATTGTTATTGCTTCACAATAGGCCTAGTTATCACCAGCCTTTATCACCCCCCCCCCCCTCCCCAAATTAAAAAATAACCCACCTCTTTTAATTTCTTCCTTAGAAATCTTCAGGTTTTCAAGAGTTCTGACCAAAGAGCGTGATGAATAGACAAGTAGATTCTTCTCGAACCTCGTTTAAGTCAATGTTAATACCTTCCCACTCTCATCCTTTCTCCTTAGCCCTCTACACACACTCCTATACAGATAGACGCACACACACTCGTATAGTGTCTGAAATGTACAAGTATGACTCATATTTCTTCGCGCATGCTAGTCTGATCAAACCATCAAACTGTCAGACATTTTATATGTATATTTCTTTTTTTGTTTCGGAAAAAAAGAGTCGGGAAGTATTAAGGAAACTGCGACTTTTTAAACCAACCACTGCGAGGTTTTTGGACCTCAAATAACACTGGGTATAAATAACTGTACTGTGATTGTGCTGATACTGAAATGGATACTTCCTTCCTGTAAAATAAAACTTTCATATTTTTTAGAAACCAGCACAAAAAGCAATCCTAACAATAACCACGGCAAAATTACATTATTTTGAGTAAACAGATGCTCGTGCCGGGATGAAAAGATTATCCTTAAAAAAAACCGGTCACCATTTGATTGTAATAATAACTGTAGATAGGCGGGGGCGTCTGTGGATCGACAGTTTTCTCTTTCTCGTTCACTTTAGAACGACATGGCGTAATGATTGAAGCATGCAAGAGTAATTTAACTGTACGGTATTACTGTAATATATAGTGTAGCTTACTATAATGGAGCTAGGGGGTAAATATGTAAGTACCTAAATCTTCGAGACTACGTGACCAAATTAATATTATCAAACTTTGTGTACCGTTTCATCGTTTGTCGATAAATTTCGTGGACACATCTGTTTGGGGACAACAATTTAGCCTTTGATATTATTTATTCAGTAATTTTTTAGCCGCATAAAAGAGACCTGTTTCCGTTGAGTAGAATAAAAAATTATGATAGGAAATTTCGTTCCTTGCCTCCATTTGTTCTTTGTTTCCCTTTACATATTGCTGGTCAATTTTAAGTAACACATCTGTGTATCCTCCGAGACAACGGGCCATATTAGTATTTACTTATAATCAAGATCATCTGGGCAACGCTTAGATCCGGTATCACCTTTTGAAAGACTTTAGGTTTCTCACCTGGACTCCAACATTCATTCGAACAGCAAAAAGAACAACGATCCCCTGTGTTCTGAGAGTAAAAGTTCGCAGGAGAAAGTATTGAGTTTGGCGGATATAATGGCATTCATTTTCTTTTATCAGTTGTTTGTCTTTTAAATTCTGAATTTTGCACAGTTGCTCCTGGGCAGGGGTTGTTGATGAGGGGAGACGGCTAAAGAATAATAATCACATTTTCGTCGATTGGTTCCCCTCGAATGTGTGCCACAAAGGGAATGATTGTATGGAGAAAGGAGGAGGCAGAGGCCTGAATGCACCAGTTGTTCAAAGCACACTACTTCAGACTCAAAGGAATGATGGGCACAAGAAGTTTGGTTAGCATAGGTACAGTGTCTTTCAGGGTACAAACAAACAGATAAGCAGGAAGAGAATTACAGCAGTATAATTTGATAGTGATGACAGTGTTAGAATATTTTCGTACCCTTCGTATGGGTTTTGGTTCGCCACTCTTTTCAGAACTCTGATCACCCCCCCCCCCCCACCCAACCCCGCCATTTCTATGGCCCCCAAAATCAACGACATGAAGTGCAAAGAGAGTTAATAAAATTGCGAAGGACTAGTTCATTACAGAACCCAAAGAGTTAATACCCCTAGTTTCTGGTGTACACGAACTATCCCTAGTACTGGCAAAGACCGGGCATCTCTCCCTCTCTGCTTGAGGAAAGAGCACAAAAACAAAGTGGGGGGGGGGGGGGAACCAAATCTCACGGGCCCTCCGAGTTTTTCGTCCTTATCCGAGAAAACTAGGTACTCGATCCTACCTACCATAAGACCAGAAACAGGACATTTTCCCCTACAAAAAACTCCAACATGCCTGCAACGACCGGGGATCGAACCCGGTACTTTCGGCATAAGAGGCTACTATTATTAAAGGAATAGTTCACTACAGAGCCCACCGAATTAATTGCCCCGAGTTTCTGCTGCACGCGAACCTTCCTTTAACTTGCATAGACCCGGCATCTCTTTCGTTGCTTGAGGAAACAGCACAAGACAAAGTGGGGGGAACCAAATCAAACATCATGTAAACAAATCTCTGGCTACACAAGGAAATGACATCTTTAGGGGCTGAAACCTCATGCTTTGTTTAACAACCACCCCCCCCCTCCTCTCTTCCTTTTCCTTTACTCCTGACCCATTCTTTGCCTCAAGCCACCGCTCCCTGTTCCCTCACCATAGCCCCCCCCCCCTCCCCTTCCTCCATCAACACTACCCTCACTTCTCCATTCAATTCCAAAATATACACGTACTCCTGCTCACCCTCGTTCACGTAACTCTTCCTCGCTAGCTTCCACTGTCACCCGCTCTGTAATCCATCCCACTCCCTCTTCCCCCCCCCCCCCCCGCCCCCAAATCCTGTACAATCTCCACGCCTTGCCACATGGCTGTTCCTCCCAATGCCTCTACCCTCTCGCCTCTCACCACTTGCCCTGCCCAACCCCGATCCTTTGTTCCTCAAACAACTATAACAGTTTCTGAACTTTTCGTGTACCCAGTTGTTCTGTATTGTCTATCGACAAATTGCAGGAAAAACCCACTTTGGTGTTTCTAGATAAAACTCAGTGTCATTTTGAAGTTTGCACTGGCATAATACTTTTACTGAAGATAATAACTGGACAAAACTCTGTTGAATTCATTGTTCCTTATTTTATGATGATATCTCTGGCTGTTCTAGTCCTTGAAGTTATTGAAAATTGTCGTATCTGACCAATTTGAATGGTGCCCAGATCGTTTACCATTGGCTTTTGCCATTACAGAACCAAAGATAATTGAGTTTTCGATTTATTTATTTTTATACTGTTTTCTTTTGCGACCTGCAGATTTCCAGTTGTTTTTTAAAATTATTATTTATTACTGTTCTATGCGGTCGTCCTTTCACTGGTACGTAAGAAAATAATCTTGCTTTCATAAACCCATTAAGCTCAGAGTGGACACTTTTTAATGATTGTCAGTAACTGAACCCTTTCCTCCGCATCTATCGCACTGTGAAAACCCAGGCAAAACAGATTTAACTCACTGCACTTCTTGCCAAATAGTCACTCTGGAATGAAAAAAAAAAGTGACATGAAAATGTTAACTCTTAGACGATGTCCCTTTTTTCTGTCTCTAGGTGATCCGGGTCACTGTCGGTAATGGAGTGACTAAAAACTCTTGCCTGTCGCCTTCATTCTCTTAAATTAGTGGACATTGGCGTAAACTGGGCGTGACAGCGTCGTCTACGGGTTAATGGGGGTGTGTCGCTGTCAGCCGGTTACAGTACTAAGATGTAAGCACTTTCCGTCGTATCTGGAGACAGATGCCAATCTTCTCACTGGTTCTTGCAATCGTTTCTTTGTCGCATGGTGTTATAATTACTTTTTCTTGTTATTGATGATTATAATCGCTCATCTTCAGGACACCAAATATGAAAATCGCAAAAGATTTCCCGAAATGTTTGTTGGAGTGGACATGTTTCATTAGGTCACCAGAATTGTGTCGTAGACTATCCTGTGACATCCCTCCGCCATTGAGGGCACCAGTAATTTAGCCATTAAAATGCCAAGGGAAGATGATTTTCGATTCGCGATGTCCACTTGCAAAAAAAACTGCAATAAGCAACTCGAAAAGTAACTGGGAATGTGTGAATTACGTATAAACTCTCCAGTCCTGTCACGTAAAGTGTTAAAAATTCGGAAAAACAAAAGTTTTATGGTGTTCATTAGTGTCAGCAACCCAGTATCACCATAATTATATTCTGAAAGTCAATAAAATCCCAACAGTAAAACCATCAAAAAACAGGATATTTTAAAGAGAGTATGGGGAGGGGGGGGGGGGGACACTTTAGCATAACATAATAATATTTTAAGGAAGATTCTTCAAAGATGGGTTTGTCACCAGCTTTGCACACACAGTGCATTATAAAGGTGGAAATAAATTAAACCAAAATAAAGGTGATGTTTAAAGTTTTGAGTTTTATAGCGCCCCAGCACGACAACGGCCACTTTGCGCCATTCACGGTCTATTTGGGTACTTTATTTATGTTTGGTATTCAGAGCTTCGTCAATTAAAATTTCACAAATAGAATGAAATAGTTCCGTATATATTTCATTACATTGGTAAAATTCCCAAGAGTTGTTTTGTATAGATCTGAAAAGAATTTTGTAAACAAGAATTTAGAAAAAATGATCCTACAGATGACAACGCTTATGGCAAAAGTATTAAAACAAAAAAGTATGGAGGGAAAGTCCATTATCAATCTATATCATAATTATATGACAGTGGTTGTCCTGTAGAAACCAGCAAGTTTCTATTACAGGACATCCCTTTATTGAAAATGTTTAAAACACATATCCAAGTACGTGACAAGAATCTGTACAGATCCCTCCCCCTCCCCCACCCCGTTCCCCGATCTTTCTGTTTCTTTTTGTGCAAGGATGAGCAAAGTGTCATCTCCAATCAGGCACGATCCTTTCTAATTATAGCACAGATATCGATGTCACTTCCGGAAGTGTCACTTGTCTTTCTCATACGTCACGTCCAGTTACTGGAAAACCAGTCCAATTCCGTCTGTACTGTCTTTCTTTTTCTCTCTTTTCTGTCTGTCTGTCTCCCTCTCTTTCACTCTCTCTCTCTCTCTTTTTCTTTCTTTCTCTCTCTCTCTCCTCTATGTGTTTCTCTCTCTCTTCTCCGCCTGCTCTTGTACTGCGCGTGTGTGTGTGTGTCTCTCTCTCTCTTTCTCTTCTCTTTGTTCCTCTCTCTCATCTCCGTCTGTTCTTGTCCTGTGTGTGTGTGTCTCTCTCTTTCTTTCTCTCTTTCTTCTGGCGATGTCTTCCCATGCCCCCCCCCTTCTGTCTCTGTCTATCACCCCACCCCTCTATTTGTCTCTACCTCTCTCTCTCTTTACAAAATAAATTCTTATTTATTGATGGCATGGATGGATCGATGGACGGACGGATGGGCGGATGGACGGACGGGCGTACAGATGTTGAAGATTAGGAAGTACAGAGAAATAAATCTAACGAAATTATATGTTGGTAACACTGAATCTTCACGAATTTTTAAAAAACTCCTTACAGGAATTATGAACAGAACAAAATGTTCTCCCTTACGCTACAACGTTATAGGATAGGACATTAGCCATCAAGACTGATGCAAGCATCGGTTAAAGGAGAGAGGCAAATCTCCATTAATAACTCGACCTTTGCCTGGTACTAAAGTTCCCTAAAGGGCTTAAATCATATTGGTCTCCTTTCAGGGCTCGTCCATCATCTTGATAGGTGACCTTGACCCTGCAACCACGCCCTCAGTCCATTTTCCGGGTCCCCCCTAAACCCGTGAGCCGACAACCTCATTTTGTGGGTAATTTAACCCTGACAGTCGTATCTCATTTCTTGATACTTTCTCAAACTTGAAGTCTTTCTGTCGTTTCACCTTTCATTAGACGGGGCCTGGTATTTTCTTGGTCGTACCAGAGACCTTATATAGCGAGACAGGTAACTGTGGCTGGATCCGCGTATCTGGGTCAGGCATCCGTGTTGGCATTAACGGCGGTAACAGAAGACAAGTCTTTATTATCGGCAAGAAGCTTACATTGTTATACCGTATAATGGTGTAAGCTCCTCGATTCTCGGTAGTTGTAACAATGGCGAGCACTAAGAACACACACTGTAAATGGTGTTCTGCTATGTACTGTACTAATTCAAAGAACAAACGACCGGATTTATCATTTTTCTCCTTTCCATTAGACCCAGTCAAGTAATAAACTTTTACATGGCTTTTTTTTTTTTTTTAAAAGCATCGAGTCAGCATACATTTATTGTCCAATTTGTTACAAAATTATTGTCAAATGTTGGTCAGGGATGGTAATGCATTGGCATTGACTTAAAGTTAAGGTATCCTTGATTACTTTGAATGTACTTTAAAAAATTAAAACTATTTTATTCTCGTAAATTATGACGCTTTGGTTGTTTTAAGATTATTGTTAGATTGAAAGATTAATTGTAATTGACAGGTTTTTTTGACGTATGCATGACTGTGATTAACATTCTGGAGTGTCTTTCGGATCTAATATGTAAGTTGGGCTGAAAAGGAAGCATAGTGGATGTCTATGCAATGAAAGAAAAGAAAATATTATCCATTAGATTGAGCGTGACATCTTTGTGGCAAGGCATATTGTCATTCCTTCTCCAGATGCAAGAAGTGGGTAGTGAATACACGAAGGGCTTATCTAGAGAAGAAGTCGGCTGAAGCACTGCACAAGAGCAATGTTCTGTGTTCAGACCACTTTGAGCCATGCTGTTTCAGCGCAACAGCAACAACAAAAAAACCATTGGTGAAAGGCGCCGGCCGTCCCAACAATTTTCAAAGTGCCAAATCCGCCCCCCCCCCCCCAAACTCACTGGAAATTGACCATTGCCTACACGCATCATTCAACCTTCTCCTCCCCCCGTATCCTCATCACAACAAAATGAACCTATGGATACCCAAATACAGGCGATGCCGACAAAAGTGTAGAAACAATTAAAAACTCTTTGCGAAAAAAGTTTACAGCGCAGAGAACGAAGATCTGGCGCCTTAAGAAAAAGCTTTAGAAGTCTCGGGAAGAATCTGCACCAAGTGAAACAATTACAGAAGATGGCAGGTCTTTGGAGGAAATACTCAAACCGCATTTGTCAAAAGATGCCCTCCGCTTTGTCTTAACCCAGATCAGGGTTTCTAAATTATCCAAAGGAGCACGCCGCTGGACTTTTGCCGATAAAAGCTTTGCGTTGTCCGTATACCATGCGAGTAGAAAAGCTTACAGCTTACTGCAAAAGGTTTTCCACCTTCCGTCACCCAGAACTCTGTCTTTGTCCATGAAAAATGTTCACATACAACCGGGTCTATGTCAGAATATTCTGAATATGTTCAAAATTAAAGTAAAGGCCATGGCAGAGAAGGAAAGATTATGTGCCATTATATTTGATGAGATGGCCATCAAGTATGGTATTCGTTACGACCCAACTCATGACAAAGTTGAGGTTTTTGAAGACTACAATAGTCTTTCCTCCTTTTATCACACTCATAAAACTATTTATCATCTTTATCTAAACGTCAGTAAATTGAAAGAAATAGTGCCCATCATCGCCTCTTATTCCACTATTGTCAGCCTCCCAGCTGACTGTGCGACCGCCGTTATCTGTATCTGGGTCACGCTGGGCCTGTCACACTGCACTGCAGTGCAAACGTATGGAGCGGCTCCGGCAGTTACCTGTCTCGCTATTGTAAGGTCTCTGGTCGTACTGTACTTAGCCGCGTTAATGCACACAGTACAGGGATCAGTCTGGACTCGTCAAAGTCTGCCCTTCTGAAGTTTTGACTGATTATTTCAGTGCACATTTCTGAGGAGTAGACAGTGCAAGGGTCAATTTATACTCTAATCTACAGAGTTAGTCTTTTTATCACCAGTGCATTATCTGAGAAGGGGGGGGGGCGGGGGGGGGGATCAAGTCAACTATACCTTGCTCTTACCGCAAAACATCTTTGAATCATGACAATGCGTTCCTTGTCACGGACATCAGTTCTTCACCCCACTCTCATTCTCATTCCCACCATCCCAAACCACCTACCCATTTCTGAAAACGTTTTGCATTCAATCTCATTAGTTTGTGTGAGGGTCATAATAACCCTGCTTGAACATAATTATAGTTACATTCTTGAATTTGAGAGGCACGAAAGTAAAATAATAATTAAAAAGAACATTATCATTCTCTCAGCCAATGATGACTGACATTAAGATAGCTCATACTGTCAGGTTAAAACATCAGATGTCTACAAAATCTTTGTGTCCATGGCATTTCGGAAAAGTCTGTACCTTACATTTCTCTATTTGCATTCCACACACAAGTAAAAGTAACGACATTTGAACTATGTATAAAATGACATACAGAACAGTCGTCTTCTTAATTTACGCCATTGCTTGGTTCATGGAAAGCTGAGATATTTGACATATGACTCTATTGTTCATATTGGCGACGAGAAACTGGCAAAAGGTCGATAAGCCAGGGTTTTCAGTAATGGAATACTTTGAAATAATTAATGCCCATAACGAAAGGGCTTGGAATAAAATTGATCCAGAAACAAGAAGAACTGATAGCAGGACGTACACATGGATAATTTGATAGGAAGAGAACTCTCCGGGACCACAGTTGGAAAACTTGAATCAAGGTCGATAATCAGAAATGTTGATCACAAGTCTATAGTTGGAAAACCTCGATGCCAGATGACAGCATGGCCAGTAACCGATTTAAGAGAAACAAGGCCGACAACCGGCAAAGTCTATAACAAGAGAGACAACCGCTTAGAAAAGCGTAATAATGATGGTAATAGGAAGGAGAAGAGGGAAAAGAAGAAGTAGAAAAATTAGGAGAAGAATTAGAAGAAGCAAAACAACAAGAATGACACTTCAGGAGATGGTTTCTGTGACACAATTGTATCTCGAATCGCCTTTCTACCACGGGATTTCAGCTCTTTATTTCAGGAGGTTTCCCTGCCCTTGGCATTTACACCTCACTTTACTTGTTTTATTATTTCTTGTTCTGGCGGGAGGGGGGGGGGGGGTGATGATATGGATAAATTTTTAATCTATTAATTTCAATTTTGCCCGGGCAGCGGCCTTTCGGCCTGCTCTTTACGATTTCCAACTGCCAAGGTATCTTTCACGTGCGCAACGTGCACACGGGCCCTCCGAATTTTTTCGTCCTTATCCGAGAAGACTAGGTACTCGATCCTACCCCCCCCCCCCCCAATAGGACCAGGGACTTGAAAATATGAGAAAAATCCACTTTCCAACATGCCTGCACTGAGAGGCATGAGAGGCGACCACCTTGCCTCTAGACCACCTTGTCCCCCGTTTCTATCACCTTTCTATCACCATGTCAAAGGTTCTGATTTATACCTTTAAAAGTTCCTCGCCCTTAGTTGTAGTTATTAGACACACATTGCTGGGACATGCTTCGCGCAGTGTAACCACGTGTACCTTCAATATGGGCTTTTTACACTGACTTCTTTGCCGCGATAATAATATCAGTTCTAAGCATCACATCTGTGTGTGATTCGGATCGACGGGTCAAGTAGTTATAATAAATATTTTTGGATGTCTGAATTTTGAACACCTGTGCTACAGGTAAATTACATGAAAGGCTGGGCTATTATGTGTAGTTCTCGTGTGCTGGAATGGTGAAGGGAGAAAGTGAGTTGCCTGAATTCCTCTGTGTTGCTGAACTGTGCACGACGAGGACGTATGCTATGAAAGGGAAGGAACCTGGCAAGGCGAGAAGCCCCGGAAAGATAGCCCGGATTTCAATGGGTTGTGACACCTTGCCAGATTTCAGTCTTATGGAGGTGGCATTTGCCAGATAAGCGTTACCATGGCGGAAAATTATGCATAAGTTCCGTTATCTCTGTACTGTCTTGGTGTCCAGTGAATGGTTTCATGGGTGACCTGATTTTGAAGCTGCCTTGTCATTGGTTTAGACAGACGTGTCTGTCTGAGGCTTTTCTGTCTGTTGTGTTGATGGCAGAGGAATCTATTATCTGTGGTCTATGGAATCTTTAGATTTATTCACATACTTTATGTGTTCGGCTTCAAACAATGGAACTATTGCTCAATGGACTTTATTGTATTAATAGAGTAGACGATGCCCTCCATTTAAATGTTACTGCCATTTCCCCTGGCAAAACTATGTCATCTCCTATCAAGGAGGGAAAGATAACGTATAGATAAACAGATGCACGAACAGATAGATAGATAGACAGACAGACAGGCAGACGGATAGATAGATAGATAGATAGATAGATAGATAGATAGATAGATAGATAGATAGATAGATAGATAGATAGATAGATAGATAGATAGATAGATAGATAGATAGATAGATAGATAGATAGATAGATAGATAGATAGATAGATAGATAGATAGATAGATAGATAGATAGATAGATAGACGGAAGGACGGACGGACGGTCAAGTGGATGAACAGATGGATGAATGGAAAGACAGGTAGATAAATAGGTCGACAGTCAGACACACGGGTATACATGCAGATATACGAACAAACCAAATGATAACGTTTTGTGGCGGGGCATCGGCAAAATACACAACTATTCAATATTTAAAAAATAGAATGGTTGCTGTTATTGTTATTATTATCATAATATTATTAATATTATTATTACTACTACTACCAGTCGTTAGTTAATAGCAGCATCAAAACACAAAATAGGGACCCAAAACATAGTAAATTCAACTGATGAGAAACTGTCTCAATAGCTGTTAATCACCTACAATCCACTATGTGTGTTTCTTCTTGGTAAACATTACCAACACTTTAAAACTCTTAGATCCACGGGCTCTGGAAGCTCAGATCTCTTTGCCTCTCTCTCTCTCCCTATCTCTACCACTTGACTCCCCTCTGTGTGTGAGCACTACCAAACAAGCATGCATACTTTGCTCAGACCACTTCAGGAACCCACACTCGCCCTCCAAAGATAAGATGTTTTGTTGCTAACTTCAGATGTGTACTCAGCTTGCACGCGAAAATGATACAGGTAATCAATACGTGCTTTTGTCCGAGACAGAACCAATGCAGTACAGCCCTTCAAAAGCTATGACACTTCCCCCCCCCCCCCACAAAGGGCCGCATGTCTGATAATGCTGAAAAGGGTTCTGATAACGAACGATTCATGGTTATCTATACGGGGCTTGAACAATGTAAGCCAGAGTGTTACAATCAGCGTCGCCGAAGGCTTTCATCTGGCCGGTTAACTCTACAAGCCTTCTCTATCTTCTGAAGAAATTTCACAAAACAACAACAACAAAAAATATGTTTAGGCGCATCAAATTCATTCCATAAACTAGATAGCTATCTGTATTATTCTGTAATGTGCAGTGGCAATTGGGGGGGGGGGGGCAGAGGGAGTACCAACCCCGGGGGTCCATTTCAGTGGGCATCCAATCAAAGAGTATCTAGGCCCTATACTTGAGTCTTGCGGGCATACAGTCAATTGGTCCATGGGGGCATCACCAAAACCTCTCTGCACGCCACCGGCACTGTGTTACTCATCTTTGCTATCCTGCCTAGCTTAATATAACTTTTGTAACAACTAAAATTGAATGGCCGGCAATGAACTAAACTTGACATCTCATGACGCGCTTCTGAAGACTATTTGCGGCCTTTTCCATGCTGGAATGGGAATATAAACCAAAAAAAATAATGCAGGACTTTTTTTTTTATTTACATAAACAATAAACAAAAACCGATGGCCGTAAGAAACAGGTGGTATATAGGTAGGAACTTACAGGCTCCAGCGTGGGAAAGTAGGTAACACTGAAGTACTGGAAGGGGTGGGGAGGGCTGAGCGCAGAATGAGTCCTAAGTACAAGACATCAAAGACAAGAGCATGGCAGCAAACGGAAGGAAGGAAAGACGGCGGAAGCGGAGGTACCGGTCAGATAAACAACGGGTACTTAAGGGGTAGAGAGGATGAAGTTTACCCTGGGTGGATAGGTGGAGATGTGGGTAGGATCAGCATAGAACAGTGGTTATGTTTTAAATAGGCTGGGTGGAGTAGACAAGGTAGAACATTGGAAAGAAACGGGGTTTGATAGGTATGGAAGTAGTTGGTTTGATAGTTGGATAAGTGGTTGGTTTGACAATAAGATAAATGGTTGGTTTGATAATTAAATAAGCGGTTGGTTTGATAGATGAAGAAGTGGTTGGTTTGATAGTGAGCTAAGTGGTTGGTTTGATTGTTAAATAAGAGGTTAGGTAGACATGTTTAAGTGGTTGGTTTGAAAGATCAGTAAGTAATTGATTTGATGGTTAGATAGGTGCTTGGTTTGATAGATCAGAAAGTGATTGGTTTGAATCATTAAATACGTGGTTGTTTTGATCGTTAAATAGGTGGGTGGTTTCATAGATGAAGTGTGGTTGGTTTGGTCATTGAATAAGTGGTTGGTTTGATAGTCCAGAAAGTGACTTGTATGATCGTTAAATAAGTGGTTATTTGACTGTTAAAGACGTGGTTGATTTGTTTAATAGATAGATTAGCCGGCCATAATTGGTGTACAATGGGGAGCAAGGGATGGCTTAGTAGGAGGCAAAAAAAATTTAAAAAATAAATAATTATGCCCATGCCATAGACGTTTATTTCAGACACTTGTCACAAAGCTAGAGAATTCGGATGGCAGCCTAAAGACGGTTTAGATGGGTCGAGTCCTTCTGTTGACAATTGGTCTTATGTTAGCGGTTTGTTAATATAGTCAGAAAACAATAATAAAAGACAGCTTTTAATTTGTATCTGAAAACAGATAGAAATACAGAAAGACAGATAAACTGAGAGATAGATTAATATGGCTGTGCAGTGGAGGGAGGCCGGGAAAGGAGCAAGGGAGATAAGCGGTGAAATAGGACAGCGGTAGCTTTCTTGTCGAGTGAGTGACGGGTGAAGGAATGGGTGAGTGAACGGACAAGTGAATGAATAAATGTTTGTTTATGTGACTGATAAAAGCAATCATGAGTGATCAAATGAGACAATCAGTAAATCGTCGTGGCCATTCATTCACGCATTCAATCATCACACCTGGAGAACAAATTCTATTTCAGTGCCTGACCAGGCTAAGAAACAAACACAGTCTTAGTGTGTTTGTCACTTCGTCAGTAAAAGTGTATCGAGTTTGAAATTCTGGCAGACACTCTGGAGAGACAGGCAGAGACTGAGAGAGAGAGACAAATAGAAAGAGAGAGAGAGAGAGAGAGAGAGAGAGAAAGGCGGACAGATAGCCAGACAGAAGCATTGTGAGAGACAGACAGAAAGAGGATGAATGAGTGGGTCTATGTTTGTATGTGGGGGAGGGGGAGAGAGACAGACAGACAGACAGACAGACAGACAGACAGTCGTTGCCTGGAAAGAAAGTATTGAACTGAGGGAGAGATAGAAACATGTGTTTTCTTTTTTAAAAGAGGGGAGGAGGCCGAAAGAGAGTGAACGAGTGAAAAGAAGAAAGGAGAAGCTAAATAGAGGAATCACCTAGTCATCTGTTTTATCTGAGCCGTCAGACCTACTGTGGAGGGAGGAGAGACCTGCAACACATCAGCCCCAGGATGGCAGTTTTACCTCACCGTTAACACGAGGCCTTTAGCCCTGGGCTCTCGCTTCACTATCTTGTTTGTAGCAGAGACTGGAGACATGGTGAGGGTTACCCCCTGGGGAAGGGGGTGGATGGGTAGTAATGTTAGTCTCAGTTACACTCAAAATTCATGATCTGTGCAAATTTGATGCTCATGATAAAATTTATAAAAAGGTGAAAAAAAAAAAATAGATTTACATTCCGTTTATCTGTATGACATGTATAGTATTTCATAACATCGATGGAATAAACAAGCTTATAGTTTAAACAGAATGTGGTTTTTAATAATTTGTTGTTACTTGCACGTACGCACCCCAAGCCTTTTGCCCTAGTGGCATGTACATGTACGTATCTATCCCTAACCCCGACCTTATCCTCAACCCTATAATCTTATCGAATCCCTAACCCTGCCCCCCCCCCCCTGCCCTTTCAACAAACAAACAACAACAACAACAACAACAACAACAAAAAACGGAGAAAAACAAAACAAAACAAAAATCTGAAAAAAATAATTAATTAAGGCTGTTGTTAGGAGTATTTCGGGAGGAGCTCTCTAGCACTGGGGGGTCACAAAAGGTTGTAACGGGGCCGGACGTACGTACTTGTAACAGCATTCTAAATTATTAAATATTGGAGAAATTAGGAACGGAATAAAGGTATGAAGGAAAGGAGTAAAAGAGAAAAACATCCGCTTGTACATAATTTATGGACATGAATGATTGCATTTCATAACACAGCTCTGGAACAGAAAGACATTCTAATGTCGGCTAGACTTTTTTTTTTTAAATCACGTTGGAGAAATTCAGTATGAAAGAAGAGTATTTGGGAATGAGGAAAATAAGGAAAAGAAATTAAGACAGCAAGAAGAAAAAGACTTGGGTGGGTGGGTGGGTGGGTGGGTGGGGGGGGGGGGGGACTCAGGGGGAGTATTGAAGAAAAACAAACTGAATGAAACTGAGGGGAAGGGAGAGTGAAGGAGGGAGACAGAGAGAGAGAGAGGGAGAGGAAGGGTTAAAAAATACAGTCAGAAAGACATACACACACAAAGAGAGAGAGACGGAGACACAGAGAGAGAGTATGAAAGAGAGAGGGGGAGAGAAAAAAGCAAGAGAGACAGAGGGTAAAGAAATGCGGAAACGGTATGTGATATATACACCCAGAAAGAGAGAGAGACGGAGACACAGAGAGAGAGTATGAAAGAGAGAGGGGGAGAGAAAAAAGCAAGAGAGACAGAGGGTAAAGAAATGCGGAAACGGTATGTGATATATACACCCAGAAAGAGAGAGAGACAGACAGACAGACAGACAGAGATCGAGAGAGAGAGGGGGATAGAAATGAAACACAGAAGAATGAATAATAGCAGAGACCGACTCTAAATATTTTACTTTCAAAAATGAAAAATACGCTCAGTTTGAAAGATTAAATAATAGAAACCAGGGAACAAGAATTACCAAAACTTAATACATTTCAGACGTTGTGGAAGAACGTAAAAAATAAAAGAAAACATAGAAAACGAAAAAGAGTAAAGAAAAAAGAAAAAGGTTAAACCGATCAGCTGAAGATCAGTTGGAGATTACGCTGTTCAACCGCCAGTCTGACGCAGCTGTTTGTGGTAGGCGTGAAGGTCAGGTGATGGCTAATTGTTGGCGTAGTAGTTGTTGTTGTTTACGTTACTGATTTTAGCGTTAAATTTATTTTCTTTTGTAGGTAGTGATAAACTTGCTCTCAATGCCTTCTATTACAGAAACATGGTACAATGAGAATCATATACCGGTATGCGTTTTGTCTTTCTTGTAAGAATTAAATTTCTTTTTCGTAAATTTGAGGTTTAATTTTTTTTTTCTTAAATCGTTCTATAAGCTTGCTGTGATTGATGTTATAGCTTTGTTGTTTTCTTCTTGTCTTCTTCTTCTCCATCATCAGCTTCATCATCTTCATCATCACCATCATCATCATCATCATCTTCGTCATCACCATCATCATCATCATCATCTTCATCATCACCATCACCATCATCATCATCTTCGTCATCACCATCATCATCATCATCATCTTCATCATCACCATCATCATCATCATCATCATCATCATCTTCATCATCATCATCATCATCATCATCTTCATCTTCATCATCACCATCATCATCATCTTCATCATCACCATCATCATCATCATCATCATCTTCATCATCACCATCATCATCATCATCATCATCACCATCATCTACTTCATCATCAGCTTCACCATCATCTTCTTCATCATCATCTTCTTCATCATCATCTTCATCATCTTCATCATCACCGTCATCATCTTCTTCTTCCTTGGCTTCTCCTATTTTCTCCCTTCTTGTTCCAAGATCTTCCTCCTATCCCATGAAATCTTCCCTGCAGTGATCAATTTCTAACTGACCACTTTCTCTTTCCAAACTTTACGGCTTTCAAATCTTTTCTATAATATTCATTTCGCGACCTTATTCTTGTTTGTTCCAGCTCCACAATTTGCACAACCAACGTATGCGGTTTTAATATAATGATAAGGGATTGGAATAAATCGGAACTGTGAAACAGCTCGCTAAATGCCACAACGCATTTTTTGTACAAGTGTCGAAGAGTGCATTTGTTGTGCCTCTTCTGCATACTAAAAGATCTACAGTTTTTCGGAAAATGAAGATAGAACACTCAAGAACTATGGGTAGAAATTTTCTGACTACTTTTTCTCTGCACGCTCCGTATTTTTTAAATTACTGTGAAGTTCAATCTCCAAGTGCCTGATCACACCATAAGATCTGCCCCCTCCACAGGGGTAATTCAAAGTTGGTCCCATGACGTAAAACAAGCACGCAGATGGCCAATCTACCTAGGGATAACAATTTAACTACCGTCAGCACAAAGTTAAACCCTCATTAACTGTTCCAGTCAAACTCACCATAGGTCTCGGGAATTTGGACATGTTCCAGGTGCCCTCAAAGGCCAGTCCGCTTAGAGTCAAACCCGGATAGTATACATTTCCTATTAAAGGAACGTTCTAATCAGAAAGGAAAAGTCAAACAGATTTTAATTCTATTCTTTTTCCCCCAGCAGCGTTATGAAATACGAACTGTTTTAATGACCTTCTTTGACGTGTATAATGGATTTAGTACAAACTATGTGCTGAAGACAGAGACAGAAAGAGAGAGAAAGAGAGGGGGGGGGGAGACACACAGACAGACAGACAGGTCGACAGAGACGTACAAAAACGCACCCACATGTAATACTCATAACAAATAGGCACCCATTCAAACATGCAGACATACATCCCCACATAGAATATAGAAAATAAAACTCATGTAAAAACTCCAAACTAATAGCCAGAGCTCTAGAACATTAAAGTAGTTCGACAAAAGTCCAAAGTCCCCATCAGCGGATAAATAGTGACTGAGAAATGGATGTAACATTTCATACTAACGCCTTTGCTCTTGAACAATGACATTTTCTCAATCTTCCTTGGGGAAATTTATTTAAAGAAAAATACAACAAAAACCATTGGCCTGTTTCTGAATACGGACGTATGTGTACATGTATGCCTGTGTATGTGTGTACATGTGTAGGTGTGTATGTGTGTGCGTGCGTGTTTGTGTTATCGAGTGTGTTCCGAGGGTTTCATCATTTCAAGGTTTGTTTATCCCTGAGCCGATGGCTTTTTGTAAACTTTGGCCGTGTATCCACTAGGGAAAGATGCTGCACTTCTAGTTCTGTTCCACTCGGGCAATTGTATTTACATTTCATTTCCTTATCTCTCTTGCTATTGTTTCTCTTTCTTCTTCATTCTCATCTTTTCCACATTCTGTCTGTCTATCCGATGTTTCGTTTTGACCATGTCTATCATGACTGAAAATGATATTCGGATCCACTACAGAGGTTCAAGTTATATACTTATTATCGTCCACGTCATCATCATCACCATCATCATCATCATTAAAAACATCACCATCATCATCATCATTAAAAACATCACCATCATCATCATCATTAAAAACATCACCATCACCATCAACATCATCACCACTACCATCATCATCATCGTCATCATCGCCGTCGTCTTTGTCGTCATCATAATCATCGTTGCCATCTTCATCATCATCAACATCATCACCACCATCATCATCGTTATTATTATTATTAATATTGTTATTATTATAATGGTATTGTCACGTATCGTCACAATTTGACACCCCTTCCCCCACCCCAACACTTCAGCGATAACCTTGTCTGAGAGACTAACCCACATAACATCAGAATCCGTCTAATACTCTGTGAATTCCAACAGAGCCTATGAAATGTGGGGAGTTGACAGATATTAATCTTCTAATTAGTTCTAATACCTTCTGTAATGTAGTCTGTCTGTCTGTCTGTCTGTCTGTCTGTCTGTCTGTCTGTCTGTCTGTAGATAAGACGCACCGGGGTTGGTATTTTATAGTATTCGACCAACAATTTTGTAATTGAAATCTACTGTTGAGATGATGTAAAAAAAAAGCTAAAAATAAAATTGAGACGGCAGGAGAGAGGGAGGGGAAGGAGGGAAGGAAGGGGAGAGAGGAGAGAGAAAAAGAAAGAGAGTGAGAGAGGAAGGGAGGGATACAGGGAGATAAGAGGGGGAGGGAGGGAGGGAAAGAGAGAGAGAGGGGAGATGAGAGAGGCAGCGGAGGAGGCAGAGATTAGTGGGCATTTGGAGAGAGGAGGAAAGAGGAAAAGAGAGAGGGGGTGTGTGTGTGTGATACAAAGAGAATGAGAGAGAACAGGGCAAAGCACAGAGGGAGAAAGAAAGAAAGAAAGAAAAATGGAGGGAGTGAACGAGAGACACACACGAAGAGAGAGAGAGAGAGAGAGAATAATTAAAATTCAACACATGCACCCGGATGAGAAGAAACCGGCTATTCGCAAATGACGTCTATTCTCAAATGGCATTTACAAGGCATTTCATTGCATTAATCCGGTCGTTGCGGTACCTGACTGAGGAATCAAATTTTCTGTTAGGCTTGAGGTGTGCGCTTGTTTACATGTCGGGGGGAGAGAGAAAACTGTTTGGCTGAATCGGTCAGTATGCACGTAGGTTGTTGGGGGGAGGGGGGTGGAAGGGAGTTGGTTGGTTGGGAGAGGGGGAGGGAGTGGGCGAGAGTCAGGAGACTGGGTAGGGCAAGGAAATGATGAGATTACTTGGAATCAGACACTGAGGATTTCCTGCCAACTGGGGTATATTTCATTGGGATGTCACTGCCTCAGAGAGGTGAACATGTGGAAGGAATCCGCGATTTAAAAGCGAGCACGTGATATGTAACTTTAATCTTTAGCTCGTGGATATGAATTGAAGACATGTGCAGAGCAGCCATGGTTAAGGAAAGTAGTCTCAAGGTTAGTAGCTCACTGAGTCATGCATGTTTGGGCTCGGTTTTAGAGTGAGACATGGACTGGAGAGGTAATTATAATGGGACCTCCCGCATTGGCGAGATCGAAACAAGTCTGTCTCACTGAACTTCAACTCGTCCATCCGTCCATCCATCCATCCTCCTTCCGTACATCCATCCATCCATCCATCCATCCATCCATCCATCCATCCATCCATCCATCCATTCATCCATCCATCCATCCATTCGTCCTTCCATCCATCCATCCATACATCCATCCATCCATCCATCCATCCATCTATCCATCCATCCATCCATCTATCCATCCATCCAACCATCCATTCATCCATCCATCCTTCCGTCCATCCATCCATCCATCCTCTTTCCGTACATCATCCACTTATCCATCCATCCATCCATCTATCCATTCACCCATCCATCCATCCATTCATCCATCCATCCATTCCTCCTTCCATTCTTCTTTCCATCAAACCATTCTCCGTCCGTCCTTCCTTCCATCCATCCATCCTCCGTCCGTCCACCCATCCATCCATCCATCCATCCATCCATCCATCCATCCATCCATCCATCCATCCATCCGTCCATCCATCCATCCATCCATTCATCCATCCATCCATCCGTCCATCCATCCATCCATCCATCCATCCATCCGTCCATCCATCCATCCATCCATCCATCCATCCATCCATCCATCCATCCGTCCATCCATCCATCCATCCATCCATCCATCCATCCATCCATCCATCCGTCCATCCATCCATCCATCCATCCATCCATCCATCCGTCCATCCATCCATCCATCCATCCATCCATCCGTCCATCCATCCATCCATCCATCCATCCATCCATCCATCCATCCATCCATCCATCCATCCATCCATCCATCCGTCCATCCATCCATCCATCCATCCATCCATCCATCCATCCATCCGTCCATCCATCCATCCATCCATCCTCCGTCCGTCCATCCATCCATCCGTCCACCCATCCATCCATCCATCTAACCATCCACCCATCTACACACCCGTCCACCCACCCGTTCCTGCTCTATCAACCCCCCCCCCTCCAATCCATTACGACACACACACTTAATACCAGTCTGCCCATATCACCCACCTTCCCTCTTAATAAAAAAGGTTTACACACTACATCAAATATGCGCCCAGGACTCTAACTGTCCATCTGGATTCTATTCTTCACTCAGCACACAATAACCGGGTTCAATCCCTCCACCCTCCCTCTCTGAAAGGATGAAAAAAAAAAAAAGAAGGAGAAGAAAAAGAAGAAGATCAATGGTTTTTCCTTCCACATAAACAATCCCCGTTCATATAATGAAAGCTGTTTTAAGGGTTTCAAACATCACCAGTACGGCATTTCAATTCTTTTGTTTATGTTTAATTACCGCTTCCTGTTTCATTCTGTCTATCTACCCACTTCTGTGGCTGGTTAAATCGCCCTGTTTAGCCTTAGAAATAAATAAAAGCAGTGTGTCCGTAATGTGGTTCTTGAAACTATGTAAAAGGGGTGGGGTTTCATTCTATCTCTCCCCCAACCACTTCTCTCCCTAACTAAATCGCCCCTGCTTAGCTTTAAAAACAAATAAAAGCAGCGCATCCGTAATGCAGTTCCTGAAACTAGGTAAAGGGGTGGGGTAGGGTGGGTAAGGGGAGGGGAGGGGAGGGCGGAGGGATGAACCTGATCTGAACGTGCTCTGTTAGGCGCGTGCACGAGAGTATAGTCTCCCATGGGAACATTTGGGGGAGTTGTCAAGGCAAGTCAAATGAGGCTTTGCGCCGAAAGTGATGCTGTTCTGTTGTTGAGGGCGGCCGGGGGATTTTCGTTTGATGAAAGTTAACTCTTAGATCGTGAGTTAGTTGTTTTCCTGTTTTTTAACATACATTTCTCTTCCCCGTCTGGAGATTGGAAGTAATTTGTAGTTTCCGTTCAACCTGGTGGGCAAAGTTTGATTTACATACCGTACCTGGGAGGTGAACGAATTCCGATTTATCGAACTTCGTGAGTGGCCAGTGCAGACTGACCAATTGTGTGTTTTATTCTAGCTTTCCCTTTGAAATGTGAATTGGATTGGTTTACATTTCGAGTGTGTGCTTAATTACTGTGGTGGAAACAGTTATCGTAGTACTAATTAGATAGATGGTGTTACGAGGGGAAAAGTTCACAAGTGACTTAAGTACAAGAAGCCAGTCTTACTAGTGCTATGTTAGACCTGCAGTTGTGTATTTGCAGTGATGGACAGGATTCTTTATGCACGTGTGTTGTGCGGAATTCAAGCCAACTGTTGATATTATTATGTTGGCCACACAATTCCAGACATTTTGTGTTCAGAATGCATTGCATGAGTGAGACTGCTGTTAGCTTATCTTTCTCAGGTACTGTGCAGGAAGTTCCTGCAATTAGTCTGTATTAAATCATTCATACAGTGAATTCACTTCCGGGATTTCCAGTTGTGACTGAATCCAAATGTTATGGAATACAATAAACAAGAAAAGGGATGGCGTGTTCAAAGCTACAGGTATCTTTATAGGGCACGGAATACTGGTATTGGTTGAAATGATAATAATTATGTGGTTATCAGTGTTTATGCTACAAGTATTTCATGGTCCTTTTGTTTCGTCTGTCTATCTTTCCCTCCCTCTATCCGTCGTCGTCTCTCTCTCTCTCTCTCTCTCTCTCTGTCTCTCTCTCTCTCTCACGCTCTCTCTCTTTCTGTCTCGTTCTTTCTATTATTTCTGTATTCGTTTTCAAGTACAGTATATTAATATTATAATCTACATGTAGTATCTTCCCTGTATTTGCAAGAAACTTTAAACTAATTTGAAGCAATCCAATGAGACGTAAGACATTTGGCAAAGTATGAGCAGTCAAAACAGGCAGGAAACTTCCGGTTTCCATCTATTGTAATTTGTAAACGAAACTTTAATTACACCTGTAAGTTCCTTGTGTCTTTTAAAAGTCATCTGGTTTCTCCGTAATACTGTTTTCGACTGAAAGAAGACTTCATTATTTATGGGTGTCTGTACCCTCTCTCCATGTATGTTTATAGCCCACTTGTAGTGGGATTAAAGAAGTATACAAATACTAACGCAACTGCAAATAAATATATGTCTATGCTAGAGGAAGAAAACTCATTTTCATTCAGTTGGATTGATGTATGACAACTGTGATATTTTCCTTTAAGCGATTACCCTTTATGTGTGTTTTTTTCAGTATTTCGTTCTATACCGTGCCTACTGATGGATAAATTTGTCCAAAATGCATAGGCTACCTTCTATAACTGTCTGAAAGAGTTCCATACGCCCTGACCACTCAACAAAGATACCCACAATCTATTCCTAACCCAAAAACCTTTGTTTTCTGGTTGATAGGGTAAATGGTGGAGTTAGGGATAAGATTAGGCTTAAAGTTAGGAATAGGGACAGGGTTAGAGATACGTCAGCTTTAGGGTATCTTGACTGTGTGGTCTGGACATTATGAACTCTTTCCTTTACGGTCAGAACGCCATTTTGCCATTATTCTCCTAATTATTTTTTTCTTGGATATTATGATAGTAATCAAGTGTAACATCCGGATGTTTACAAGGAACTTTGGCAATCTTCCTACATAGGCATCGTAAACTATTCTCTTCTTCTTTTCTTGAAATGTATAATGGTAACTGTTGGGTTCTTCAAGTTACAGAATTCTTCGTTATTACTATTGTATTTTTCAAAGTAGATATCGTTTTTCACTGGGGAGTATACCGTCTGTTTCGTGGCTCTCTGTATTGATCTTTACCTGTCCAGGTATCCTTCCTTTCATCTATCTAACCATCTATTTATCCATCCATCCATGCACCCATCCATCCATCAGTACCTCCATTCATTCATTCATCCATCTACCCATCCATCCATCAATACATTCATCCATGTGCCTATCCATCCATCCATCCATTCTCTCACCCATCCATCCATCCATCCACCAATCCATCCATCAATACAGACACCCATGTATTCATCTATCCACTCATTCATCCAACCATTCATCCATCAGTACATTCATTCATCCACCCATCCACTCATCCATTCATCCATCTGTCCGTCCGTCCGTCCGTCCGTCCTGCCATCTGTCGGCCTGTCTGTCTGAAAATCTACTTGTTTATCTCTCTTCCTCTCTGTAACTTTCTGTTTGTCTGTGTGTATGTCTGCATATCCTTCCTTCTGTACGTCTCAGACCAACGGCCTGTATGTGTATCTATCTGTCTATCTGATTATAATATTGTGTCTGATCTAATGTCTATCTGTCTGTCTGTCTGTCTCCCCTGCTTTTTCTCATGCTTCATAAGTTAAGAAACCACACTGTTTGTTTATCCTCAATATGAGGTATTTCTGTGTTACAAAAATGCAAGTCTCTTTAACCGCCCCCTCGCAATGAAAAAATCAACAAAAAACCTCGCGGAATAGGACATAAATAATCATCAAGATAATTCAGCCTGACACGCCCTGAAAGTGTATAGATCTGATCTATGAGGTCACGGGTGCATTCATTATTTTCAGACTCTCTGATATGTTCACTCTTATTACAGTTCATCGGAAAAGAAGAAGCCAGAACACGCGTGATGTACAGGGAAGGGATTGACTGAGAGAGGAAGAGAGAGAGCAGAGGAAGAGATAAAAGGATAGGGAGAGAGAGAAAGAAAGGACAGGAGAGAGAGAGAGAGAGAGAGAAGGATAGAGGAGAGAGTGGTGAGACGAGAGAGAGAGAGAGAGAGTAAGATAGAGTGTGAGATGGAAAGAAAGTGCGAGAGTGAGAGAGAGAGGAATGCGAGAGAGAAAGAGAGAGAGATAGGAAGATGAGGATAGAGAAATAGACGAGAGACGGGGAATAGGAGAGAGAGAGGGGAGGAGAAAGATAGAAAGAAAGAATTAGAGAAAGGAAAGGAGAGAGAAACAGGCAGACAGATAGACAGACAGACGAAAAGAAAGAGAGAGAGAGAGAAAATGTGAGAGCGAGAAGAGAGGAGAGGGAGAAAGAGAGAACTTCTGTTTGCACGAGTACGTATGTGTATACAGGTGCATGTGAGAGAGAGAGAGAGAGAGAGACAGACAGATAGACAGACAAACAGACATAGAGAGAGAGCTAAAGTGTGTATGTGTGTGTGTGTGTGTATTTGTAAAAGAGAGGGAGGGAGAGACAGAGAGAGAGAGAGAGAGAGAGAGAGAGAGACAGAGAGAGAGAGAGAGAGAGAGAGAGATAAAGTGTGTATTTAAATGCACATAATAATATCGTGTACATGCTTTACATTATGCATCCTAGCAAGGTGGCTCAAAAATTATAATCTCCTCATCTCTCATTAACTGAGCATTGAAAATAATATTTAATGCTTCTGGCACAGTTCCGGTACCAGATATCATTGAATTTTTTTTTCAAACATAACTATAACGGGAGAGGGCGAGAGAACGAGGGGGGGTGGGAGAGGAAGAGAGAGAGAGAGAGAGAAAGAGAGAGAGAGAGAGAGGGAGAGAGAGAAAGGGAGAGAAAGGGAGAGAAAGGGAGAGAGAAGACAGACAGATAAACAGACTTGGTAAACGCAGATTTGAAATAATTTTAGAATTGTGGGTGGAGTGGAAGAGGGGGCCAAAAAAGTGGGGGGAAGGGGGGGGGTGATTTAGAGGGGGGAAAGATACCGATAGGTGACGAGGGGTGGAGGGGACAACAGGAACAATTTGAACTCAAATGTAGCACCATTATTTTATCTCAAGTTAGGTTTGACCTATTTACGGGAGACTGGTACTTTTTTCGCCATATCAACAGACTGACTACATTTAGAATCTTCGCAATGGAGGTCACTTTTTTACTCACATTCCGTTTTTGTCTTTTCTAAAAATAGGATTGTCTCTTCATGTATTGGTCAGCCAATCAAAATGCCCTGAGCCATCGTTACGTCACAATGGAACACTCGGAAACTTTTTTGCCATATCAACAGACTGCCTACTTTCAGAATCTTCGCAATGGAGGTCACGGTTTTACTCACATTCCATTTTTTTGTCTTTTCTAAAAATAGGACTGTCTCTTCGTGTATTGGTCAGCCACTCAAAATGCCCTGAGCCACCGTCTTGTATGTGTATAATAAATCTGTGACACCCGATTGAGAAAAGGGTGGCCGTTGTTGTAGGCTAAAGGCCTGTTTACACTGGTAGGTTTTAGGAATAGAAAAAAGGAATGGGGGACTGTGTTTGAAGAATTCTCCTGGCTTTCCGTCTTTTGTTTTCAGATTTCCCCCTTCGAAACGTTGTTTGTTTACACTGGTCCGTTTTCTGAATGAGAAACGATGCGCATAGGTTTGTTTTGGTCGTGTTTCGAAGGGGGAAATCGGAAAACAAAAGACGGAAAGCCAGGAGAATTCTTCCCCGACAGTCCCCCGTTCCTTTTTTCTATTCCTAAAACATACCAGTTTAAACAGGCCTTTACGTTTCTCGGTGAGCTAGATGTGTATGCTCATTTCCTTCAGGTGGAAAAAGGTAGTATACTTATCAGTGCCAGGCACTGTGACAGAGCTGATCGTCTCACAAGACTGTGTGCGAGTGCAAGTATTATCTGACTTGACAAATTTGTTGCCAGCATTCAATGAAGTAAAATGCATGCAGGATGTACAATCACTAAAGGCCACTGTCTCATCATATGGAATCCAGATATGCTGGCTGTCCTGCGCGGGTTTCAAAGTTTTCTTGAAATACTCCTCCTTCTTACGTTTTTTTTTTGTTTGTCTGTTTTTATGGCATCCACACAGGGAAAACCCATTGTTGTGGAATGTGTGCCTGCAATGGCTTGTTCGATATTCAAATGACAGATAAATAGAATGCCATCCTTGAAAACACTGCATTTCCGTGGTTTTGTCCCTGATTTCGTTTAGCAGGTAGGGATCTCCTGCCACAAATCCTACGCAAAGAGTCTGCATTTTTCACATGTACTTCTTACGAATGATTCATGTCAATATCGTATTTGCTGTTAACCGACTAAATGGCAACATTTGTATCTTATTAAAGACAAGCATCTCATGAAACTGTTAAACAGCCTGCAGGGAAGTACGGGAACAGTTAATATAAGATTAGATTTGACAAAAATAAAATGATGTTCAGTCAAGGGAAGAGGGAAGTATTCGCCGATTTGTTTTTTTGTTCTCTTGTCAGAATTTACTTGTAACTGAAAATATCTAGGATTTACGATTTGTTACTTAAAATTTAACCGAAACACAGTTGTTGTTTTTTTTGTACGACAAAAGCAGATTTCTCTATCACAAAGACAAACGCAGCACGAAGAAAAATCTATTATTTTCAATCGCTGTCTCGGTACTATTCATAATCATTAAGTATTTTACTATTCCTGACCTGTGGGTCAAATCAGTATCATTGTAAACTAGATATATTTCTGATTCGAATGAACAAACTTCTAATAAAATCTATGGTTGCTATTCACTCATGAAACAAAGATTCTGCAAAATTTCTGAAATTTAAATGCACGCTTTCTGCATACTACTGTATCAATAGTTTCGATGATGTCCACATGAATTTTTGCACAGTGAAAGAATCACTGTCGAACAATAATTATGCTCTGATAATCAAAATTTTGCTGCAATTGGAAGAAAGTCTTGAACGGAATGTATTTGAGAAGCCACCTCATTTAAAGATTCTGTGAATTTTGGCGCGCTTTTGTGTCACAGGACAGGTAAACCACAGGCACGTCGTTAGCCTCTCCCTAACCCCATTCCGGGGTACCACCGTCGACGGCCTGTCACTCGGCAGGCGATTTATTGTGGAAAATTGAAGTGAATGAAATCGGTGCATTTTCAGAGCCGTGGGAGAGGGAGAGAAAGAGAGGGAGAGAGAGAGAGAGAAAGAGAGAGAGAGAGGGGGGGGGAGACGCAGAGAAAGTAGAGGAGAGAGAGAAGGGAGGGAGAGGGGAAGGGAGGAAAAGAGAGAAAGAGAGGGATGGAAGGGAAAGGGGAACAGAGGAAGGCGAGTACAGAGAATTCATCAACTATTGTATAAAAGAAAACGAATTATTATATCTTCGTTATTGTCATCCCTTGCTAAACATTCAACCCCTTGATGCTGTAAGGCCTTGCTCAACACGTGCAATATACAAACACACAAACACACTTGTGTACCCAGCTTACATATTATACTCGTGGAAAGTGTACACTTTTCTTCCTCGTGGAAACTGCGCATCAGACTACGTACAGGCAAGTAGTATTTTGATCAAACACTACAATTACCTCTCTCTGGTATTTTTATTAACTGTTTCCTGCACTTTTTGTACTACATTTAGCATTGTAACATCTTTGTTTCCCCGGTAATAATTGCTACTGTTGTTGGAAAGACTGGTATTAATCTGCTATTTTCGACACCGTGCCGGCCTATATACATGTATATATATATATATATACAACAGTCTTAGTTTGCATGTTAGGAAGTATTCTGTATGGATAAACACGTGATTCCTTGATGTTGCAGTTACCGTAGGACTTCTACCGTTTCTGATGTTGTTGACGTTGTTGTTGACGTTGTTGTTGTTCTTGTTGTTGTTTCAAGTCCGGCAGATAAACGATTTGGTTGGAGTTAGGGGATCGCAGTCTGATTACAAAGCCAAATAAAGAAACTACTTAGTTGTATCCACTGTTCAGCTATAGCTTCTGATGTAAAATGAGCGGTTCCATAACGACGGCCAACAAATTTTCGAAACTTGTTTGTTTTTTCTTTCAAGATGTTATTTCAGCCCTGACTCCAGACAGAGGGGATTCGAACTTCGGATCGGCAGCGCTCGTGGCCTGGCGCTCTAATCATTTCTTTGTTGTTGTTGTTGTTGTTTTTTTGTAGGACTCCTCCACGTACATTTCACTGCTACGTCGTCATCTACACTCATGAATTTTGAAGTTTCGCTGTTTTGTTGTAGACTGAGCTTCGCCTTGCGTGTAGTTCATATTATGTTTACATTAAGATCTCCTCCTAAACAAGGATAGATTACCTTATGTTCAGTGAGAATTCTATGAATATGGATAAACTGTTTTTTTGAAAAATACAGTGGATGAATAATTAGGAGAGACAAAGACATGGGAGATGGACGTCGGGAATAGGTTTGAAACACTGCTCTAAGTGGACACTATTAGTAGACAAAATTAATGTTGTAGAAGGGCTTTGGGGCCCTTTGTAACGAACGTAATCTTGAAAGTGGGGGAGGGTTCCCCCCCCCTCCCCCACCTCCCGCCCAAGAGCATGAAAAGTGTGCTTGGGCGAGGCGGTTCTGGCGAACATGCGTACACTTTTGAATTATTGTTATGAAGAACAGTTTAGTTTTATTAATTTTTTTGTCAGTTATTTCATTAGATAAAAAATCATGTTTCTAATGAAACAAAAAAATTGTTCATGTAAAATGTCATTTTAATATTTTCAAACATCAAACATCGACATTCAACATTCTAGTGGCTGTGCGCTCTTACACTGGGCCATTTTTGTTTGTTGTTGTCTTTTTTTTTCTTTCAGGGAGGGGGGTGTTGAGGTCAGGGCTATGGAAAGAATAATATGGGGGAAGCCGGGGGTTGGTGGTTTCAAAACCAGCCTATGTACTTTACGGGTGTCCCCCTATATGGATAATATTAAGAGAGAAAACGTTGCACCATGTCCGCGTTGTGTCCCAGCTATTAGTAGTAGAACAGGATCAAGAATCTGGTACTTTTGTTGCCTTTTACCTTCTTGCACTCAATCACCCGGTCAGATCTGGTGTAAGCGCATTATTGGAGAAATCATTACAGCAGCGCAATAAAATGTCACAGGGGCGGGCGGCGCTCGCCACGGAGCAGTCCTGACATTCTGAGACCACCGTTTCTCTGTACGTTATCCAATGGATAAGTTTGTCAGTTCAAACGAAACGGTGCTCGAGAACGTAATGATAAAAGGACTGACGTGGCAGTTCGTAAAGATCGTTGGCTGAGTGGTAAACTATCGTATCTAGATATGAACAAATAATTATTTCAGGAGAAGCCTAAAACTTAAAACTTTCTTTGTCAGAAATAATAGTTACGATATTTTATTTAGGAAAGGATCTCTAACAAGTAGATTTCAGAATTTAACCCCTAACTTCTAACACAGCCTGCTGACGATCATGGGCTATAAGCATGCCAAAGCTTCGGCTATAAGCATGCCATGTGACAAGCATAAACTTAACAACACAATCATCAAGAAAGTATGCAACATGACAGACACGGCATTTTTCAATTCTAACCATCTATATCCAAATGCTTGTGTGACGAAATTTATGTCCATCTTAAATGACAGTCACCATCCCCTGTTTCATCAAATTTCTAGGTCACCCAAGAGCAACAGAATTATACACATGAAAAATAGAGAAAGATACAGAAGATCGTTTTTGCCTTCCGCAATTCGCCTCAACAAGTCATTTGAACTAGATGTGTGCTACATTTCAATGAGGTTTTTACCATGTCACTTCATGTATGACTATTACTGACTTATTGAGTTTGTTTATGTAATGATCCGTAAGATATGTGTTCCACGTGTATGCTTTTAAACACTGTGGAAAAGGAACTTCCCTTATGGGATAATAAAGTGATTTTTATCTTATCTTATCTCAATTTTTGAAGAGAAAAAAAAAGTCGAGTTACGACTTTAAGTCGAGTTTATCATGCAGCCCTCGACAGATGTTTCGCGAACCTGCAGAAATGAGCAGTTATTCCGCGAAGAGGCGATTCACGCTTTCAGAAATGCACCAATCTGTTGTCTTGTACTACGTATTATTTTGTCGCTGGTTTTTGCCCTTTGTTCTTTCTCTGGGGAAAAATATAAATAAACCAATCGATTTTTACGTCCATTCAGTACGCAACCCCCACATCCTTGATATTTATCTGTACACGTGTAGTAATCTAATTGGATGTCCCTACAAACAATGACCTCTTTTTGTTTCCTTCATTTTTTCTGTTTATATTATTATTATTGTTCTCTTTTAGTATGATATGCGCTGCTATATTTATCAACCCACACACGTTCATAATGTACTTAATCTGTGAACTGCTTGTTGTGTGAACAATAATATCTAAAGCACTAAGAATACTTCGTCAAACTTCCCCACGACTGTAATAACCTCAAAATTCGAAAATCGATTCTTATAGTAATGTTCAACTACATTCAAAGCTTCATCGAACGATCTTGGTTCTAGACTTCTAAACCGAAAAAATAATCGAATAATAAATTTTTAAAAACAAAACTTTGTAAACGCTTTAATTAAAAAAAAAAAAAAAAAGTAATATCAAGCTATATTTTGACCTCAAGTTAGTTTTCAATGCCATCAAAACAAAGGGGAAAACAAAACATTTAGTGTAGATGCAAAACATGAAAATATAATTATTTATGAATGTAAAGAGAGATAATGCCAATTTCTCTCGCGCTATATAATTTGTAAATCGGACAATTGGACCCAATTAAATATTGGACGACGACGACCACCAGAGAGAAATGGCCAATGGAAAGTTAAGTCTTTGAAGCTACAGATTATATTAGATGAAGAATTTTGCGGAAAATATGGCGCTATTGCATGTTTAGCGTGATCAAATAGGAAATCTTGGGTGGGGGTGGGGGGGGGGCATTGTGGGGATTTGGGGAGGACCGGGGGGAGAGGGGGGGGTAGTTATTGGAAAACAACGAAACAAAAGAAGAAAATGCAATATTTTTGTTAGGGGACCGTGGTCTTATTACAAATCCGAATAGAGAAAATACTGTATTGAGTTCACTGCTCATCTATAGCTTACTATGTAAAATACCACGTTCCCCTAACAAACAACAAAAAAAGAAGAAGACAGGAAACAAGAAAGGCAGAAAAGGCCCCCCGGATGAATAACAAGGAACAGCACACTCGGGGAACAGAGAGTGGAGATGTGATTACTGGACGGTGTAATGGATTTAAACTGTCCCCGTGTAGTGGGAGAAATCTGATTATCAGGGTTTTTTGTGAGAAGGATAATGTTTGCATGTTGGACAAGGCGAGAGAAATTGTCTTTGTGAGGTGGAAATATATTTTCTACACGGTGTCGGGCGTGAACTGGGTGGAGTAGATCAATAGTTCTCAACCTTTGTCATGCAATTGGCCCCACTTAGGCTCCAATTGTTCTTTCATCGCCGCCCCAGATCATATATTGCAGAACTGCACACTCTTCTCAGCATTGCTAGAAACATATTATTGGCCCAAACCCCACCGACCTGAATATTAAACTCTATGGTGCTCTGCCAGAACTGCAGAAAACCGTAGATTTGGTGAACTAAGGAAGAAGAATAATAATAATCGCCCCCCCCCCCCCACAGCCCATCCCCCTACCCCTAAACCAAATCCTTACCAAAAACAGATACTACACTGCAGGCAAATTAAGATGCTGACTTTTCCAAAGCCTTATTAATGGCAATAGGCGTGTTGATATAATTATATATATATATTCATTATAACACAGAAAGCATTCTTTATGAAATACACTGTAAATAAAAAATTTAAACATCGGGTCATTTCTGTTCATAAAACCCATTTACCTATGTTGTTGAACAAGACAATGGATGCCCTGTATTGTCCTCTGTTCATTATTTTTTGCTTGCCCCCCCCCCCAAATCGCCCCCCCCCCTTCATCATTCCCCCCCCCCTTGTCATCCTTTTCTTCGTTTCCGCCCCACCCCCTCCCCCGGGGGATATTGCCCACGCTGAGAACCACTGCACCAGATTACCGAGGGTGGATATTAACAAGATCAATGAATTCCCGTCCATCTCATGTAACGTACTGGCGTGTCAACAATTGTCTCATTTTACAGGGGAGCTTTTCAAAGCTTTGATGAAGATTCCTTATGACCAGATAACCAAATGGCGAAAACGTCTCTGATGATATTTCAAAATGAGTAAAGCTAACGATGCGTCACTTTATGAAAATAATTATGTGAGTGGATCTGGTGAAATCGGTCTTAAGGTGAAAAACCACATTCCTGAGACCCCCCCCCCCCCCCCCAAAAGAGAGAAAATTAATTTGTTCTCTCGAAATTGAGATTTGCTTATAAACTGAGAGAACAGCCATTTTTTTGTATTCAGTTAAAATATTTTGCTTGAAATCGTTTCAAAATATTTTATTTTGATTTCTTAAACTCGTTCAAAATTACAATATCTCTCTGTAAGAAATTTCACTCCTCAGTGTCAACTGGTCGTGTCAGTTCTGTGTTTGAAAAGTGCAAGATCCAGATGTGTTTCTCAAACAAGCTTTTCTTGTCCCCAAGATCTGTTTTGGAGAGAATCTGTTCACTGCATCCATTTCTTCTCTCTCTCTCTCTCTCTCTTTCTCTCTCTTTCACTCTCTCTCTCTCTCTCTCTCTTTCTCTTTCTTTTTTTCTCTCTCTCTCTCACTCTCTCTCTTTCTTTCTTTCTTTCTCTCTCTCTTTCTCTCTCTCACTGTCTGTTTCTTTCCTCCCTCTCTCCCCCTCTCTCTCTCTCCTCTCTCTCCCCTCCCTCTCTCCCCCCCCCCTCTTCCTCTCTCTAGTTCCCTCCCCTTCTCTGTCTCACTCTCTCTCTCTCTCTTTCTTTTTTAAATCTTTTTAACGGTGACAACAATATTTGCTTTTTTTTCTTTATCTTTATCTTTATTTAAATAAAAATGTGTTCCTTTTTACTCCATTAAGCAGATATTCTCACCTCCCCTTCCCTTCTGCCCTTTTCCTGGTTCCCTAGGCATCACAGCAACAAGTAATATCCTTGTTCTCTAACGCGTGGGTGCTGTGGCAAAAGGTCGTATCTGATCCCCACGTAACAGCTCAGAGTCACAGGAGAAATAACCACCCTATAATATTGTGGTTACAGCGCTCGAAGACCATTATTTTGTCTGAAATAGGTGATTCTCAAACGGAGGGAAATATTTCCCTCTAGGGAAATTTGCAAACCTCGGAAGGGAAATACCCAGACAAGGTATGGGCAACCTTTCATAGTAAGCTGTTTTTGTGGGTTTTTTTAACTCATTGTTTGCCAATCACCTATATATAATATAACAATTCATTTTACCCATATATCGGTTATTCCGTTGGTCACGTTTGTGCCAATCATCGATGTATCGGTGCACAAGAATGCTAGGCTATTTTATTTCGGGAGGGAAGAAAGTCAACTTTCTATTAATAGTTGCTGCTGTAATAGCAGAAAACAAGATTTTGGGGAAAACCCAGCTAGTTGAATGTAGGTCAGCCATCAAAATAGATTGGTGAGTGGAGAAGGTGAGGCAAACAACTGGCCATGAGTAAAGCTCAGACTACTCGACATATCAACTGACTAGTACGAAATGCAATGTTTGTCTCACTTAAGAGAAAGGTTAAGGTCACAGAATTTGGGAATTTTTGGTAAAAATTGGTGAAGCCTATTAGTGTTCATTCATCCCCCCCCCCCCCCCCCAATCATTTCCTTCCTGTATCGGCAAACGTGGAAGAATTCATGGCTCACAAAGAGTTAAGCAGAATCAATCTGCTATCGGCAGTCCTATTTAAAGTTTGGCAGATACTGTGTTTCGTCCGAGTCCGCTTTCAAAATGTTCTTAGAACTAATTACATGGGACCAGGTTTATGCAAAGCTTTCATGTCTATCTAATGATGTTTTCCTGCCATTCCGCTGGCCAATAGATGCCCAGACCCGATGCCCGGTGCAGGGGAGGACAAGAGGAGCTATGCTTGTGTGTGGAGATGTGTGTCTGGATCACTTGGCCTCCAGGACGGGGCACACTAAGCGGAGTTAATTGTTATGTCGGGGTCTAGAGCTGGTAGAACGGTAGTGGGAACTGATAGAACAATAGGTGGAGTGATTATCTATCTATCTATCTATCTATCTATCTATCTATCTATCTATCTATCTATCTATCTATCTATCTATCTGTCTGTCTGTCTGTCTGTCTGTCTGTCTGTCTGTCTGTCAGTCTGACTGTCTGTCTGACTGTCTGTCTGACTGTCTGTCTGTCTGTCTGTCCGTCGGTCGGTCTGTCTATCTGTCTATCTATCTATCTATCTATCTGTCTCTCTCCGTATCTCTCTCTCCTCTATTTGTCTGTCTCCCTCTCCCTCTCTCTTTGTCCCTGTAGTCTGTCTGTCTGTCTGTCTGCCTGTCTATCTCTCATAATCTAGGCCGTGGAAGAGAGAACAGTTAGACAGCAAGAAAGTTACTCAACAGTATATCTCATTTTTCTCTCTTCCACAAGCTGAACTTGGTCAATGCGTCTTTTCCCCCTCAGCCTCCCACCTCCAACCCCCCACCCGCCTCCCTCCCCCACGATGCCTAAGTCTCGTATCACGCAGACTTTCATCATTGTTGTAACTAGATCTAGTTATCACTCCCTCATGGGCGGATATTCTACCGGCAAATTGCTGGTTCAATGTGGAGGATCTCAACATATTCTATGGAAAGAGAGTTTAGCTTTCAGGGGGTTTCTAAGGGTATTTTGCCTCGTTCTTTCTTTCTGATCTGGTCTTTATTTATATAGAATGTTGTTACAAGTATGTACGTCCCCCAATTTTTTGGGTGTTAGGGGTACGTATTTTAAATCCTTTTGTGTCTACAGAGCTAGACCACCCCCCCCCCCGGCCGCGAAATGCTCCTAAAACAGCCTTAATTAATTATAATTAACAAGGTGGTCTAGAGGCAAGGTGCTCGGCTCTCATGCCAAGAGTCCCGGGTTCAAAACCCGGGCTGTGCAGGCATGTTGGAAATTGGAATTTTTCTCATATTTTCCTGTCCCTGATCCTATTGGGGGGTAGGACCGAGTACCTAGTCTTCTCTGATAGGGACAAAAAAAAATTCGGGGGGCCCGTGTGCACGTTGCGCACGTTAAAGATACCTTGGCAGTTGGAAATCGTAAAGAGCAGGCCGAACAGGCCGCTGCCCGGGCAAAATTGAAATTAAAATTAGTAGATTAAAATTAAACCTATCACCCCCCATATCACCAACGAAAATCTATAATTCGTTATTAAATAAATATTAATATATATATTCAAATATTATTATAATACTTTAGAATACAAGTTGTGAGTTGTGAACTGCGCCTAACAGGCTGCGTTACAATTTGCTCTGAGAGAGGTAAAGAGAGTGAGAGAGAGAGAGGGTAGAGAAAGAAAGAGAGAGTGGGAGAGATGCAAATGGAGAGAACAAGACTTTCTGTAAAGCGCCTAGAGCAAACTCGTTTGGATTAGGCGCTATATAAATGATCTTCATTATTATTATTATTATATTTATTCTTTCAGATTTTCTTTTAGCTTTCCTCCTGTGTTTTGGTTGAAAGGGTAAGGGGCAGGGTTATGGATTCGATAAGATTTAGAGTTGAGGCTAAGGTCAGGGTAAAGGATAGTACGTGTATTTACGCGCCTCTAGCACAAAACACTTGGGGTGCGTACGTACTTATAACAACAGCCAGTTATATATGTATTCATTTATTTATCTATTTATGTTCTATTCAACCCTTTATAAGAGAATTTTGCAAACTCCCTGAACCCATGAAACACCGGAAGAAGAGTTTTAAAAAATAAAAACATAAACAGGAAAAGGTAGGAATGTTAGATCATAAAACAAGACGTGGGAAAGGAACGGCTCAATTTCGAAGAAAACGTGTTTTTTTTTTTTTCCCCTCTGAGCAGCATGCGAATAATATGTAGCCTAACAAGAATTTCATTCGACCATCGGAAATAACGTTTTCGTCGAGGAATATGGATGGAAACGGCGGGTTTCTAGGTTTTTGTTGCTGGTCTCGGAGTTCTGCGAGTAAGTTGGGTTGAAGAAGCTTATTTAACAGATTCAGCTCCAGCTAGAGTTTCATATTGCCTCATGTGAGTCGATGATAAGTTATAAAACGATGTAAGAGCATAGGAAATTATTAGGAATTGAATGAAGAGCACTCCTCTGTACGATTGTACGTGTTGCTTCAACTGTATTTTTTTCTGATGAACCGCTCACAGCGGTTTGTGGGAATGAATCTGTCAAAGACAAACACGGTCATAGGCTTTTGCACGTCTCTGCGTATGTTGTGCAGTTGGCTCTTATTTATATAGGTTTGTTTCCCCGAGTATGTTTTACTTCCTTATGTTTAACTATAAAATGATCAACCTCTAATCCCCATACAGACAATCACTTAGCCGACATAACAATTCTGAATCTTAGGAAACTAATTAGAAACGGTCGAGTGAATTCAGAAATATAAATATTCATCACGGAAAATCATTTATTTTGTTGATGAAGTAAGAAATTTTCCAATTACAGAACATTGGGCTCTGATGAAGTGTTTCAGATTTGGAATGCTGGTCGCCAGAGGGTTAATAAAAAAAAACAACTAAAACTTTAAGACACTGCATTGCGCTCTTTAGTACTCTTCAGTTAAAAGCAAATGATACAACCTTTGAATGCCATGCAGTTCATTTTTTTTTTTACTGGTACCTTTCTTCATGACGCCATCGCCAAAAAGACAACTTTAAGACACCGCATTACGTCCTTCCGTACTCTTCAGTTCTTCTTCTTCTTTCGTTCACCAAATCTAAATCTGCAGATTTGTTCCTTTAAGAAAATCTGCGGTTTTCTGCAGTTCTGGCAGAGCACCATAGAGTTTGATATTCAGGTCGGTGGGTTTGGGCCAATATATTTCTCATAGTGCTGAGAAGAGTGTGCAGTTCTGCAATATATGCTCTACTCTTCAGTTAAAAGCAAAGTCTATAACCTTTGAATGCCATGCATTTCATTTTTTTTTTACTGGTAACTTTCTTCATGACGCCATCGCCAAAAGACAACTTTAAGACACTGCATTACGCCCTTCCGTACTCTTCAGTTAACAGCAAATTGTATAACCTTCGAATGCCATGCAATTTTTTTATTTTATTTTACTGATGACTGTCTTTCATGACGCCCTCGCTAAAAAAAAATACAAAAAAAACTATAAGACACTGCATTACGCCCTTCCGTACTCCAGTTTAAAGCAAATCGTGTAAACTTCCAATGCCATGCAGTTCATATTTTGTCTTACTGATAACTCTTTTCATGACGCCCCCGTATAAAATCCATTCAAACACATTTATAGAAATCGTGAAGTCTTTATTTTAATGTCCTTATTATCTGCCTCTTACCACTGACACAAATTGTGCTAATGACGCAGGGTTCGCTGAAAGTAAGTGGCGTTCGTGCAAAATTGCCTCGAACTGAAAGTAACTTAATTTTGCTGCGCGTGGCCTTCCGCCCGCGGCCTCTTGATTTTTCACCTGTATATTTTGAAACATCATGCTATAAAGGAAGTCAGGCCTCCAATGTAATCATGAAATGCTTTTTAACCGCTAGCCTTAAAATCTACAAAAAATGTGAGTGCAGCCATTCTCCTCAAAACACAGAGAGCAACTACATTGCAGAACTGCACACTCTTCTCAGCACTACCAGAAACATATTGGCCCAAACCCATAGACCTGAATGTCAAACTCTATAGTGCTCTGCCAGAACTGCAGAAAACCATAGCTTTTCTTAAACGAACAAATCTGCAGATTTAGATTTAGTCAACGAAAGAAGAAGATATTATGCATAGAAAGACGTAAAGTTGTACGTGGACATAACATTTTAAAAGGCCTTGAAGTTCGCTATATTTTAATTACCTTCCTTGATTTTGAGCCACAACTGAGTTGAACAGAAGAAAGTGCTCCGACATTTTGAGTCGGAAAAAAAAAAACCCTTTTTCTTCGAGGAGAACTAAAAAGTATGACAGGAAATTTAGTTCTCCACCTCAGTTTACATATTGGTGATCGAAACGCAACTTTGAATATGACATCTATGTATTCCTGGAGTCAGCGGGCCAAATTGTAATTATTCATACAGTTTTTATTTCTTTTAGAGCCCGTACTTGCTGCCGTTTTTGTTCTTGTGTGTTATTCACGATTGTGTTCTCATCGCCTGCAGACATAGCCTATTCCTCCCCCCCCCCCCCCACCTCCCAAAAGCATCACATTTCACCAGTACCAGCATCACTGCCATCATTTTCAATCTTCCACTATACCTCCCCCCAGCTCCCCTGCCCTCCCCTTTCTCTCTCTGTCCTCCTCCCCCCCCCCCCTCTCTCTCTCTCTCTCTCTCCCCGCCTCTTGCGAGCAAGTCTCCCCACCTATTGATTCTTCTGTAGCATCGCCTGGCGACGTTGGTGACACATTTTTTTTTTCAACGTATCGCAAAATCAAAGGCTTTTGTGACAACGTGGACACCTACAAATTCAACTACAACATCATCATTTTCATATTCGTTTCGTCATCATCATCGCTTTTCTAACACCCATTGTCATCGGTGAGAATTAAGATCATTATGAAACGAGCACCTTCTAGTAACCCACAAAACTCAGTCACGTTCACTTGTGTCTTCAACGTGAGCGCTCTCTGTGGCCCGCGACAGTCTCAACTCTTGTGACAAGGACGAGATGGGGTCGCACTGCGCGTGTTTTTTGTTTTGTGTGTGTGAGCGATGCCGAGCCTTTTAGCGTATTACACCAGGTAAATATAGCTACCGAGGTTTGACTGGGTTCGTGGCTTTCCTCGTTTTCTCTGACAATTATTTAAACCATTTTTTTTTCATTTCTGTATTTGGAACTGTGTTACATTTAAATTATCTGATGTTCTCAGATTTCATTTTCTCCATAGACTGTGGTAAAAATGAGTTTGTTGCTAAGTTAGACATCGTTTTGTTCACTGAACAATTCATTTCACCGACTCACCTTTCTGAATTTGTACGAAAAGATAGTTCGTTGTGCCGATTCAGGTAGATTTGGTCGATATTCTTCAGGAACTCAAATGTGATGGAAAGTTGATCTGTGAAGCATCGGGGATGGCTTTTCTATTTACATTCTGCTACTATTTCAGATTCTGTACCGTCGCAGGTGAGTTTTGCATTTTGACAAGAAGTGTTTTTTCAGGATCCTTCCCAAACATAGCCAGAGTTTAATAATCTCGAGAAATTGAGGGTCACTAAAGACCTTGTCACCGATATCAAAATAAGACAGTATTAAAGCAACCGGATCGATATATATCTTGTTTATTTCTTCGTTTGAGGAATTCAAAAATAGGGCTGCTTAGATCAGTCCTGTATCGGAAATATTTTCTGACTCATTACTTGTGTCTCCCTTAAGCTGTGTTTGTATGTTCTGTACACTGTGAAAGTATATTATTTTGTAATTACATGAGAGAGAGAGATAGAGAGAGAGAGAGAGAGCGAGAGAGAGAGAGAGAGAGAGGGGGGGAGGAGAGAAAGAGAGAGAGAGAGAGGGTGAGTGAGAATGAGAGAGAGAGAGAGAGAGAGAGAGAAAGAGAGAGATGTGTTACTATTGTTATACCCTGAATAAATTTACTCCATTGTTATTCTTCGTAATATATAATTGTTAGTATTATATCAAAGTAAAATCAGATACAGATATCATAGTGTAAGATCGTATGGCACAGCTACAGATTTCAGAGGTTTCTGAATGGACTTCGTTTTGCGTAAAAAATAATGAGATAACATTGGATGAAGTGCAGGGTGAAAGAAATCTTACTGAATTTATTTCCTTGTTGACAGATTTATGAGAAAATTTAATGATGAACATAGAATAGACTGTAAGACATTTAAAATGAGTGTTACCAGCTTGAAATGCACTTGAACTTTACATCTTCTTAACCCTTTCAATGTCAATGAAATATCGCTGTGATAATTATAGTCCTTCTTACTTTGTGAATTTGATTATTTCAGTCATTCTAAAGGGTAAATGAGAACTTTTTAAAGCGTAATTTATCAAATGTTTAAAGATTCGTAATTATATCAGACAAATTCACAGTCGAACCTACAAAAGATTATTCATTGCAATACGCTGTTGGCATTCGAGTAGTCAATTTACTGCAAAGAAAAACGGAACATACGCTTTAAGTTACAGTAAGATCTGAACTGGCAGGTTTAGTGTGAAGTATTTATAAACACATACACAGGTGGTACACAGAGGCAGACACCACCCGGACACACACACATGCCTGCACATAGGGCACACACATAAACGTGCACACCTAGGGCACACACATAAACGTGCACACCTAGGTTTACCGAACGGGACCTTAGTTCTTTTCTATCTCCACTATCTGAAAATACTGGAGATCTTTTAGTATACATGTAGAAGAGGTAAAACAAATGCACATTTTGATGAAACTTGTTTAAAATGCATTGTGGCATTTATCCAGCTGTTTCACAGTTCTGATATATTCAAACTTCTTATCATAATACTAAAGCCGCAAAAGGTTTAATGTCGAATTTCTCGGTTGTGCAAAAAATGGAGTTGGAACGAACAAAACACAATGTCACGATATGCACCCGATTACACGGACACGCAAATTCAAGCCAATCAAACACACAGACACGCACACATGCACCGCACATCCGCGCGCTCGAGCATACACACTCACGTATACATACTATATTATTAGCTGGTATTCAAATTCACATTCGTGTCAGATTGTTTGGAAGCAGTCTGGCACGAGTGTTAATGATGGATATATTTAAAGGGATTGTTTTTCACGCCTGTACCGTGTGACATGACGCTTTCCTATTCACCGGTGTATAAAAGATCATAGCGGTATAGAAATACCCATTTTACTACAATTATACCCATCATAGGTTTACAAATTCAAATGTCACAATTGCTGAATATTATACTATAACATATGCGGCATATTCCAGTTACGGAATCGTGAGTAGATAATATATAAGGTCTGATGCATGGTCTTTGAACACTGATAAGTGATGGGTTGTGCAGTAGAGCTCGGTGTGAGATAATAGTCACTGAAAACAGTTGATGAAGACTATATTGACTCCTCTCTGAGTCCCCGCCATCTCTCTCTCTCTCTCTCTCTCTCTCTCCGTCTACCTCTCTCTTTCTCTTCTCTTTCCCAGTCTATTTATCTATCTCCGTACCTATATCTGTCTGTTTGGCTATCTATCTACCTGTCTCTATCTTATTCTGTATCTATCTATCTATCTATCTATCTATCTATCTATCTATCTATCTATCTATCTATCTATCTATCTATCTATCTATCTATCTATCTATCTATCTATCTATCTATCTATCTATCTATCTATCTATCTATCTATCTATCTATCTATCTATCTATCTATCTATCTCTCTGCCAACCCGTCTAGTGTGTTATGTCTGTCTTTCTTTCTGTCAGATGGTTTGCCTATCTGTGTGTTTGCCAGTCTGCTAAGAATGGAGAAGACCTTGTAGAAACGTTTAACATCCCTGTTCTCTGGGACAGAAATGACTCTCTTTCTCTCCCTCTCTCCCCCTCTCTCTCTCCCCCCCTCTCTCTCTCTCTCTTTCTCTCCCTCTCTCCCTCTCTCTCTCTCTCTCCCCCCTCTCTTTCTCTCTCTCCCCCCCTCTCTCTCTCTCTCTTTCTGTCTGTCTCTCTCTCTCTCTCCCTCAATCTCTTTAACTCTCCTAATCATAGAAGTGTCACTGCAATGGTTCAGTTTACAGCATTGGGTCAGGATGTCTCGGTCACTGTCACCAGTATTTAATAGTTCAAACAGAAAAACAACGCTACCCCCCACACCCCCCCCCAACCCCACCTCCCAATAGAGTTAGTGAGAGAAATAGATGATAGAGGATAGAGCGGTTAAAGGGCTGTGGGAATGGGGGGGGGGTAGGGGAGTGGGGCTGATAAAGAGAGCGAGATCACTGTTTTTCACTGAATCATTCTGTCTGTGTGACCCCACCCCCCCCCCCCCAACCCATCCCCCACTCTCCTTTTTCTTTAAAAAAATACTATTTCTTTTTATCATTATTAGTTTATTATTTTTTAAATCTGAAATTTAATTCTGTCACCTTTTTTTTCATTTCCATTTTTCTGTCTGGTTGCCTCCCCTGTCTGACCGGAAACAGGCTCAGACTGCCCTCGTTTTGGTTGTTGTTGTTTTTTTTTCTATTTAAAATCTGTACCTGTCAGTCTCAGGTTGAAAAGCAAATTGTGATATCAAGTTGGATTAAAAATTTTTTTGCCATTTATTGTTGTGTGCGACATTTTGCCGATTCTGAGATTTTGTCATGAAAGTGGTTCTCTCACTCCTGATTTCACTATGACTGTATACGTTTCATTCAAATCGGTTAAAAACTTTTCGATATATAGTGATTATGTGTTTGTGACGTAATGTTTATGCACTTTAGCCCTTTTGCCGACCAAACTTCAATTCGTTCCCCCCCCCTCTCTCTTTCTCTCTCTCTCTCTCTCTCTATCTATCTTCTTTCTTTCTTTTCTGCCTGACATACCCCCGTCGTTCTCTACTTATCCATTTTCTTTCTGTCACTGAGAGTATGTCTATCTAGCTCTCTGTCGGTGTGTGAGTGTGTGTGTATGTGTGTGTGTGTTGTCTGTCTGAATGTCCGTATGTTAGACTATCTATCTGTCTGCCTATATGGTCTGTAATCACCTTGACTGTAGCGGAGAGCAAGTGACACATCTGTAATACCCGAGCCTGGATTGCTCTAGATCTTAAGAGCCCAGATCGATGTTCGGTCAGTTGTACGTGACAATAATTAAACAGTAAAAATGGTTCTTTGAGGGTGCCTGATTGTTTCAGCCTTAATGGTGGATGTATGGGTGTGATATACTGGTCTGTCTATCTGTCTGTATGTTTATCTATCTATCTATCTATCTATCTATCTATCTATCTATCTATCTATCTATCTATCTATCTATCTATCTATCTATCTATCTATCTATCTATCTATCTATCTATCTATCTATCTATCTATCTATCTATCGATCTATCGATCTATCTATCTATCTGTCTGTCTGTCTGTCTGTCTGTCTGTCTGTCTGTCTGTCTGTCTGTCTATCTATCTATCTATCTATCTATCTATCTATCTATCTATCTATCTATCTATCTGTCTATCTATCCGTCCATTTGTCCGTCTGTCTGCCTGCCTAATGTTTGTTTCTCTGTGGGTATATCGAGCTATCTGTCAATCAGTCAATCATTTGTCTCCCGTCTAAGAGTCGCTACGCCCGCCGGTCCGTGATATGAAATCTCCCACCATCAGTTATTAAACCAAGACAGGACACGGGGCCATTATAATTACGCTATAAATGGCAATAATAAACTGGCCTTCAACATTGGCCGGAAGACCCCGGCTATCAATTCCCCCCTCTCCCCTCCCTCTTTTTCCTCTTTCTTTCTCTCTCCCTCCACCTCACTTCACTTCCTGAGGGCCATCACCATCATCATCTCCCACAAGTGACTACAACTACCACTGAGTGAGTACATATCCCCCTTCTCCAGCACCGGGATAATTACCCGCCCTGCTCTCTCTGTGTTGACGCAACTTTTGTGTGACGTGGAACTACCGGAAGTAGGGTCGTGGACCTTTTGGTCAATTTGAAGCCCCGATCTTGTTCAGTCACTGGCTGGGATTGGTTTTCCCCAGCCGGTCAGAGGATAGACAGAGAGCAGACAGAGAACAACACGATATAGAACTATAATCTTGTCTCCTGGTTACGTTAGAATGTCAGACGAGCTCATAACGAGGGGGGGGGGGAGATGTACAAAGAGCGTGTGCTTTTCCTCTGTATTTATTGGGTTTAGAGAGAGAAAGAGAGAGGGAGGAGAGAGAGAAAGAGGGGGACAGAGAGACAGATGAGTGAGGGAAAGAGTGGGTGAGAGAGAGAGAGAGAGAGAGAGAGAGAGAGAGCGCCGGGAAAAAAGAGGTAGAGACAAAGAGAAAGACAGAGAGAGAGTGGTGACAAAGAGAAAGAGAGAGGGAAAGAGTGATGATAGGGAAAAAGAGAGAGGGAGAGAGAATAACAAGTTCCATGCAGTCGAAACCTATGAAACACCTGGACAGATTAGCAGATTCCCAATAGTCCATGTTAGAACTGAAGGAGCAAGTGATCAAAACGTAGTGACAAAAAGCCTCCACATTCTGAACTCGCACATAAAAGCCAAACACTGGGCTGGATTACATTTCAATAATGTATCTTGAGGCCCAGGGTTTGGTTATAGAAGATTCTGAAGCTGTACATTTTAAACTACAAAGTTGGGATTAGGCTATATTCTGAAGATGCACTTGAAAGCTAAAGGTGGGAAATGCGATGAAAAGAAAAATGAGTTACTGTCGGTGATCTCTATTTTCATGTGCATTTTGGTCTCTTGTTATTAACAATTCGTCAAATAGTGTTACGATCCAAATGTGTTGGCATACTGTGATGTTGATTCTCTCAAAATCTGAAGTCTAGGTACCCTGAACAGACAGATCTCGACGACTTTAATTCTTGTTTGTTTTGTCTCCATTTTCTGAAAAACTCGGAGATCTTTTTAGTATGTAGAAGAAATAAATATAACAAAGCGCACACTTTGACAGTTGTTTAAAATGGGCTGTGGCACTGATCAAGCTGTTTCACAGTTCCGATTTATTCTAACTCTTCATCATAATACCAAAGATAATACTTTGATAATACTAAGACTGCAAATGTTCAAAGTCACATTTCTCAGTTGTGCAAAAAGTGGGGTTGGAACAAATAAGAACTTAAGTGGCGAGATACTGTCGCGGTCTTATTATTTCTATTGTTGTGTTGAGTGGGGTCCGAAACACAGCTTGCCAGAAAATATGCAAAGGTTGTGATTTGTATATTTATTTTATTAATTAACAAATTAATTAATTTATTTATTTAATAAATTAATTTATTTATTTATTTATTTATTTATTTATTTATTTATTTATTTATTTATGTATTTCCCAAACTGTTTCTGTATTTATTCTTACTAGTTGGTACCCTGACTCGGAGAAAACACAGGTGTGATTTATCAAAGTTGAGATTCGATCACCGACGTGTAAATTGGGGTGCAGAACGAAATTTCCTGTCATACTTTTTAATCGTACTCGGAGAAATTTCACCTTTTTTTTTTCCGACTCAAAATGTCAGAACTCTTTCTTCTGTTCAACTCAGTGACCTACATAATTATATATTACGTATAATAGCAGCATGTCTCTGGTTCAACTCAGTTTGTTCAAAATCAACGCAAGTAATTAAAAACATAGCGAACTTCAAGATCTTTTAAAAAATGCCCACACACACCTTTACGACTTTCTATGCGTAATATGATATTTTGTAGAATTTAAGGCTCAACAGTTAAAAAAAACTGTCATGGTAACATTAGAAATATTATTCTTTTATAATATGATATATTTATGTAACAATAATAATAATAATAATAATACTAAGACATTATGTGTGTGAAGGGCAATGAAAACAGAGCCTGCCTTGCATTCTTGTCGTGTTCTTGTCACGGAAAAATGAGACAAGGAACTTTTAAAAAAATTAAATTTGAGACATATTTGAGGTGTTTTACAATGCTGTCCATGTGACAGGCCTCTGGTGACACTCCTGAGAAAAGCACGTGCCTTGCTGTAGTGGCTTTACCGCGTGGCTACAAAATGGAAATGGGGATGTCTTTTCGTGTGATTTAAGAGCTGATTTTGTTTTTAAAATGTTTTTATTTTTGACGTGGGAACGATACGAGAGAGAAAGCGGGAGAGAGATGTCCATTAAAGGCCACATTGTGACTTAGTTAAAAGCCCTGTATGCCTGGACGATGATCTATCCATCCGTCGATTCCATTAAATCCATCCACCCACCCATCCACCCGTCCGCCCATCCATCCATCTATCCATCCATCCACTCTGCCATCCAATCTATCCATCCTCTCATCATCCAGTCCGCCCAGCCATCCATTCCCTTCTCCGTCCATCTACTTATCTATCTATCTATCTATCTATCTATCTATCTATCTATCTATCTATCTATCTATCTATCTATCTATCTATCTATCTATCTATCTATCTATCTATCTATCTATCCATCCATCCATCCATCTATCTATCTATCTATCTATCTATCTATCTATCTATCTATCTATCTATCTATCTATCTATCTATCTATCTATCTATCTATCTATCTATCTATCTATCTATCTCTAAATCTCTCTCTCTCTCTCTATCTATCTCTATCTATCTATTAATATCTATCTCTGTATGTCTGTATGTGTCTGCCTGTCTGTCGACCCATTTGTCTCTCAGCCTGTTTGCATGCCTGTCTGCCTGTCTGTCTGTCTGTGGTTTGTCTGTCTATCAACCAATCTTCCTACATCTATCTCTTATCTCAGTGTTGTTTTTTTAATTGTTGCTTTTCTTCCTTTTCCACATTTCCCCAATGTCACCGACTGCAACTTCATTATAATATCTTTGGTTCTGTCCTGTTCCTTACCCGACCGTTGAACTCGAAAAGGAGATCTGCATTCCAAGCATTTCTGTGAAGGATTTCAGATTACATGTCAGAGCCTGCAAGGAAATTACAATACAAATTTTCTAAGGCTTGGAAATAAATTACAGCTGAGAGATCCTCGTGGTTTGAAATAATGGCACTGCGATTTACGGTTCTCGGGGATCGATACTGCCACATTAAAGGGATACTGTTATTATCGTCGCCCAGGGATCGGATCGTTTTCTTACATTTGTGAACCTGGGTGGGAAGGGCGTGTCTTGGGATGAGGATTGAAATTTTTGCCACTGGTTGCTCGTTTGTTGAAACTCAGGGCGTAGGTATGTGCGTGCGCGCCTGCGTGTGTGTATGTGTTCTTGTGTGTGTGTGTGTGTGTGTGTGTGGTGTGTTTTAATTCGAGCATTACTTCGTCTGTTCAGTGGCAGAAGTAATTATCTCAGTTTTTTTTTTTTTTTTGTGTGGAAATAGTGATAATCACATCCTTCAGTGAACCGACGATTTGTAATTGCGCAGTCATTATAGAATGTTGTTAAATGTACAAAATTAATGGCCCCCAAATTTTTTGTTTTTTCTTGTTGTTTTTTTGCTCTGGGGTCCGTATTTTAAAGTATGTTGTGACTACAGAGCTAGACAGCCCCTCTTGTAATACTCCTATCAACAGCCTTAATTAATTACTCTTTCAGAATTTCTTTTTGTTTTTCTCCTGTTTTTTTTTTTTTTTTGGCTGAAAGTGTAGGGGGCAGGGTTAGGGATTCGATAAGATTTAGGGTCGAGGGTAAGAACGAGGTGAGGGATAGGTACGTATACGTACGCACCCCTAGCGCAGAACGCTTAGGGTTCATACGTGCAAGTAACAATAGCCTTCATTATGTTATGTTTTTTAATTTCCTCCCTTGCCCTTTACAATCAGTTTTATCATTCATGGTACTGAGTACAAGGATCACTTAAGTAACATTACAGGCAGACAGACAGATGGACAGACGAAGAGACAGACAGACGGACAACCAGTCGGACGAACAGACAGATGAGCGGATGGACAGGCAGCCCGATGGACAAACCGACATACACAGACTGATGGACAGACGGACAGACGGATGGACGGACAGTTTGCCGGATGGACGGACAGTTTGCCGGATGGACGGATAGTCTGCCTGGTGGATGAACGGACAAGCAGACGACAAGACAGGCGGATAGACAGTCGGATGGACAGATAGGTTGATGAAGACATGGTCACATAGATAACCTTGTCCTCACATAGTATTACTTGCATGCACATTTCTACCATTTATCATAATCACGCTCTATCACAGACTGGCTCCTTCACTAGCAATATTTCGTCATTTCAACTCAGCTTCTGTCACCATCTGAAGCCTGATTGTGGAGGCCTGAAAAAAGAAATTAGAAAAAAAAAATTCACAGCACTGCCCTCAAGGAACGTAGCAACAAACCATTATTTTCTGGATTTTTCTAAATGTTCATTAAGAATACATGCGATCTGTTATCTTGGCAGCTCTTTCTGCGGCGTTTTTCGTTCGTTCTTCGTAGGTCTTCTGTGATCTGTTGACAGTACATGGGGGCGACCGAGTTCATTTGGCAAAATAATGTACACATGTAATACGCTGATAGACAGGGAGACAGACACTTATAGATGTAGACAAATAGGAGGACAGAGAGAGAGAGAGAGAGAGAGAGAGAGAGAGAGAGAGAGAGAGAGAGAGAGAGAGAGAGAGAGAGAGAGAGAGAGAGAGAAAGAGAGAGAGAGAAAGAGAAAGAAAAAGAGACAGACACACAGACAGACAGAAAGTCTTGAAGGGTAGAGAAAATATGTATGCCCGACTGCGTATGTGAGAGAGGAAGAGAGAGAGAGAGAGAAAAAGAAGAAAGAGAAAATGGTGTGTGTGTGTTTGTGTGTGTATTAGTGTGTGAGAGAGAGAGACAGAGAGAAAGAGAGAGAGAGAGAGAGAGATAAAGACAGACACACAGACAGTCAGACAGACAAACAAACAGACAAACAAAAAACAAGGAAAGAAAGATTGTGAATGGTGACAATAAAGGAAATCAAATTAGATATCTTGTATTTTCGTGTCAAGTTGCATAACCTGACTGATGTGACCTTCAGAACACAATCTGCCTTAGTTTTCTGTGCTCATAAACAACGATCGATATTCGAGCTAGGTCGTTGAATTTCTTTCCCCATCTTTTGATTTTCTTTCCTTTTTTTTTTTTTTTTTTATATATTATAAACTTAAAATATTTACAAAAGAGAAAAAAGAACCAAAAAAAATCAATCAGCGTTTTGAATGAAAAAACAAAACAAAAAGAATACAAATGAAGGCTTGGGGGCCCATCTATATAGTATGAATGTTCAGTTTTTGGCTATTTGCCTTTCGACCCCCCCCCCCCCCGTCCCACCTCATATATATATATACGCTACTCATACAGTATTCAGTAGGTCTCACCTCCCACCTCCCCATCTCACCCCACCGCTCCTCTGTACAAGCACACGACCCATCAGAATGGTCTGGTGAATGACAATGATTCAAGCTTTGATGCTTGAAAACGTTTAAGAATAATGAGATTTTGCACGGGCCGTGGAACTCTTTCCTTCGATACACGGTTTCTATTTGGCTGATAGTTGGCTCTGCCTTTGCACGACAGTATACATAATTATAGTATAGTATGTACATAATAATTAGATATATCGTCGGTCGGCTGTTGGAACCTCTTTACAATTGATGAGCGTTTTTCCAAAACTGGGTTAAGTCAAATTTTGCAAGAGTTTTGTCCCCTTCCAGATATTCATTCAAAATGAGTGTAAGACGTGGTGTAAGGACGTGTTCATTTGACACTTGATATGTCCCGTCCTTCTCTTCTGGTAAAGACGGGACATATCAAGTTTAACTGAACATTTACACCGCGTCTTACATTCAATTTCAATGACTATTTGAAGGGAACCATGACTCATGCATAATTTGACTTAACCCAGTTTTGGAAAAAAGCTCGTCAATTGTAAAGAGGTTCCAACAGCCGACCGACGATATGTCTAATTATTATGTACATACTATACTATTATGTATTCTGTCGTGCAAAGGCAGAGCGACGTATCTGCTCATTTCATAGTTTTGAGAAAAACGAAAAAAAAAAACACCAGCACGTCATAAGTATAAAAATCCTCTTTTTATGAGTTTGCCATGATAGAAATGACTATTTCGGAAGCAGATACGCCTATTTGCCTTTGACATAGCAGAATTATGTGTGAGGCAAGTTTCATGGAGTCAATAAAATAGAAAAAAAAAGCCTTGCTGCCCGCCCCTTCCTTCGGCCTTTGCACGGCAGTATATATACCTCACTAGGTAAAATGCCATCGTGCCTTGAGAAACAGCCTTTGTATGTTCTCCAACAATTTGCTGAAAAAAGGTGAATAAAAAAATAAACCAACCTTTTCAATTCATTGAAGTCTACGTCTGCACCCCCAGAACCTCCGACCCCAATGTACTGTACTTTACCTACGCTGGGAGTAAACCTGCCCCACCCCCTCTCCCTCCTCTTGACTTGCCCATAGGTTGACAGGACAAAGACTGGAGAATGACGAGATTGTATGAGGACTCGGTAAAGTTAATTTTGCCCTTCAGTATTGAAGTCCATGTGCGTTTGTTTCTTTCTTGTTTCTGTGCCATGGCTACACTGTGCAACATTACTCTACAGCTTGTAACACCCAAGTTTGCACAATCGATTCGTTGGAACGCAGACAATAAAACCCCTAGCCATAATCGATTACAAATCTTATTAATTTTATTCAGTACCGTCAAAGCCGACGAGGTTAGTTTGTGCTGGGCTAATTCGCTTTTAATTCTATCATTATTTTGTTTTCAGAAAAAGTCAAAAGAAAAAAAAGAACACAATAAAAACCCTGAATACTACGAATAGAATTTGTACACATCATTGAGTAGAGTATTGATGTAATGAAAGGTTCCTAATTTTTAACTAGATGTGTGCCACATTTCACCTAAGGTTCTTTACCATGTCACTTCATGTATGCCTGTTAGTGACTTTTTGAGTTTGTTTATATAATGATACCTAAGATATGTGTACCACGTGTATGTGCTGTTAAACGCTCTGTGAAAGAGAATTTCCCTTATGGGATAATAAAGTGATTCTTATCTTATCTTATCTTATCTTATCGTGATTCTTATCTTATCTTATCTTATCTTATCGTGATTCTTATCTTATCTTATCTTATCGTGATTCTTATCTTATCTTATCTTATCTTATCGTGATTCTTATCTAATTTGGTAACTTTGGGGGTCCGAGATAAGACTGGGTGTGATTTGGAGTTTGATTTTGAGTTTAGAGAACACGTCGACATGATACCGAGTAAATCTACATATTCAAGCAAAACTCATGCTGGGTTTGAGTTTGAGTTTTGAGAAAACGTCGACATGATAGGGAGTAAATCTATACGTTCAAGCAAAACTCAGGCTGGGTTTAAGTTTGAGTTTAGAGAAAGCACGTGGACGCGATAACAGTCACATTGTACTAGGAAGAATCAAGAAGATAGACAGAATATAACAGGAATGGTAGGACAGAAGGAGACGCTACCACAAGTGCCCACGAACCATCCGCCCATGATAAGACTGTAGAGATGCTCTGATTTCTGGACATTAATGCAACTGAAGGATTTTGTTCTATGATAAGTGCTCTTACCCACAGCATCCGCTCCGCTCCGCTATTTTTACGGACAATAATGTAAAACACTCTTTGCCTCCGTGTACTTGTGCACAGCATCCGTTCTGCTCCGCTCCTCACCAAGAATTGTAAGGGCAAAGAGAGTTTTTCGTACGTCCATTTCAGTAAAAAAATAGCAAAGCGCATGCTGTGGACAAGACCACCCAGCCTGCCTCCGCCCTCTCTTTCTCTAATTGCAGTCGTTGGTTGTTGTTTTTTTTTTCAAATTGGCGTCTCATTATCGGCAATTATAAATATCTGTATTCAGATCTGAGCGATCGGTTTGTAACCTGTATACACATTTTGAAGAGTGTATGTTTTGCAGTTTGGCAAAAGTGACGTGACAGGCGAAAGGACAAAATAGACATACAAAATGAGACCATTGGCGGTTTATGGATTCTGCCCAAGTCACGAAAAGCTAAACTTATGATGATGTTAAAAGTGTTCTTTTTGCACGACATGAATATGACAATTTCAGCTCCTTCAATGTGCCCCGGTATAACATTTCTGGGTGAATGTGCTATACGCAGAACAATATATACTCAGAAGTATGCTGTTTGTTTCTGAGTTCAGTCGGACTTTCGCAAGATATAGGACTAACGAATCGTTTTCTCTTTTAATGTTATTTCCACAGAAGACAGTATACTCTCTGGTCTTTACGCACAGGTATAATTTTGGGTTTTTTTGTTTTTTTTGGAGTTCAGGTCAGCCTTGACATGGTGAAATAACCCCTTCAATTGAAGAGCGCTTTTCCAAAACTGGGTCAGACAAATTTTGCATCAGTTAGGGCCCCTATCAGATATTCATTCAAAAGTAGTGTAAGATACTGTGTAGGTGTTCAATTAACACTTGCTATGTCCAATCTTGAGCTTCGTATAAAGTTGGGACGTGGCAAGTGTTAATTGAACACTTACACCGCATATTACGTTCAATTTGAATGATTATCTGAAAGGAATCATAATTCTTGCAAAATTCGACTTACCCAGTTTTGGAAAAACACTCTTGAATTATTTTCTATGACATATTTTTATTCCTTATACTATACGCGTAAACTACATAATTATGAAAGCGCATATTACATAGTTAATCCCGTTTTTATTACGTTGTGATCAAGATCAGTGAGCTGGTGGAATTTTGAGAATCCATGGGATCAATAACGGAAACATCATTCAGAATCCCTCTATGCCAGTTGCTTTTCTGAGATCTCTCGAGTTATCACGAGTGCAGGAATGTGTTTATTGACATTTTTTCTTTTTCTGTGCAAATTAGAATCTTGACATTGATGTTGAAAGCCCATCTACAGGGGAAAAAAAAAAAAAGCTGAAAACGTCCAGCACTTACGCAAATGACATAGGAAAATCTTGAGATGATTTTATAATTCCAGATTTTCAATTTTTTTGTTTTTTTTGTTTTGTTTTATGTGTGTTTGTGTATGTGTGTTTGTTTTTTCCGGTGTTTTCCGATTTATGTGAATGATATCGTTCAGCTGTCCGATGAGTTTCCCCAAGCTGGAACTATCAAATCCTTCGTTTTATCAGATATTTCATTCCTGCCAAGTATTGACTTTGTTGTTGTCTACAGTGAAAAGTATTAGCCTGTCTCCGGCTACGTGAGTTATGTCATTTGTGAACGGAACGTCACTCAGAAAGTAGAAAGATTTTATTTTGCTGATCATCTCTTAAAATAGTACAGTTTGTACGCAATTTATTTTCGCTTCCGGGTTTTTACGTCTTTATTTGAGGATGTTTCGCTGCTCTTGGCATTTACACCTCGCTGTTCGTGGTTTTATTTTTCTTCTTCTTGTTTCTGTGTGATTTTGTGATGGGGATGAGTTTTTAAAAAAATGTCTGCAGGGGCAGCGGCCTTGTTCGGCCTGCTCTTCTCGACTTTTAACTGCCAAGTTTTCTTTCAAAGGCCCAACGTGCACACGGACCCTCTGAGTTTTTCGTCCTTATCCGAGAAGACCAGGTGCTCGATCGATTAAGAACAGGAATATTTTACGCAGAAAAAAAAATTACAACGCGCCTGCACCGACGGGGGATACAACCTGGTACCTTCGGCATGAAGGGCTAGCACCTTAGCACCTTTTCTTCGAGACCATCGTATCCCCGGGTGTTCAGGGTGTGACGCTAGACGGTATTTGTAGGTGTTTATGGCCAGATATTTTCCAACGGTTGTATTTCCATGAATTTTTCAACAAAGTCTGTTTTTACCCAAAATGTGGTAACCTGGCAAAAGGTTTCGTTTGCCAGTGAGAAGTTATAGATACAACATTGTCTTACTGCTACTGTCGGCTGTATTACGGGTAGGTGAAGGATGATGTTCCCAACGCCAGCCCCGATGACAATTAAGGTAGTTGGCGACCTTACTTCTTGTTTATTCTGTCTCTATTTTCTGAAAAACTGGACATCTTTTAGAATGTAGAAGAGATCTAAGAAATATGCACTTTGACACTTGTTTAAAATGGGTTTTGGCACTTACTAAGGTTCCACAGTTCCAATTTATTCTAACCCCTTAATACCAAAGCCGCAAACATTCAACGTCGAATTTCTCAGTTGTGCAAAAAGTGGACCTGGGACAAACAAGGACTGAGCTCGCGAGTTATCTTGTTGGTATATTTCCGGTTCTAAGTGACGTGCCAAGTATCTATCAATCTACCCACCTGGTCCTCACCACATGTCAGGAATACTCTTTGTACAGACAAACCACAGTTGTTGAAAGAATGTTCGTATGTATGCCCCCCAAATTTTTTTGGGGCTAAGGGTACGTGTTTTAAAGCCTTTTGTGACTCTAGAGTTAGAGAGCTCCTCCCAAAATACTCCTAACAACACCCTTAATTCTGTTGTTTTTTTTCCTTCAGATTTTCTTTTTGTTTTCCTCCTGTTTTTTGTGTTGTTTTTCTTTGTTAAAAGGGTACGATTCGGACAGGGATTCGATTTTAAGATTTAGGGTTGAGGAGAAGGACGGGGTTAGGGATAGGTATGTATGCGTAAGGGCGCCTAGCGCGAAAACGCTTGGGGACCGTACGTACATGTAACAACAGCCTTTCCGAAAACCTGCAAATCCCATGCCATATCAACAGGCCAAAGGGCCCAGGCAAAGATGGCCGCTGGATCAGAAAAGTGAAAGTGTCGGTATGTTCACCAGTCAGTCCGGCTGTCTGACGTGTAGCCTAAATGGTTATTCTGATGACATGAGGAGCAAACCGGAACTTGTCTTGATGGTGAACAGCTCTGTGGACTAACTTTCGATACACGTCTTCTCTGATCAATGAAACTGGAATTACTTCATGATAAAGAACGCTATTTGAACTTCGCCATAGCATTATCAGCGAACATCCTGTGTATTATTTTGAGCCTCAGCGGCTTGACGTGAATATTTCTCTCATCTTCTGCATCATTAACTTCATAGCGAATACTTGAAAGACTGTTAGTCATAGCCTGGACATTTCAGTACGAAATTGATGTTGTCTGAAGATATTAATAGAAAGTGGACAATTCTAGAAGCAAAGGGACAATTCAGTGACTGACCTATCCGAAGTCCATCTCGACTTGGACAATTTTAAATTGTCACAAATATAAATGTATCAATAAAATGATGAATCTGTTATGGATACGTGACCCACTCGAATTCATTAGTAATGTCATTTTTCCTTTAATTGCTTTTTCTTTTTCAATTTGCCCAATGAAGGTTCTTAGTGACCACAAGCTCTCGATGGTTATTACATTTTCCAGGTTTTAAAGTTTATTATAGGTTTTTTGTTTCGCGTGGTTTTGTGAGACATTCCTTTCTTCTAACCGTTATGTTTAACTTTATGCCAAGCACTATCCGAGAGACAGGGTACCGAGACGAATCAATTCGTCCTATTCCGTCCGTCAACTTGCGCGCGTATCATCGATGTCAACAATGCAACAATTCACACCACGCCCCTTCATAAATGAACGAAAAATAGTAGTACTCACCGTGTCTATACGCGCGCAAATTTTATATGGACATATAGTGGGACAAGGAATTTATTCGTCTCGGCATTCTGTGTTTCGGGTACGATTGTGACAGTATTGCTCTTCTCCAATCTTTCAACTTTCCGGTCATTCATCAGGACAAAATCGACATTAAGACTAATTTTCTACGGCAATTTTTTTCTCGTGATCATTATGATTGTCGTCTTTTCCCATCATTTCTATTGATTCTCTTGGATGCTGATGTGCGGAAACACTGTGCAAAATTAATGATCGATATTTGTAGACAAAAACAACGACTTTTCTTATTTGCTTATGTCAAGAACTGTGAGAGTGTATTTTCTTACAAAACTCTAAAAAGAGGACAAGGTTGCTTGGGGATAATAGCGGCAGGAACTCTATAATTTTAGACTGTCACTTCTTTTGTATTCTGTTCTTTGTATCTACATTTTTTATTGTGGCCCTGGAAGTTTTACGAAGATTTTATAGTAACTTGTTATTTTCTCGTCTCCAGATACAACACCCAACAACATATTCATATTATTATAACAATAAAAACAAACTATGAAGCAAATCCCCCCCCCCCTTCACCCAGGCCCCCCTTTTATTTTGGCTTATTTTTTACCCCCCAACTCCTCCCCCCTCCCCTCCCAAAACTGGAAGAATTAATTAAACCTCCTAGGAAAACAGCACCACAGACAGAGCAGAATTTCAGTGGAAGAGTACCTCTGCCAAATACAGCAGTGTTTCAGCCCTTGACTTTCTCGCACTTAATGGGGGTCGGGCCACACTCTGGTCGTGAGGGTGGTTATTATTATATTATTATTATTATTATTATTATTATTATGAATAAACTGATACAAAATTGGAAAATGGCGATGTGAAAAAAAGAAATAGATGAAAAAAACAACAAAAAAAAAACCACCTCCAGCCTCTCCGGTTAAAATGGCAAAGGAATTATGCAACACCGGAAGTGAATGATGTCCTTACCATGAAACTTGAGCAGTCTGTTGACCTTTACAATAATCATCAATATTCTGCACTAAGACAAGAAGAAATACATCTGAAACCTTACGCAGATTATCAGTTTAAGTTCTTGGGCACTTTGTACATCATTATTTCATATTATATCGAGGGGTCCCGGCACAGAGTCATTATAGCCAGTTTTGTAAATTTTACAGGAGAGCGAATTGAGCGTTTGACATGAAGTATCAAATGTCTGTTAAGACTTTTAAATTCTCATCAATAATTAGGTCAATGAAGTCGATAATGGAATTCACATCATGTCAAAATAATATAGTCCTTAACAACACGAAACAGAATAATAGAAATGGAAAAGAAAAAAATTGAACATTTTTGAGGTACGTTGTTTGCGCAGTCATCCCTTGGTATCTCCCGAACAAGTGTTAGTGCAGAATCATGTTTTGTTAATTTTTGATGTTGAAAAAAAAAAGAAAAGAAAAAAATACCCAGAGTTTTTCCCAAAGCGACTGAAGTTAAAATAACTAAGTAAGTGACGTCAATCAAGGTCCACAGCGATAGCTGAATAGTGAACAAAATTCAATATTTTCCCTATTTGGCTTTGTAAAGTACTGCATTGTTCATTATATCCACGCATTTGCCGCTAGGTGGCGGTGCGAAATCTGTGCACGCTAAAAGCGCTCGCAGTCTCATCGTATTGTTTCTAGTATCTTTGGTAGCATAAATCTCTCTTTGAAGTCACCAAAACCGTACAATATAGAACAGTGTTGAACCATTTTTTGTTTTTTTGTAAAACCCCCTAATTTTTTTTTTTAACAGAAAATAATCTACAGAGCTGAGGAAATTTTATTATGTAATTAAGATTGAGCGTGGAGGGGCGCGGTGGTGATTTAAATTCTGGTCTCACCTGGTTATTCCAGTTGTGGTGACAGTGGTTATTTCTATTGCTAATTAAATGTTATTTTTGTTGTTTAGTAATGTTATTTTTATTGCTAATTGAAGTTATTTTCCTTATTAAATAATGTTGGTTTTGTTGTTAATCAATGTCATTTTCTTTTCTGGAAAAATCAATTACTCGGACCTCCAATGTATTAATAGGATACTTGAAAGTTTTTGTGTGTGTGTGTGTGTGTTTTTTTATGTTTAATGCAAATTTACGCCATAATAAATGGTAATTTCTCATCTCTGGCCACCATCACACACACCGTCACCCCTCTCTTTCTCCCTTCCCTTCCCTCGTACCATCCCCTGCGTCCCCCCCCCCCCCACCCCAGCGCAACCGCGCCCTCTGGGCACTCATGCTTGTTCCAGTTTTGGGAATGAAACTTTGTTACAGTAAGGAATTAAAACATTAAAAGCAATTAGATTTTTTAAAAAAAATAGTGGAGATGCTACATAAATAAAAAGAGTAAATAATGACGGCCTTTTGGTGTTTTAAGGGTTAATTACAGCTTGACATTTGAGAAAGGTCGGCATTGATCAGGTCACAACCGTGGCAAGATGGAAAGATCATCCTCACAATTAAAGGGCGTAAGTGAGACACTTTCTGCCGACCTGTTTATAGATTTATCACTACTGCCAATCTGAAACTCATTCACAAAGATGAAGGTTGATAGTTAGATGGTGGATGGTAAGTGGTTTTGTTTTTGTATGTTTTTTAATGAGAGGGATCAGTATCGATGTTTTCGAAAATTATATTTTACAAAGAGTGTGCACATTTCCGAATGACAACATTTTTTTTTACATTTTCGTTCAAGGTGATCGATCTTACGGGACACGTTAACCATCTGCATCTTCCCCATGGGGTGCCTAACGAAAGTTCATAGAGAATAACTAGTACATGTATAGGATTTCCGACCCAAGGCCTGAGAAACATCGAATGGGACTCATCCCTGTAGCCCAGATCTGAGCCAATGTGTTCGTGTTCTCGCGCCAGGGCCAGCGTTAAATATTTCATACCGTGGTTTAAGGGTTACTGGATCCTTCTAGGAAAACAAGACTGACAGAACATTATCAGCCCTACTTAAAACTGGATTAGGACCATCTTTCAGCTGTTTGTTTAACGCCATTCTCGTCCTGAGTCCTAGCAGCTTCAAAAGAAAGGACCAGAAGAACAAATAATGGCCTCAGTGCCCCATTTTGTTTTCTGTATCTCTCTCTCTCTTTCTCTCTCTCTCTCTCTCTCTCGCTTGTTCTCTCTTTTTTTCTTCACTAATTGAGATGCCTTTGCAGGATCAATTTTGTAATTATTACTCTCTCTCTCCTCTTTCTACCTCTTTTTCTCTCTTTTATTCTCCCGCTCACTCGCTCTCTCTCTCTCTCTCTCTCTCTCTCTCTCTTCTGTCTGTCAATCTCTCTCCCTTTCTCGTTTCTCTCTCTTTCTCGTACTCACACTGTATCTCTCTATCTCTCTCGGTCTCTCTCTCGCTGTCTCTGTCCGTCTGTCTGTCTGTCTCTCTCTCAATCTCTCTCTCTCTCTCTCTACTTCTTCCTTCCTTGCACCTCCCCTTGTTTTTTGCTTTCTGTACCTTATCAAAAGTATGATGTGGCCCTCTCCTCTTGAACGCAAATGGAATTTGAAATACTGATTTAATTTTTCCTGAAATTTCAATTATAGTTTTTGTGGATTGTTAAACGTTTGTCATCATTTCTCCCTCAACTCTCTCTCTCAGGCTCTCAGGCTGCCATTCATTCCGCAATATTTCTTTAACAAAAATAGTTGCTTCCATTTTCCACACACGCCTCCCCCCCCCCCCCTGCACCCCCCCCCCCAATAAAAATCTAATAGCCTGTCTCCCTCTCTCCTCTGTTTCTCTGCCACTCACTCACTCACTCACTCACTCACTCACTCACTCATTCTCTTCTCTCTCTCTCTCTCTCTCTCTCTCTCTCTCTCTCTCTCGCTCTCTCTCTCTCTCTCTCTCTCTCTCTCTCTCTCTCTCTCTCTCTCTCTCTCTCTCTCTCTCTCTCGGGGATCCAAATCATCCTCTAAAATCTTACTGAATAAACAACAACAACCTCATTTGTACAAACTAATACAAACATTGGCCATTTAAAATAATATGTTTAAGCTCCTTTTTATAGCAGAAAGAAGAGGTAAATGTTCTATACTTACACGACATGATATATGAAGTGGAAACGTTTTTAGAATTGGTGTTGAATACAAATCTGAATGCAGTGTGTCATGTTTACTGTCCGTATTCTTTTCTTGCAAAGTGTCACATTAAAAGAAAGCAATAATCCGTTTAAATTATTTTGTTTTGATGTTGGCAAACGTTTCAAAACGCCATTTAATGTTATCTGACTTCACGCTTTACGTTATGGAGTTTACGAAACATGATTTCAGAGCCTGTTCGTTACGAACACATTCCTTCGGTAAATTGGTCATTTTTTGCAGCTGCGGGTTTTTCATAGGTCAGAGCCCTCCAGCGACAACTTCATTTTTGTCGCTACCTCATCTCCACCAAACCACAGCTTCACCGTTCCAGGACGTCGATCACATCTTCCACTGGCAGAGTAGAGGGTCTAGTTATTAATTCTCAGTCACCAGAGCGCCTGGACGGAAAATGAGAAATCAGCATATTGTCAATCATCCAATAATGGAAGGAGGCAAGATTAAAGAGGAGAGGGATTAAAAGGAGGAAAAGAGAGGAGAGAAAACCTGAAGAGGCGAAGGCTTGGAGTGCGTCAATCCTCGCTAAAGAGGTTGAGTAATATAATATACGAGATGAAGTCCTTGAGTTGAGTGCTCGTGAACCAAGCGCTGGCCTAAGAGATGTCAATGTGAAATGACAGCAGAATCAACACTTGAAGGACATGCAGATAAAGGTAAACAAAACCAAACAACCCCGACGTTCTCAGGCAGACCAACATTGCAATAAACACACAATCAGAAAAGACATTGATATGACTGTAACTTGATAGAAAGATCTCCACAGTGTAACACTAGAGTTTGTCGATAATGCCCGGAATCTTGACCTGGCTGTAGACTGATCTTCACCCAGTGTAAGAAAGTAAAGGGGACAAAACACTTGGAGCCCTTAGTTCTTGTTTGTTCCAACTCCTCTCTTTGCACAACTGAGAAAATTGGCTTTAAGTGTTTGCGGCTTTAGTATTATGCTAAGAAGTTAGAATAAATCGGAACTACGAAACGGTTTGATAAGAGCCACAACGCAGTTTACACATTAGTGTCAAAGTGTGCATTTTCATATACGTCTTCTGCATATTAAGAGATCTCCTGTGTTTTTTTTTGTTTTTTTTTCAAAAAATAGAGGTAAAACATCAAGCCACTTAGGTCGAGACATGCTTAACGAGGATTCTCCGATAAGACCTGCGATAATTTTGCTTTTATATTATCTCCCAGGAGTTTCGGGTTTTCTTGACAATAAAAACGAACATTATATAGGGGGCAAAAATGCACAATTCAAAGGTGTAATTTTATGTCTTGTAAACCTTTTTTTTTAAGGTTAAATTTTGAGCAAAAAGTGTTTTTCGCCCATTATGTAATCTGAGCAAGTCAACACTTCCAATTTGTCTTACACTAATATTAGTCCTTGGGGAAAATTCAATGCAATGAAGACAGGACACACTTTGATCTTTATTTGTGAAACTATACAGTTTGTTTTGAAGTTCAGATGGATTTTGGCTTGATGCAGGTATAATCTCCTCAATTTATAGTGAAAAAGAACAAAGCTCGTGACATGTAATAGAGAAACCTTCTCAGTCTGTTGAATGACAGCAATGAGGACGCTGGAACGGAGCCCTACCAAGGGCAGACAGCATGTAGCGAAATGGATTGATGCCCCTTGGTTGAGCGTTCCATGTGTGTAAACCTGCCATTGGTGGAGTGTACACATCCGGTCTCTAGTTGCCATGTTGTCACGGACACTCCAGAACGCACAGGACGAGCGCCACACGAGCACTCTCACAGCTGACATCAGGAGCAGGCTTCATGTGACGTTTACAGCTTTCCTTGCCCAGCTCTACACTTGGGGCTGGACGTTTGTTGGTTTTCGCGTAAAAAAAAAAAAGTGATCCTCAGTCATTTACAACACAACATCCTAAGGGCTTGTTGACATTAGACTCGATTCGTTGTTGACACTTTTTGATTCTGAAGCTTGAGACAGACAGGCAGACAGACAGACAAACAGCCAGGTATAGTTCTAGTAGTGGCTGTTCTGGAAATTTGACCAACATGTTTACAATAGGCTGATTTGCCAGGAATTTGTGGCTAACTTCCAAAAAAAAATAAATTATTCTGCCCATTTGCCCAGTAAACGGCTATCGTGGCCGGCTCACCAAATGCAATACTAACCTCAACTCAAATCATGACCCTTGTATTTTCCCAAAACATTCGGTGCACAAACCAAAATTCAATCTGAACCCACCGCCCAAGTCGTCACTCGGTATTGATATAAACACGGTGTAAAATGCAACCGGTTGATCTGACCTGGTGGCCATTCTAATTCCGGAGGGTTGATTTGCCCTGCTCCATGAACCAGAGTGACAGCATAGTGTTATTAACTGATCAATTATTCATTACCATAATGAAATTAATTTCCCATCCTGTACACCAAAAACCCTACTGTCTTGATAGTTCTGATCTCATTCCGAACATTAACTGAACCGCAAAATATTCATAATCTTAAAATCATCATAAGAGGAGTATTTTAAGCAAAACATCCATCGTATCCTTACGAAAATCATTTAGGCTAAGAACTGATCGCCGACTAAGCCTAAAGTCTCTAGCCGACTTTGATCGCCCGATTAATTGGACGGTGACGTCAGGACATTAAGTTTCAGTGAGATCCAACCAGTTGGCTGCTGCGTGAGATCTCGCTATTTTTATTGATAGAAGTCCAACTCTGAGTCAAAACCGACGCTAAATAGACTATACCTCAGTAGGCGTTCTAGCCATTAAGCTTCCACTGTTACGTGACTGCCTTGAATGCGTAGCGAGAATTGAGAAATGTTAGATCTCGACCTGACCTGGATTTGAACTGGGACTTCTTGCCTCCAAGCCAAGCTATCTAACTCCTGTAGCTGTACCCTCTCCTACCCCTCTCTCTCCCCACAACAAAAGAACGCCAGTTCGAAATATGTAGAGAAATTATGTGACTACGATTATTATTAGCCAGCTCCAGGATTATTTAAGAGTAAGAAAAACATACACTCTCACCAGCCCGGGGTCACCTAAAGACAGTAATTAAGTTGTCCGCAGTAAGTGAAACAGATCATTAAAACTGTTTACAGCGGCGTGTTTTTTTTGTTTTTTCTCTCTAACGGCGTTCGATAAGTCTTGGTAGTCTGAGCCGAATCGTGACGGCACCGCGTGTGGAATCGTTTCTGTTCGATATGTGAAGAGATTGAAATATGCAAGGAGGATGCAGTGTGTTGGTGCATCCAGAAGGGATTGAGAATCGATAATCATATAATATGGTGGTTTTGATTACTGCTAACCAGTTCCGATGTGAGAGAGAAAAAAAGTCTGGAAATTGAACTCAGAATTTTGTTTTCTTTCAGGGGCGGGGGAGGGGGGGTGGGAAGGTTGTGTTTTTTGTTGTCTGTGTATTTATGTACTTGTGTGTGTCTGTGTGTGTGTGTGTGTGTGTGTGTGGATGTGCGTGCGTGTGTGTGCGTGATTCTCACGTCGTCCACTTTGTTTCAATGTTTCGCCCAGTCGTGGTTTCTGTGAACTTTTTCGCCGATGTTCTTGATGTTGGTGTTGATGATCCCATGGTTGTTGCAGTTGTTGTTGCTGTTTGCTTTTGTCAAATCAATATGGCTGTGATGAGTATCAAGCCAGTCTGAAACCAGATCGTTTCCAAAATATCTTTTTAATATATCACTAAACTAGTCCAGAGTTAACCTTCCACAGCAGCCTTCAATCATTAGTCACCTACTTATAGTCTCAACAAAAAATTGAAGCAGCTTACTGAGCATACTTAACGATATTTACATGTATTATCAAATATTTAATAAGATACACAACTGATCCCAAAATGGTAAGAAACTCCTCAGGTGGAGCGAGGCAGATGACGACCTTCAGAGGAAGAGTGGATTCTTTCATTAGATGTTTCGGCCTTTAACTTCCTAACAAATCTTCTAGAACCCCCGGCCACACAGAATTCACGGACTCTCGGTGTTCGTCATCCACCTTTTTTTTTTCGTCGCCTGGCTCTTCTTTGGATTTGAACCCGTACCGCTCGGTTTCTGTTTTTCTGTGCAGGTGTCTTATCCATTTTGCCAAAAAACGATATTTACATGAATTATCAAATATTTAATAAGATACACTAATGATCCCAAATTAAATATTACGTGATATTAATAAAAACCACTACTGCCAGCATCATTTCCATTATGATAACCCATGCGGGCTTTTCTGCTAAAGCAGGACGTCTATTGAATGACGATCCCCCAGCATTAGAATTTAAAGGATGTCTCACTTACAGCTATCCTGTACACACAGAGTATTCTCCCCCAGCAAACAGAACGTTTTCCAGGCAGGTCAGTCAGGCGTGAGACACATCAGATCAACTCATTATCTGTGGCGTAGTTTGTCTGCTCCAGCCACGCCCTATCCGCTTGACCGAGCTTCCAGATCAAGGATTTTCAACATTTATACCGCGACCTTTAGTTCTTGTTTGTTCTATAGTTCATTTTCCGAAGAGCTGAAGATCTTTTTAGTGTGGAGCAAAGATGTGATGAAAACACACTTTGACACTGGTTTGAAATGCGTTGTGGTAATTATAGGTCTGTTTTACAGTTTTGATTTATTCTAATGCCTTATAATATTAAAGCTGCAAAAGTTTGGCGTAAAATATTTCACTTGTGCAAAAAAGTGCAGGTGGAACAAACAAGAATTAAGTTTGCGGCATGTCGTGCTCTTCCCCCCTCTTTTTCAAAGCACCACGTGGGTTTTTTTTTTCGTGTTGGAAGATTTCAGTAACTTGCAACTTTTGGCATGAGCCACTGACCAAACTATACACTCTTCAGGCCTTAAATTTGGCAGGAAGGTGGCAATTGAGATAAGAAAGATGATGGCTATAATTAAAAGTTGTTTACTTCAAGCATGTATTTTTAAAAAATAACAATGTTTACTGCTATGTAACATCTGTATTTTTGCATGTTTGTTTCGTAATATATATCATAAAAACCACAGAAAAACCGTGCATGTCATAAAAAGTAACCGTGTCAAGCGTTCAGTTTGGTGCGTAGTGTTCTGGTGCGCATGAGTTCTGAAGTAAGGCTGTAGTTTATTACTTTTATATGACAATGAGAGAGAGAGAGAGAGAGAGAGAGAGAGAGAGAGAGAGAGAGAGAGAGAGAGAGAGAGAGAGAGAGAGAGAGAGAGAGAGAGAGAGAGAGAGAGAGAGAGAGGGAGCACATGATTGTTTATTCCGGGCAATGCCCGGTAGGTCATCTAGTTATTTAATAAGGGGGATCAAGATAACACGGAAAGCGTGTAGGCGCAGGCTTAGCTATTCATCATTCATTTATCTGTGTTAATATTTTCATTATTTTAATTTTATACACAATATATTATCTTGTTTCAGTCATAATTATCATTTTTATTTATCTTGCATTTGTTTTGTATTTAAGAAGGATTTCTAATTTGTCGATGTGAAGAAAAAGAAACGAAACAAAACAAAAACTGAACTGAAAGAGGGTTTACGGCAGTTTAAAAACAAGGAATAAAAATTCTCTAGGGATGGGGTCGTGGAGAAGGTGGAAATAAAACCAAAAAAAATAAATGTTTCACTGGATCATTGATTTGACGAGCTTGTCTGTGACAGAGTGGAGAGAGATTTGGGATTAGAATAACAGAGGACATCACGCTATAGAGCCTGTTGTGGGTGGAGAGAGGCGGGGAGGGAGAATGGCTGACATCTGCTGGTGACAGGAGTTGGTGATATGATAGATAGATAGATAGATAGATAGATAGATAGATAGATAGATAGATAGATAGATAGATAGATAGATAGATAGATAGATAGATAGATAGATAGATAGATAGATAGATAGATAGATAGATACATAGATAGATAGATGGGTGGATGGGCGGACGGACAGACGGATGTATAAATGGATGGATGGATGGATGAATGCATAGAACAACGGATGTATGGATGAGTGGATAGATGGATGGTTGGAGGGATGGACTGAACAGCGGACGGATGGATGGATGGACTGAACGACGGAGGGATGGATGGAAGAGTGGACAGAACGATGGACGGATGGATGGAGGGAAAATGGATGGATGGATAGATGGATGAATGGAGATGGATAGAGGGAGGGATGGATGGATCAGACATTCTCCTGCCTGTCTTCAACCATAAACACATTAAGTCCTGAGAATTCCTTCTACACAACAGTTAGAAAACCACAAAATGACAATGTATTTTAATATCGAGGCATCTCTAGCTAGTCTTGGTAAAGAGCGATAACTAGATATCAATGGTATCTTTTGTCTTCATCTCTCCATCCAATCCGCAGCTTCATCCAGCTCCTTCAGTTTTACCAACTAGCTCCAAATGCTCTCAGACCAAATAAGCATTTGAATAATAATTATTGTGAGTGTGCATGAGAAAACCCGGTATAAGTCGGCAGAGCTGATTTTGAGAAAAACAGGGTAAACTGTAGACGAGCAGTGAACACTACTCACTATGATCTCTATAACGGCTTTGTAATTAGACTACGGTCTCCTAACAAGATCCAAAAACTTCCGACTTGGCTGTTGCTAGGGGACCGTGGCATGTTACAGGGTAAACTGTAGATGAGCAGTGAACACTAGTCACTATGATCTCTATAACTGCTTAGTATTAGACTACGGTCTCCTAACAGCAATCATTCCAATATTACTTGGTCAATTAGCTATTGCCACTTATAGGATTAAATGCCATTTTCTCAAAATCTTGTTTTAGGGGGGTCACTGACTTCAATTTATCAGAAATGTCTGGTCTTTTATTATACGAAGTGGTTATTTTCAAGGCATGCCTTGGAACTAACGCCAGCGTTATTTTCAAGGCATGTTTCATTGACCAATCAGAAGCTGTTTCAGTATTTCTAAACGTGGAGCCTTAGACTGTGCATTGTCAGACTCATATGTAACGACGTGAGGGTCTAGTCAGTTTGTATCATCGAGGCCGTAGGCCGATGTTCGTCTGGGTAGTAGTCAGATTGACATACCAGGGAAAGCCGCCGGGGTAGCTATGTATTGTTTATTGGTCTCAAGGTATGCCTTGGAACTAACGCCAGCGTTATTTTCAAGGCATGTTTCATTGACCAATCAGAAGCTGTTAAGGTATGCCTTGAAAATAACGCTAGAGTTAGTTTCAAGGTATGCCTTGTAAATAACGCCTTGCTTTATTATATGTACAGAACTCAAAATGTCATGTTGCCGACTTATGCCGGGTTTTCTCATGCGCACTCACAATTATGGACGGATAATTCCATCAAAACACTGTCGACAACTTTTTATCATGACCGGAGATTGATGTCAATCTTATCATTTCTGGGTTTTGTTCGCTCCTCAATATGAACTTTTTTTTTTTCTTTTCTGGTGAAGCAGAATTTGAGGAAATTAAAATTTTGTAGAATTTCTGTTTTATTGTTTTTACGCTCTGTCGGTCACTCTTATGACAATGTTCTTTTTCATCCCCTATACCGTGTTGTTCTTTCTATCCATGTATGTACTTTTTCTTTGGTGCTCGGCTAACTTTAATTAATTAGCGCAGTCAAGAAGTATTCTTTTCATCTATTCTCTCGTGTTCTCTCTCGCCTTATTTTGCTATATTCTTCTTTTTGTCTCACTCTCTCTCTCTCTCTCTGACACTCTTTCTCTGTCTTTCTCTCTCATGCTGCCTTTCTCATTCTTATTTACTGTGTCTGTCTCATCCCCTCTCTCTCTCTCACTCTGTGTAACTTTTGTCTCTCTCTCTCTCTCTCTCTGTCTCATTCTCTCTCTCTCTTGTCCCTCTCTCTTGTGCCCTCTTTCTCATTCTTGTTTACTGTCTCTGCCTCACTCTCACCCTCTCTCTCTCTCTCTCTCTCTCTCCCCTCATTCTTCAAATCTGCCTCTGTCACTCACCCAATCAAGCCCAACATACTTAGCCATAGCCATCTTTTTTACTCTCTCATTATGTGACGTATACTCTTTTACCACCCCTTTCTCTGCCTTTTTCTGTCTCTCTTAGATATCACCTAAAATCCAACATAACTGTTCTCCCCTCTCTCCCTCCAATATAAAATAGGTTACTCCGGCCTCTAAGTGGTCTTGTCCACAGCATCCGCTCCGCTCCGCCATTTTTACGGAAAACGACGTGTCAAAAAGTAAAACACTCTCTGCCTTTGTATACCTGCCAACAGCATCTGCTCCGTTCCGCCATTTTTACGGAAAAGGACGTATCAAAGAGTAAAACACTTATTGCCTCTGTAAACTTGTCCGCAGTATCTGTTAGGCTCCGCTCTTCACCGCTTTTGCGGCAAAGTGACTTTTCCATACGTCATTTTCCGTAAAAATTGCCGAGCGGACGCTTTGAGCAAGACCTCTTAGACAGTGTAATCTACTGCACACCAAGACTGATACGAATGTCGGAATGCGATGCGTCAAACCTTCAAATATAACAGAGCACTGAATTCGGTGAATGAATCTGTCTATACCGCTCGATATTGCCGTTTGGGCTTTGGGTGGGGGGGGGGGGGGGGTGGGGGGGGGGGGTGAGTGAAAAAACACAAAAGGGAATTTTGTTGTTTTTTTCCCGTGTGTATTTTGGGGGAGTTTAGAGATGAGTACGTGGAGGCTGCGGAAGAGGGGGAAGAGACTGAAAAATCTGACGGCGTTTTCCCCTTTTAGAACATTTTTTCCCCGGAACGATTACAGGTGTTGTGTATGGAGTAGGATTTTCTCTACATTGTTTGTTAGGTGTCTTTTCCTTGATTTATCTTCTCACAGTGATCAAATGGTTTTGTCTGGCTGTCTGTCTATCTATCTGTCTTTCTAACTATCTATCTATCTAGCTATCTATCTATCTATCTATCTATCTATCTATCTATCTATCTATCTATCTATCTATCTATCTATCTATCTATCTATCTATCTATCTATCTGCCTGTCTGTCTGTCTGTCTATCTATTAATCTGTTGATCTGTCTGCCTGTCTGTCTGTCTGTCTCTCTATCTGCCTACCTGTCTGTTTATCCGAATGTCTGCTTGCCTGTCTGCATACCCCTGTTTGTCTATTTAAATCTATCTATCCCATTCTTCCACGAAAATCGCCAACCCCCTCCCTCCCCCTCACATTCCGTGCCTAACCCACATGCCACCACCGCTCCTTTATCTTCCCGTGCCTTTCATGGTTTGAAATTATTTCTGCTTTTCCTCATGCGCGAAACTCTTTTAAAATTCCCCCTAGCACGCACGCACGTGCTGTTGTGCCCATCCACCCATCCACCCCTTTCACACGTTCACATACACACATGCACACACACTTGCAATCACACACACACACACTCGTTCAAAATGTAATTACTGAATTACAGCACCCTTCCTTAACCACCCATCCAAACACCAATCGAGCCATTTCGCTTGTAATAATGCGTTCGGTATAGTTCAGTTCCATCGTAAGGTCTCCCCAGAGGTGTGGATCAGTTGTGACTTGTGCAGAGCAATTTGTTCTTTGATGCAATCAATTGGAATTTTATCCAATCTTAAACCACATTATTCTGAATGGAAGCTTCCGTCCCCGGGTCTGGGAGAATCAATTGTTATAAACAAAATCTTATTTGGAGGCTACAAAGTGGAATAGAGATGAAGTTTGTCGAATTTTAAGTTTTTATGTCGGGTGTAACTACTTGGTTTTCTAGGGGGGGGGGGGGTGAGGGGGGGGTTCTGGAGATTTTGGGGTTGGGGTGGTTACTGGGTCTTCTAGCGTATCGTGGGGCGAAGATCAAGAGTATGGGGGCCGTAACTACTAGGATTTCTAAGGTGGGGCAGCGGTGGGGGGGGGGGGGGACGAGGCGCAGGAGATCTGGGGGGGGGGGGGTGGTGGTGTAAATGCTGGGTTTTTTAGGGTAGGGCAGTGGGGACGAGGCTCAGATGATATGGGGGGGGGGTGTAACTACTGGTTTTCTATTTGAGGCTGCCGGGGTGGAGGGTGGGGGGCGGGGGCGAGGCTCTGGCGAATTGGAGGGGACCGGGGGGGGGGCGTAACTACTGGGTTGTCTAGGGTGGGGAGGGACAGGTGAGGCTAAAGGGGGATGGGAGCAGGGTGGATGGCACTGTGGAGAATAACTACTGTTACATTGACTAGGGTGAGATTTTGAGGGGAGGGCCTGGGGGGCAGAGCAGATGGAACAGAGAAGGGGGAAAGGGGGGGGGGACAGGCAATGGTGAAATCCGTGAAATCAGGACGTGATGTAAGCGTGGAGGATGTTTGACACAGGGTTCATGTGATGAAAAGAAACAGATTGTGTGTAGGGGTGGGGGGGTGGGGGTGGGGTGGGGGTAAAAATAATGGGGAAACGAGCATGTGACAGAGAAAGGTGAAGAAGGGGGGAGGGGAGAGGGGGTGAAGCAACTGGACTCTGCACCTGCGATAGCATTTTCTGAAAGTCTTTATTCTCACCCATTCATTCCCTCACACGCAAATACCAACACACTCACACAGGCACATAAATGCAAAAGCACTTGCACACATAATAATGTGCACAAACACTCATATAGCAGACACACATGCAGACTCACTCACTACAGGTGCATACGAACGCTCAGACCAGCGCGCACACACTGACACACGTTTACACACACACAGAAACATGATTATGCACCCACAACTACAGACGCTCGTTTAGCCATGCAAAGTGAACCCTAAAGCATGAACACTCCCACACGTACACACACACACCCAGATATTCAAGAAATGCGGAAGAAACCCGTAAGCGCTAGTAAAATTACACGCATACACACAGAGTCACACGTACATGCACACTCAAGCACACACACAGAGTCACACGTACATGCACACTCAAGCACACACACAGAAACACACGTACATGCACACTCAAGCACACACACAGAAACACACGTACTTGCACACTCAAGCACACACACAGAAACACACGTACATGCACACTCAAGCACACATAGAAACAGACATTCATCTCCCTACACGAACTGCGAAAGGAACCCTTAAGCTAAAGCAAAGTTGCACACACACACACACACACACACACGCATACACACACTCACACACACACTACACGCGCGTATTCATACAGACACACACACGTGCACTCTTTCTCCCTTAATAACTCACGCAAGAGCAATTTTCTTTGGAATAAACACTTCAAAATATCAATAATCGTTAATCTAATGCGTGTGTCTCACAAGCTCACCACACACACGAGCCAACATGCTCATCAACCATACATACACGCCCAGAAACACATGTAGAGACACACAATATACATTCGGATATAGAGAGGGCTTGAACATGTTAGTAATTATTGTCAAGGATTGTTCTGTAGGAAATTCTCAACTTCCCGGTTTGGTTTTTATAATTTTTTTGTGCTTTTTTTTTTGTATATTTTTCGTCATGCAGAGATGTCAAACCACGGTTCAGCGGACAGAATGAATTAAGCAATTCATTGAGAGAGAAGAAGAGGCTGTTGTTACAATTATGTACGCACCCCAAGCGTTTTTGGGCAAGGGACGCATTCGTATACATACCTATCCCCAGCCCCATCCTTATCCTCTACCCTAAATCTGATCGGATCCTTAACCCTGCCCCCTTTCCCTTTCAATGAAAAAAAAAACAGGAGGAAAACAAAAGAGAAAAATCTGAAAGAATAATTAATTAAGGCTGCTTAGGAGTATTTCGGGAGGAGTCCTCTAGCTCTGGAGTCACAAAAGCCCTTAAAATGCGTACCTGTAGAGCAAAAAAAAAAAAAAACTTGGGAGACGTTTGTACATGTAACAACATTCTTGAGAAAATCAGAGTTTTATGTCTTGTTACAAAAAAATGAGAACTGTTCGTGATTTTGATACAATCCATGTGCCAAAGCCGTTGCAGTGGTCCATTGGTTAGAAGCTCCACAAGGATACGAGAGCTCTCGGGTTAATCTCGTTTGTTGGAGCTGGGATTAATTAGCCTAATGCGGCGACGTTTTCTTTGGCCATCACTAGAGCCGACGGCTGTATTTCAATGTTACTGTTACGTCCATTTAGGAACACTACAAACTGAACTCTCGGAGATTCACTCCAACCAGCCAGAATGTTAGGTCCCTTCGGGTCGCCCTGACCAGTTGTTTGGGAGCGTGTTTGGCTACGCCTTGGCGGGGAGCTGTTGACCGCCGACGGTGATGATATTCTGGAGAGGAGGACGAGCTCAATGCCAATTGCGACAAGTCTGCGCTGCGACCCGACCTAGATTATTGTAACAGAAATATTCTGTTGAAAGACGTCCAAGGCTACGACGATCTCTAAATAAGGACCTTCAACCTTGCTAAATTAATGTCAAAATCTGCTAATGTATCATGTGTGTATTCAATGTACGAACTGCCCCAAGTGAGCACTCCTGCACTGTTCGCCCACCGTGCATGGACTAACCCACCCATTCATTCATTTCTTTCTTTCTTTTTCTTAAACCCGCTGCCGTAGAAGGGGTGAGTTTTGGGTGAGATAGCTATAATGGCGCTAAATGGAATGACGTTGGTAGGCTGGACCTGTTTACTGGCTGCAATACCAGTCTCAGATACAGTTTGATTGTGCTGGAAAAAGGGGCGTCCAGCGGTTCTCAAGGTCGGAGATATCGCCTCCCAGGAAGTAATTTTGATTTCCCGGGGGGGGGGGGGAGAGAGAACGTGGCGACAAAGAGTCAAAAACGATTAAGGGGGCTATATAGGAAGGGGTGGACATGAATTGATGACAATTTAGGGGAATACAAATTTCATTGTCTCGTGCAACAGCATGCCCAGATTTGTTTTATAAACAGAAAAAGCTTTTTGTTGTTGTTGTTGTCTTAGTGCATCTGATAAAGAATGCTTTCTGTTTTATAATGAATAATCATTGTCAGTAATGAAGCTTTGATAAACTTAAGCATTATATTAATATGTGTGTGGTCTGTCTTCTTGTGAAATCTATCTGTTGCGTCGGTGGTAGAGATTTGATAGGGGCAGGGGATTTGGGGGGGGGGGGGGGAGTGGAGAATGGGAGCGATGACAGGGCAAGTTTAGGCTAAAGCCGTGTTTCCATGTGTACGGAAACGTAAACGGCGACGGATACCTCAAAAACCCTTCAAGTAGTGAAAAAATGTTGTCACGACACTATTTTTCTGTACATATGGAAACACTCTTTCTTTTGAATATTTCTTCTTCTTTTTTCTTCTTCTGCGTTCTTCGTGTGTCAGACTGTTCATATCAGGGGGGCGGTAGCCTTTATGAAGGACGCTGTGCTCCAGAGTTCCTTTGCTGTCCCATATAGCTTAGTGTGTAGTACCGCGCCTCGGGGCCATCTGTGTTAATTCCCTCTGTTGTCTGTCTAGGGGGCATTGTTGGAGGACATGTTCTGCATTCTCTGGGGAATTTCCACATGGGCATGTCTCAGTTTCTCCAACCCTGCATTTTTTTGTAAAGATGCTGCCGGAGTCTGTTATGTCCAGTTCTTAGACTAAAAATTACAGTTTGCTCCTTTCTGCTGAGGAAGTGTATGGCATCATCTGTTACATGGCTTGGGTGACTTTGTTTCCACTTGGATTTCAAGGCTGCCTTTATGTGACTTTTAATACTTTTGCTATTTCCTCTGCCGTTTCCGTTTCTGTAGACAGGAAAACCCAGCTTAAGGGGAGTGATTGCCTGGAAAAGGTTGAGAACCAATGGTTTAACCCTACAGAAACGAACCAGACTGTAACCGCTACCAGCATCGTAAAGACCGACTGTTTTAAATGAAACATAATCAGAATCTCCCGACTCCCATTCACCCACTTTTTTACCGACCGGGAGAAAGAATGAAGACCGGATAAGAGAGAATCTTGTGAAGGCTTTCCTGGAAGAGAGGAAAAAAGAGTAATTCGTATAACGCTCACACGGAAACAATGAAATCGCGCGAGAGAGGCTGAACTAAACATGTCCCTTGTTTGGAAAGCCTTCATTTATCCGAAATGTAAACGGTGCGTTTTCTGAAGGCGGGAGAGAGAGAGAGAGCCTCTCTATCGGTCTGCCTGTCTGTCTGCTTCCTTTCTTTCTGCCCACAACAACTTATACCACAATATAAACATATTATTCCCAAACGGATGACCGGATGTAGATCTAGTAGGAAAATCGAAATATTTTGTGTCAGTAATCACCACCTCAAATACATTTGAATACAGGACATCTTTGTAAGCCTGTGTACTGAAGTCAGCCTTTGGCAAACACAAAAAATTAAAGTTTTTAACACCCTTCTGCACGTTTGCGCCCGCATGAAGCAAAACCATTTCCACGCCTCTACAAAAGTCAGAAAGCGCCATCAGAATTGTGTGGGTCAAAGTATGTTCACTTCAGTAGAAACCCATTACTTTATATATTATATTATAAAGATGTCATATTTTTATAAACTTGTGAGTTACACCATTGTTTCTTTTGTGAACCTTAGCAGGATTAGGCCATATCTGGAGTGGATGATTCAGTCTTGGTTTAATGGACTGGGCGCGCTTTTGAGCAGTTAGAAGAGCCCATCAGTTGCACACAAAGTTTATACAGAAGTGAACCCTGTATAGCCCAGGCTTGTACGGTTTACAGAAACGGCCGGTTGCAAAAGTTCTGTAGACAATCTATGCCTTCCTTTCCCCTTCAACATGATCACTCCTTTACCTACTCACCCGTCCACTCATTCGGCGATTCATTTACTTACTCACTCATCATTCACTCTTTCATTCTCACCATCACTCACTCCCTTATTCACTTATTCATCAACTCAATCACTCAGTCATTTCTTTTTTCATCCTCCGTAATTCGTGCACTCACTCACTCACTCACTCACTAACTCACTCACTCACCCATTCACTCACTCACTCACTCACTCATTCACTCACTCACTCAATTACTCATGTACTCACTCCCCCACTCAGTCACGCCTCACTCATTCGTTCCTCAGTATATTCACTCCCTTATGTAGCCACTCACTCCACGCTAATCCACTCACCCACGCTTTATTAATTCACTCACTCGGTCACTCTTTCTGAAAATTCCCTCTTCCACAAACACTACCTCTTCGCTGCTTCTCCATCCACCCTGCACCATACCTCCCATCATGTTATACAAACCCAAATGATTGTCTCTCCCACGATGTAAAAGACAACTGGAGGAATGAAAGCACGAGGAACGGAGGAGAGAGGGGGGAGGAGGAAGGAAAAGCAGGCCTTTAACTGCTACTATAAACCAAGGTTTAATGGACTTTCCCCGACCGTAGGTGCGAGACACAGAACGCTCCATCAGGTCGAGACACCGCTAGGATAGGCCTCATTGTTTATCGAATTCTTGTTTCAAACCAAGAAAACAGTAAAAAAACAAAAACCCACTCTGTCTTCGAATTGAAATCGTTACTTGGTGCTTTAAAGGACGAGTTGAAACCACTGTCTGTCTGTCTCTGTGTTTGTGTAGTGGAACAGTCCGGCGAATGGGACTGACAGTTATAATATCAAGTAAAAGGAAGTGAACGGGTTCAGTGTGCTTTTTCCGTTGGTTTCACCAAGTTTTTGTGTTATAGAAATGCCCCAGTACTGTGGTCTGAAAGCATTCATAACATTTGATGCGTTAAACTCTCATAATAGTGTGGTTTTGTGTGATTTTACAGTTACAAATGTGTGGTTATTTTGAGTGAATTTCATCAGGGATTCAAGGTAACCAATCGTATGTTTCATGTGAAATATTACCAGCCAATCAGCTTTCTGGTATAATTTCTGACACAGGTGTTTTTGTGAGGCTATGAGAAAACAGGTGTTTTAAGATTTATACTTTCTTTTGCTATGTACTTTGGCGAATGAGATGTATATCACAGCACAGGTTTTCCAATGATTAGACGGTAGAGTAGCTTTACTTTGTATTTTAGTGAATGAGACGTACACCACAGCTTTTCCAATCATTAGGTGGTATCAAAAACCAAGTGTTCCTGTTTTGTGGTTCTGTCAATATGCCCTTTGGTGGATGGTTTAAGATCTTTGTTTAGAGAAGTTCGCTGCTCTTCTTGGCATTGACACCTCACTTTGGTGGATGAGAGTACCAGTTGATTTATACTTTACAATTTTGCTATGTACTATGGTGGATGAGATGCACACGTTGATTTATACTTTGCAATTTTGCTATGTACTTTGATGAATGGGTGGGATGTACATCACAGTGCAGCTTTTCCAATCATTAGGTGGAAGTTCTGAAGAGGTCATCTCTCTCGCCAGAGTTCACTTATTATCGTCCTATAACGTTATGTATACTTTATTTTAACTCTTTTAGCAATGTAAAGAAGACAAGCAGTTGTGAATGGCTTTTCAAATTATTGACAATAGATTACATTGTGGCATTTACATTGCAACATAATCAAAGTTCAGCCGCTTCCCAGCAACTACGAGTATAATACGTTGTGTTAAAACAAAAACACACTTAGTGCCTGAGATTATTTTCCCAAGGCTGAAATGCATAAAAGAGATAGGAATACACATGGGAATGTTGTGGTGCGAAAACTGTCAGAGATGATTTGATCGAGCCCCCTGCACAACGTGTAGCGTTAAATCTGCTATTCCTCAATTACTTAAAACTCTACTGTTATTGTTCCTTCTACTTTTTCCGCTATCTCTAATCTGAATTGCTCGAATCGCTGTCCACCGTTTCGTAAGTAACAGCCATGAGCAAGGCAGAAACTGAAGGGGTTGATTCTCTACGGTGTCCAAAGTCCATGTGGACTCCAAGGTCGACCGTAAAGTTGTCCATAATGATCAGCGCGTATATATTGCCATCTCTGCTAAGTGCACCCCAAGTGTTGTTGTTAGAGCGAAGCATTATGAAAAGATTGTTTTTACTCGTACATACAGTCCCCAAGTTTATTGCGCCAGGGGTACGTATTTTAACGCCTTTTGTGTCTCCAGAGCTAGAGAGCTCCTCCCAGACTACTCCTAACTATAGCCTTAATTAATTATTCTTTCAGATTTTCTTTTTGCTTTTCCCCTGTTTTTTATTTTTTTGGTTGAAAGGGTATGGGGCAGGGGTAGGGATTCGATCAGATTTAGGGTTGAGGATAAGGACGGGCTTAGGGACAGGGACGTACACGTGCGCCACCTACCGCAAAATGCTTGGGGATCGTACGTCCAAGTAACAACAGCCTTTTGAAAAGAGCTGGAGCTATCAAATTCATACAGTGCACAACGAATAGTTGTTTTTTTTTTGTCCTTTTCAGCATTTCGTAACTTCAACACATAAGCCTTTCAAATTCTCTATCCTTTGAGATACCACTGGTAAGACACATTTGTCACTGGATAAACAAATAGGTTCAATAAAATGTCTCACTAGAGCATGCAGCCGTGAGATTTGAAACTTGACAGATCCCTCAGAAAACAGGTCTTACAGATGAGTGACCTACTTTTGATTAGCTTCATAACAAGGATCGGGACAGTCGGGCCTGTCCAAGAATGTAATAATCGATAAACTTGTATCGGGGAGGAGAAGGGCTGGAAACGGCGGTTGTTTCCTAATGCGGAGTGTGAGGATGACAGTGATGATTATGTTGTTGACGTTGCTGTTACAACTTCTGCCGGTGGTGTTGTTGTTGCTGTTATTGGCTTTGATAATGAAGTTTATGATGATGATGATAATAATGATCATTTTTATTTCCCCCTTGATCGTTCCGTGCGATCTTCCAATTTCTCTTGCGCTGTGCGTGGTTTTAGATCGAGATTACAGAGTAATTATAGCATTATGTAGTTATACCAAAAGCACGAAGGTTTTCAGAACTTTGAGTATTGCATGTGCTGCTATTATAAAGACAACTACAGCTTCCACGTCTTTTTACACAATTTTGCTGATCAGAATTTGAACTTTCAGCAGCTATCACTTTGATATGGATCTACTGTAATAAACAAAGTACCCTAGCAATGACAGCTTTAGTAAAGAATTTCAGCTGCAGAAATTTTCTATTGGTTATTTTTATTGTCGTTCTTGTTCTTATTTTGTGAGGGGAATTGCGGCCCTTCTCAGTATAATGATGCTTTGAGGCTACCCCAGAGACAAGGCTTAGCGATTGTCTTTAAAACCAGAGCAAGAAGTTAGTCAGGTTAGCTTACAGCCCAAGAGAGATTCAAATAATGGGACCTCTCTCATTGAGGTGAAACCGCCGCTCTTACTACTGGGACACTTCCATTTACATTGTCTCAGTATTAAGAGATGACAAAAAAAAGGGTTGATATTACAAGTCCGCGTAGAAAAAAAAACAATGGAGACCCATTACAATGTACCAGATACTATACAACTTTTTTTGGGGGGGGGGGGGGGGGGGTCATATTATTGTAACATTATTCCAAGATCTCAAAGATGTTCTGTGGTTTTTTGAAATGTCGTATGTCAATTCTCTCTCTTCGTTTTCCTATTTGATTTGTAACGTTCAATAAAATGTGAAAAAAATAGCATTATTATTATTATCATCACTTTAATGTACATTTTTCGTGACTGTTTCTCATGCTCCGGCGGAGACAAACTTCAAAAGGGGAGTTCTCAAAATTTTCTTGGAGATAACCAATCTAATCTTGTCCTCTTGTTTTTTCCAAATTATTCTTGGCTCGAGAATAAAGAAAACAAGCCTTTGGAGTGCATTTTCACTCCTCTTAGCGCCAACAGTCGTAATGTGAGGCCTTCAGACAAAGAGATTAGTCTCAGGGTCAATGGTCTGAAGCCGAGGCTTTTTAGGAACAAGGATTTTTTTCTACTTATTTTGCTTTATCTAACTACTGACTTTTCATCCCCTCTTATGATGAATTTGTCTGTGTAACGTCGGACAGAATTTTATCTCCAACTCACTGTCCAATTACATTATAATGTACTATCAGTCATACGAACAGCTTTATCCTCTTCGCTCTTTCCAATGCATGAAATATGAAAAAAAAAGTACAATGATTCTATGTGAATAAATACTGAATGGGGGGTTAAAATCTGGCTTCCTACTGCAGACAGCGTTAAAGATGCATTGGAACACTCAAAGCCTTTGCCTTCATGGACAATTGCATGGGAAATGGGGGTGATGTATTTAGTGGGAGCATCTGTCTGTAACCCAATACTGTTTATAGGCGTCTGCACTGGGAATGCGGGCCATTTAGTTGCTTCTGGCTGACTTCCTTGTTCAGTCTTTTACTCTGTCTATCTATCTATCTATCTATCTATCCATCTATCTATCTATCTATCTATCTATCTATCTATCTATCTATCTATCTATCTATCTATCTATCTATCTATCCATCTATCCATCTATCCATCTATCTATCTATCTATCTATCTATCTATCTATCTATCTATCTATCTATCTATCTAACCATCTATCTATCTATCTAACCATCTATCTATCTATCTATCTATCTATCTATCTATCTATCTATCTATCTATCTATCTATCTATCTATCTATCTATCTATCTATCTATCTATCCGTTCATTCGTCCGTCAGTCTTGCATTTGATCCCTCACCACAGGACATCACTACCTTTACCACAATAAATGAAACGTATTACAAGCCACTTCACCCGTACCGGAAATCCGCATCGCCAGCCGATATTTTCCTCCATAGAGGACGATGTTTTGAACTTGATCCGGGCGGAACACACGCCAAATGAAATAATGGATGTGTCACTTGTACAAGATGTATGGCCTATGTTTCAAATACTGTGTGTGGGAGAGAGAGAGAGAGAGAGAGAGACAGACAGACAGACAGACAGACAGACAGACAGACAGACAGACAGACAGATGAGAGAGAGAAAGAGAAAGAGCGAAAGAGACATAGAGAGAGAGAGAGGCAGAGAGAGAGAGAGAGAGGCAGGCAGAGACACAGAGAGAGGATTGAGGGGTGTATGTGAGTGTGAGTGGGGGGGGGGGCGGGGGAAGAGGGGGCTGAAATCAATACAGCTTAGTGACAACACCACGTGGAGGTGTCGAATTTGTGTGCCAAATGGAAAGGACAGATTTCTCTGAATGCGTCATGACGGTGTCAGTACAAGACTTAGGCAGACACAAACAAGTATATCTACAGACAAAGGGACCGACTGGAAGTTCTCACGCCGTCCAGGGAGAAGCCGTACAGACAAACTAGATCTGAGGAATTTGGAGACTCAAGCGAACAGAAGTTTGCGTGTGGTAGATGATGAGCGTAAAGAAAAGTAAGAGGGCCGTGAACATACATACAAACAGACAGATAAACAGACTAGTAAATGCGTGGTAGGAAATAGACAACTGGGGATGGACGGAAGTAGAGAAAAGACGTCCAAACAGATGGAGGAATACACGTGTACACTCATATCGCGACCTTAGTCGTTTTGTGTTCTGTCCTTTAGTATGTATGTAGAAGAGGTATCTATTATATATTTCAGTAACTTTGCAACCTTTGGCATGACTAACTGACCAAATTATACACTCTTCAGGCCTTAAATTTGGCAGGAACGTGGCAATTGAGATAAGGAAGATGATGGCTATAATTAAAAGTTGTTTACTTCATGCATGTATTTTTTAAAAGAATAGCAATGTTTATTGCTATGTAACATCTGTATTTTTGTTTCGTAATGTATAGTACCGTGCATGCCATAAAAAGTAACCATATCAAGCGTTCAGTATGGTGCGTAGTGTTCTGGTGCGCATGAGTTCTGAAGCAAGACTGTAGTTTATTACTTTTATTACATGAGAGAGAGAGAGAGAGAGAGAGAGGGGGGGGGGCACATGATTGTTTATTCCGGGCAATGCACGGTATGTCATCTAGTAACAAATAATGCAGAGTCCGACATTTGTTTAAAATGCATTGTGGCACTAATCAAGCTGTTTCACAGTTCCGTTTTATTCTAAGTCCTTATCACAAGAACTAAAGCAGCAAAACGTTTAAAGTAGAATTTCTCAGTTGTGCAAAAAGTGGAGTTAGAACAGACAAGAACGAAGGTCTCTGTATAAGAGTGAGAGTCAGAAAAAACAGATCGAGTAACAGATTTATAGATGCATGGTAGAATAAAAGAGAAACTGAGGAATGCCGAAGAGGAAGAAGAAGAGGTCAGGGTGAGGGCGTGTATGAAAGGGCTGAAGCTGCCACAGCTGAAGTGAATAACTGATAGAAAGACAGTAGGAAGATGGAAGGCAACAGGTGAGTGCCTAATGAAAGAGGGGCGGGTAAGACAGGAATGACACGGTGGTATGCAGTGAGATGTAAAGGAATCGGGGGAGTGGAACAAAAAAGGGGCGGGGGGGGGGGGGGGAGGTGGATGATTGAGATGGATGCCGAATATCTCAGAATAGAAAATTAAAAGAAAGAGTGAAAAAGTGGTAAATATGATGGAAAGACAGGCATGGTATTGTTTATCCTTGTTAAAGCTTAGAAATGAGGTTATGTTTTTTTCATTGTACGTCAGTGACATACTGCAACAGGTTCTCCGTAATCAATGTTCAGTGCAATAGAACTGGTGTGCTGCCGTGTGAAAGACAAAACCAAAACAAGAGATGCAGGAAGTTGAGTTTCATATTAATGTTTGTAGAGATGTTGACTAGTTGGAGCATGTCGTCAAAGTGTCCACAATAGGTTCTGCTTGTGTGTATGTGTGCTTTTTTGTGTGGTCGTAGTTATGTGTGAGAGAGACAAATAGAGAGAGAGAGATAGAGAGAAAGAGATCGAGAGAGAGAAGGAGAGAGAGACAAACAGAGAGACAGACAGGTGGAGGGAAAGAGAAAGAAAGATAGAGAGTTTGAGTTTAGAGAAAGCACGTCGACCTAATAACGGTAATATTGAGCGGGGAAGAGACAAAAGAAGCAAGTCGAGAGACAGAATATTGCAGAATGATAGAACAGAAACAAAGACCTCTACTAGAAGCGTCTACCAACCAACGGAGAGAGAGAGAGAGAGAGAGAGAGAGAGAGAGAGAGAGAGAGAGAGAGAGAGAGAGAGAGAGAGAGAGAGAGAGAGAGAGAGAGAGAGAGAAATACGAGACAGATTGTAGCCAATTTCTAGAAACCGTCAGTGTGACCATTTCCTCTAAAACCATCCAAAAATACACTATATGAACGATGCCCAGTCTGGCTTCAAGAGAACCGGGCTTCTGCTGTGTCAAGTTGCACTGCCCGCCCGATGACATTGTCATTAAAGTACAGCAAGTCCCAGATTCAACTCCCACTGGATGGGAAATCCAAGCCAACTAATTTAGTTCGCTCTGCATTTAAGCACACTGATAGCCCACGGCTTGAATGAAGCCCAAGCTTCGTATCTCATATAGCAGGGGTGGCAAAACCGCGGCTCTTTGACCACCAATATGCCGCCCCTGGAAATAATTATGTAGGCCGAGCCCTTTTTTTTCATCACAACTAATATGAATTTCATATTTTCCCAGATGTTCACTTAGTTCATTACCGTATTTAACACGTTCAGTATAGTTAAAACAATCATCAATCAAGATTGGGTTGAAACCATTTGATATTATTAATGTATACTTTGTGGTTACTGGAACTAATACAAATTAACAGTTTAAAAAATTGCATACATGAGTAAAATATTGCTGCATACATGACTGTATCTCTTAATATTTATATGCAATTTTTGTAACAAAATATGTATGTAACAATATAAACGCGTGTGTAAAATTTTGTTGATATCATGTGGCTCTCAAACATAGGAAGTTGATTGTATGTGGCTCTTACATTGCGCAAGTTGGGCCACCCTCGTTGTATAGCCCGAATGCACTATTGAGCATGGACGTAAAATCCTATTGAACCAGCGTCCAGTTAACTGAAACAATAGGTAGGAAAATGAGACATTATACAGAGAAGACACGTTCAGGCTGAGGTTTCCAAAGATTGGTTTCCGAGTTGATCACAGTATCTATTATTCATAACTTGTCATCCGGTTCTATTCAGAGCGTCCAGTGGTGTTCTGACGTCTCACTTGTGTTGATACATGGGTGGTCATCCCTGGTGTGACAGGGCAGTATTGGCTGGTCAGTGGAGGACAATTCGTGGGGCTATGTGTGGAGGGCGTGCTGTGTGTGCGTGTGTCTGATCTGTCTAAGAAAAGACATCTATCTATCTATCTATCTATCTATCTATCTATCTATCTATCTATCTATCTATCTATCTATCTATCTATTTATCTATCTATCTATCTATCTATCTTTCTATCTATCTATCTATCTATCTATTTATCTATCTATCTATCTATCTATCTATCTATCTATCTATCTATCTATCTATCTATCTATCTATCTATCTATCTATCTATCTATTATCTATCTATCTATCTATCTATTTATCTCTAAAAACAAATCCATCTATCTATCTATCTCTAAAAACAAATCTATCTATCTATCTACCTATCTCTAAAAACAATTCCATCTATCTATCTATCTCTAAAAACAAATATATCTATCTATCTATCTATCTATCTATCTATCTATCTATCTATCTATCTATCTATCTATCTATCTATCTATCTATCTATCTATCTATCTATCTATCTATCTATCTATCTATCTATCTATCTATCTATCTATCTATCTATCTATTTATCTCTAAAAACAAATCCATCTATCTATCTATCTATCTCTAAAAACAAATCTATCTATCTATCTATCTCTAAAAACAAATCTATCTATCTCTAAAAACAAATCTATCTATCTATCTATATATCTCTAAAAACAAATCTATTTATCTATCTATCTATCTATCTCTAAAAACAATTCTATCGGTCTATCTATCTCCAAAAACAAACCTATCTATCTATCTATCTATCTATCTATATATCTATCTATCTATCTATCTATCTACCTATCTATCTATCTATCTGTCTATCTATCTATCTATTTCCAAAAACAAACCTATCTATCTATCTATCTATCTATCTATCTATCTATCTATCTATCTATCTATCTATCTACCTATCTACCTATCTATCTATCTATCTATCTATCTATTTATATATATATCTATCTATCTATCTCTTTACAAACACGCACACACACACAAAATAAAACGAAATATAAAATATCTCCTCTTTACTTTTTGTTAAATTTCTATTTTGTGATGACGAAAAAAAAAAATAAAGAAATAGTAGTTTCCAAACATTTTAACCAGACAGAAGATGAACAGATCACTTTCATTCTATAAAATCATCTGCCCGGGAGGTGGGGAGTTGGGGTGAGGTTGGGGGGGGGGGGGGGCGGGAGTCAGTATCCGTGCTTGCTAAATGTATCATTGTACAGCTGGGACTGAGTATGTGAATGTGTTTTAGGGTGTGTATGTGTGTGTGTGTGTGTGTGTGTGTGTGTGTGTGTGTGTGCGCGCGCTCGAGGACAGGTCTGTGTGCGTTGTACTTTGAAGAAGATGCAAGGCAAAAGCTGTGTTGGAGACAGCAAGTTACTTTGTTCCAATATTTCTTCATCACTGGAAGTAGCTAACGCGGACGTGAATAGACAGACAGACAGATAGACGGACTGATGGATGGATGGATGGATGGATGGATGGATGGATGAGTGGATGGATGGATGGATGGAGGTGGATGGATCGATGGATAAATAGACAGAGAGAAACAAAAGAAATAAATTAGATAATTAGTTAAAACGACAACCAATTTCAAGAGTACAGAATATAATCCCTGAATCAACATGGTTAAGATGCCAACAGTTCCCATTAAACGGCAGGATTTGTTCTATCTGATATTTTCTACCCACTGCCAAGGGAATTAAATCTACGAGAAAACCATTTTGCTGTAATGATTATCTCCACTTGATATCATTATCTTGACAGTGCCGATAATTCCCTGCCCAGAGGAGAGATAGTGAATTCTCCGTGACATTAAAGCAGGACTTCTAATTTGAACTTGCTGTTTATACCCATGTATAAGAAATTACTCTCTTAGCTGGCCCACCAGTTACATGGTATAGCCTTTATAGTCAGGTCTATCTGACAGGGCCATCGACCACAATTATAGTTGGGCTTATCTCTGGTGCTGAGTTTTGTCTAAACATATAACGGTTTTTAGAATTCTGTATCATAGTAATCAGAGAATTTACCTCTAGGATAAAGTGCATTATTAACATGAATCGTCTATATCAATGCCACTTAAACTCTTCTTTTCTTTTCTTTCTTTTTTTTTTAAAATGTAAAATTTTCTGTCAATAATAAATAATGCTTCTTACCACCTTTAGACTTGGTAAGATGCATTTGAAACCTCTCAATGTGTGTTTTAGCTAATAAAGCGTTTATATCGTCCTTTGATGTATTTGAAAAACATCACTGTTTCATTTTTCGCAAAACAAAGTTTTCCACGAGTCATTTTCAGCGTTCATTGAACAAACTGACTTACGCGTGTTACAGTAGGCCTACTGGTGTAAACTTTAGCAGTGAGTTTGGGCGAGTATACACAGACTGTGCGGACAAAAGTGTACATTATTATTATTATACCTCAGTACAATTCATTCTTGTCATATGAAATGAAGCCCATTCTGACCTTATTTCTTGTTTGATCTGTCTCAGTTTTCTGAAAAAAAACAACAACAACAACTGAAGATCTTTAATTATGAAGAAGAGGTATAACAAAAATGTGCACGTCGATACTTGTTTAAAATGCTTTGTGGCACTTATCCAGCTGTTTCACAGTTCCGATTTATTCTAACTCCTTATCATAAAGCTAAAACCGCAAACATTTGACGTCGAATTTCTCAGTTATGCAAAAAGTGGAGTTCGAAGAAACAAGAGCTTAAGTCGCCCCCATGTCGTTTGTTATGTTTGGATAATTGTAATGGGATGGTATCTGGAAGACATCACCAAGAAACTGTGCTTGAAATTTGAAAGTTATAATTTTAATTTGCCATTAACTGAAGAGAAAGACCAAAAATAAAATGTCAATGTGTCTGTTTTATGAATTATTATAGAAAACATGTTTCTAACTTTGTCCTTCCCTTTCTTGACATATCCCAAATCCGCCCAAGTCTTCTTTATGGTCCAATGTTTCCATTTATTTTCGAAGAGGCGTTCACGTTTTTAACCAACAATTCGAAGTGGTCGATATTAATAGTCTTGTTAAAATAGTTCTCCAGCTATGAATACAATAATTGATTCTCGAAATAATCTTGTGGCAAAGTTGTTTTTAGAACAGATTACTTCTTGAATGAGACAGTGGCTTTTATATGAGAATCTTTTTTGTTTACAATTCATGCAGTGTTCAATGTGTGACTTGGCTATTCAGTTGCATTCTTTGCCACTTACAAAGCATTCCGTGGATGATGGTTATAACAATTCTTGCAGATGATTTTATGTAATTACAACATTTGGATTCAAATACCTTAAATCAAATACCTTTAAGTTCACCTAACATACTCACAGAGAAGCACTTGGAATTACCTATTCTGACAAGGAAAAGCGACTGATACAGCAGTACTGGATGTTTTCATATTTCTGAACCAGTTATTCAAACTGCTCAACGTGCATGGAGAAGACTGTCTACAGGGTCGATAAGGAGTCTTTGATAATCTGTGGTACCATACTGGAGTTTTGTTTTGTGAATTACCTGTACCATATTCTAACGATGGAGAACTGGATCGTGTGACCTGTGCCAAGAATATTGCGACATTTGACCTTGCGTCAAAGTAACAGCCCAGTCGGGGAAGTGTCAAGGTCATATTTGGACTTTTCAAGATCCAGGTGATAAAGACAAGAAAGTCCAGGCCAGCAGCTGCGTCCACGCCGACGACGTCTTCCAGTGGAGACAAAAATGTGGTCGTCGCATCTGTGGTGGTGAGTGGTGTTGATGTTGTCAATCCGTTCCGTCAAGCTGGTCCCATGTGAAGCTGGTCACGTTTTCACAAAATCGTTCTAGATTTGTTTGTTCGTGTTTGTTTGAGTTTTTGAAAGTGAAATTGATTTTTTTACCCTGTACAAGAGAGGATTATAACAACAAGAGCTCAAGTCCACAATTTCATTGATTGCCGATGAGAATGCCTTGTGGATGGTCTTTCTCTCTCTCTCTCTCTCCCTTTGTCTCTCTTTCTCTTTCTCTCTTCCTCTTTCTTGCTCCCCTCTCCCCCTTCCCTCTCTCTCTCTTGCTCTCTCTTCTTTCTTCTTTCTCTTTTTCATTTTCTGTTTATCTGTACAGTCTGTCAGTCTGTCTGTTTGTCTATCTGAATCTCTGTCTGTTTGTGTGCCTGTCTCCTCCCCCCCCCCTCCTTCTCTCTCTCTCTCTCTCTCTCTCTCTCTCTCTCTCTCTCTCTCTCTCTCTCTCTCTCTCTCTCTCTCTCTCTCTCTTTCCCACTTTCCTTTTCATTTTTTTTTCAAACTTGGCACTTTGTCAGTGAAGTCTTAATGATCCCATTTTCTTGCCAAGAAAACCAGATTTTATTTAATATCAATCAATATAATACTATACTTTTCCCTTTTTCTTGGAAATTGCCAGAGTCCCAGTCTTCAGTTGCGAAGCTCAGTTGTGCCTGGCAGATCATTCCAGGATTAGTTTGCTCACTGTCGAACAACACATCTGTTAAATTCAGCGTCTCAGTTCGTTTACGATCCTTGTTTTTATGAAGTCTGGAATGATGAATACAACTATGGTACAATTATGTTATACGCCAAATAGGTCAAACCGTTCTACAACTGCAGGGCTTAGTTCTATACCGTAATTAAATCATAAAAAGACAAAGTGAATATTCTATAATACCTTCTCTACAAATCTTGTAAAACATGTTTCTTTTGCCTCTCTCTCTGGTGTCTGTAAATATTTCAAGAACGAATCATTCGTAGAGAAGCCAAATCACACCAAAGGAGCCTGTTGTTTCCATACATCGATTGATTAACTGTCAGTAATGACAGAGTTACTTCCTCCCTATGTGCCTGTTTGCATCCCTTTGTGTCCATAGATAAATCGGGTTTTCCCCAATAGCTGAGCGTTGCACCCGGATATTAGTATGATGTATTTGAACTTCAGCATTGACCGTGCACTGGGATTACTGACATAGTATTTGCTTATTAAATGTGAGACTATGGCAAATGCCTGATACAAAACCTTTGAAAACACGGGCGCGGTCAACATTATGTTCATGTGCAAGTGTATTAAGTAATGTTAAGACTAGATTAAAATAATATTTTTAATAATAAAGTAGATTTATATGAATATAGGGCTTTTCCTGGCAGCTCAAGGCGCTTTACATGGAGAAGAACAAAATAATAAACCACATTTTCATATGCTTACATACATATGAATACAACTACATACACGCATGCATACTTTAATAGACACAGCACACATCCCATCTACTAGATATGGCACAGAAAAATTCCATCAACCGTCGAAATATTCTTGAAATGAATGGGTTTTTCAGCCGATTTTTTCAGGTGTTTTGCAAACGATTTTTTCAGCCTGGTGAGACGATTAAGTTCTGATGTGACTAATTGGCAATTCACGACTTTCCAAAAAGTCGGCATGGAATAATTATCTTCCTTAAATATCGACCTTTGTTCTTGTTTGTTCTATCTCTATATTAAAAACCGGCAATCGTTTAGTATGTAGAAGGGGTATAACAAATGCATACGTTGACACATGTTTAAAAATACGCTGTGGCACTTACCAAGCTGTTTCACAGTTTCGATTTACTCTAACTCCTATTCATAATATTACTAAAGCCGCAAACTTTTAACGTCAAATGTCTCAATTGTGCAAGAAACTTGAGATCAAACAACAAGATGTAAGACCGAGCACTGTGCACATTGCATTAGAGTGTGCCCTTCTTACTTTGTCTGCTTCCATTGAAAGTATCCGTGGGAGTATCACATCAGGTAGACGGACAACCCACAGCTGAATAAACGACTATTACTCATTTTATTCACGTTATCAAATTCACCCCCCCCCCTCTCAACCCCCCCCCCCCCCCAAACAAAAATACTAAGATCGTGAAAACTGCCAACCGATGGCTGGTAAGTATTACAGAAAAAAACCAACAGGTGAGAATTCCACTGGAAAACAAGAAGTTGTTAATCAATGACTTTTGCGAGCACTTGTCTTAAATGCATGAACTTTGCATTTATCGCTTATTTTTAGTGCCTCATAATAATACTTTGTTTCGCGTAACTGTTTCCTGCCTGGTGTGTCCTACTAATTACGCATTTTCCGGCTATTAAGTCGATAGCGCTATGATAACCATTTAACTCTTCTTTTCAATTATAGCAAAATGAAAAATACATGCCAGACTAATTGTTGTAATTATAGCAGCACAAAAGAGATCAAAACAAAAATAGTAAAATTTAAAAAAAAATAAAAAAATACATGTCCTCTCCCATTCTGATGGAATTGCCAGATACGAAGAAGCGCCACTTGTGCCAGTTTGCGAACAGTTATCTGGGAACTTCGTTATCAAGCAGGCTAAAATATCGAACAGTTCCTTCTGCAGATTATATCGACCAATTTGAAGTCCTGTGTTCCGTAAATAACATTCTCGAGGTGCACTTGAAATTTGTTCTTAGAAAATTTTAATTCCAGCATGATTCAGCCTGACGCCAGGATGCAATAAACGCGTTTAACCCAGAATTAACGAACACTGCATGTTATTTCACTAACTGTCTAATTAAGTATGAACTTCCAGATTACCAGATTTCAACCTTACGTTTACAGCAAGAAAACCGTTTTATTTTTTCTAACTGAGTCTTCAGACGTCTGGTTTGGCCTCTAACAGTGTGGCCAGTTGAATAAGAACCTTACGTATGGATTTATCACCGCCTTGCCAGGTTGCCAATTAGGATAAACATCTGGATTAAATCTTTCTAGAAAAAATGTTTATGGCGGCGAAGCAAAATAGCTGAAGTTTCTTACCTCAGGTACAAAAAAAAGAGAACTTCACATATGATTTTTTCACACTTGTACATAAAAGTTTCAGCCTTTATCTCTACGTAGAAATCGTTAACCCTCTCCGTGTCTGTAAACCTCTTGAAATTGTGTAATCAGCGCATAGTCTAGTTGAGAGAATCTGTTTACCCGATCTTATCCGGATGATTTTCTTCTGCACTTTGTGACATCAACCCCCACCCCCCTCCCCCCAGCCAGGACACAAAAGTAAACACGTTTTACTCCACCGCCACCCTTTACTCCCTTGTCCTTGATACACGCTTTTTTTTTTTTTCAAAATTAATCATGTGATGCAGTGCAGGTAGATTATCTATTGAGGTTGACTCATGCACTCGAAATCTCGAGTTGCTAATTCAATAACTTCCTAGTAGCTGCTCTTGTCCATAGCATACGCTCCGCTCTGCTATTTTTGCGGACAATGACGTGAAACACTCTTTACCTCTGGACATCGCGTCTCACCGCTATAGACCCTTTTCACTTCGGCGTTTCGGTTGTTTGCGGGGAGCCGCACGGCTTCGAAAAGCACCGTGTAGGGCAAAAACCTTAACTTGCCTTATTGATGGCATCTGAATATGTGCACAGACTAAGCAAAGATTCATTTTTATGCCAGAGCCAGCACGTAACGGGTTTGTACAGTTGGGTACCCAACATGAGGATGGCATCGTTCGACCGTTGTCCACCGCTTCCGCCCTACAAGTGGGGCACGTCGCCATTTTGTTTGCAAATCACGTGATATGGAGGACGGTAAATGAAAAGGGTCCATAGAGGCAAAGAGAGTTTCACTTTCTCATACGTCATTGTCCGTAAACAAATATTCTACAGTCTTTCTACAGATTTTATGCGCACCAGGGTACTACGCACTCATTTCTTGCAGGGAAATTGCGCGCGTGGAATTGAACGCGAAGTAACACATTGTTTCTGGCGCTGTGGGCTTACTACTGGGAGCCAAAACAAAGATCATTGTATTTTACATTTTACAACGTTTTATGTAAAAATACCTGAAACTTGAATCAACACAATTGGTCGATACAAAAGCGATTTTGTTAGATTAGTTCTCGCTTAAGAAAATTAATTTTTTAATTTTTCAAACTGTTATTTAGGCTGTAGCACCGAGCAAAAAATTGTCAGTATTGCACCACAATGAATTACTCCCGTCACTATTTTCGTTAGTTAAAGGGAACTGAAACAATTATGTCTCGCTGGTTGATTCAAAGAAAGGTCCATAGACTGAGTCAAAACTGTCGCAAAAGAGTCTTGACTCAGATGCACTGCTAGTCCAACTCAGGTCATCCTACACATCAAGTGAATGCTAAGCAAATGACAGACAAAAAAAAAAAAAAAACCCAGTGTTTTGATCGTGTCTTTTGCTGTTAACCCTCCAATCCCCAGACCCAGGCTGACATCCAAAATTTCTGAAACATGAAAAACGGATTGAAAGTACTCAAAATAAATGCCAAGATCTATAAAATATATCGTGAACATTTCTTGATAAATAAGAAAGTGTTCCGAAAATAGAGCTTAACAAAGGAACGGGTGGTGCATTTCAGATGATTGGATGTTTGGTAGTACAGGGTTAAGCTATCTTGCATTATCTTTAACCTATTGGGTGCCAACGCTGTGTTAATTCCGAATCGCCCGAGGCCTTGCGGAACATGACAGTAACATGTACGTTACGCCTCCAATTCCACTAATTGGATTCATTATATTTTTTATTCGGAATGACATTCAGTGCGAGATCTGAGAGTACACTGCTTTGAGCCTTTCATTCAGCGCAGGGTTAGCATCATTAAAAGGTTAAGGCGATATTTCAAATAAATAAAAATTGCTTTTATCTCGGTAGCATTTAATCTGGCAAAACAATAGCATGTTCGATTTTGCCCTGCTGTAATAGTATGGAGTTGACCCAGTGACATTATTAAGCCAAATAGTGTAATCATCGTTTGGCGCCAGCCTGGATTCGAATAGCACCAACACGGCCAGATAAATGGATACAGATAGGCAATGGGTCGCAGTAATCTGGGTACGAAGTTACAGTCAGGAAAAACTAGATTATGTTTGGAGAGCCTTAAAAGAGTAGACAGGTAGGAGAATGTGTGTGTAAGGAGTAAGTGTAGCATAGTCTCCATTAAACTTCCTAACTGACCAATCTATTCCCGTACAACTTTGCAAATGCATTTTCTTTCTTTATTGCAAGACCGGGCGAATAGAACATTCCAGCAGTTTCCTCTGACGTACAATTATATTGACAGGCCAACAGAAAGGAGGAAAAGAAAGAGTGAACAAATAAAAGAAAACAGAGTAGGGCATATCCAGACAGCCTTACTATGCACTTCGGCAAATGTCTTGAAACATCATTAGAAGGACACTTGCTGCACACTCCGACATCTCTAAATAGCTAAGGACGTTCTCATGCCCCTTCCAGACGTCCAAGTGCAAACGAGTTGCTTCAGAGGAGCCTACAAGAAACGTCAGAAATGCAGTTTGCTAAAATAAGAACAACTGAACGTCAACAGGCAGTCTACGTCCATCTAAATTTGCGCTCAACACAAAATTTTATTATTCTACTTGGGTATTCTAAACACGATAGGTCAGTTTGACTGGGTACACTATTTCTTGACTGGCAGTACGCTTTTTATTGAAATTAATATCTGTATGGTACCGTAATGATCAAAATCTCAACTTTATTCTTCACCCTAGCCCCAACTTTATCCAATACAGCCCAAACAACTTTTTTGCAGCCGAGTCCCTTTTTTGTTTATCGTCTGATTTTGTGATATGGAAGAATTAAAACTTTAAACTACAACCCCCTCCCTCTCCCCTTTCCTTCCAACTCCACTGCCATATCCAGCATACCCATCTGCACCAGTTTCGACCTCTTGTTAGTCTGGACTTTTCGAGAAAAGCACCATTCTGACAATCAGCTTCGTCACCACCGATTCTGAAAACTCTGTTAGCAAAGTAAAGTAGAGAGCGAATGTGGAAAGACATTTTCTGTAACTATGGGTTGGATTTGTAGAAGAAGAATTGGTGTTCAAGATGGGGAGAAAAGGAGGGAGGGGGTAGTAAGCCATGAGGCAGAGAGAGTGAACCAGGGCCACAGACGTAAGTTTTAGTTCCATTGCCGGCCGCTTATTCTTAGCTGTTGATATGTTGCATGACAAGGTGATTTTCGTGGACTCTGGTCTTTTAAAAATCTAAGAAATATGTAATATTGCATTATTTTTATTTTTTCATAAAACAGAGGAGGCACTTTCAATTGGCTTCAGCGGGCCGGGCTATGGGCCCCAGATCGTACTTTGAACAGCCTAGTTTATACTAAAACCAAAGAAAATCCGCGTTATTAGAACCGCTGCGCTGACATGCTCTAAAGTCGAGTCCCACCTCCGTTAGATGAAAAACGTCAATTATGCTCGTGACTTTCTAGCAAGCTCTTATTACAAATTACTTGTGGCGCGTGCCCTTTCAGGAGAGCTGGCAAAATCATCATCGCCAGTACTGTAATTTTCTGGGGTGAAGTGCGGGAATCACGCGGTTTCTTCTGGTTTCAAGGGCCTGAAATGTTGCCGCAGGTCACGTTCGCATGCACTGAACATTTAGAGTTAGAATTTGTATTTTGACGAACTGGGTCGAGAATATAGATTGACAAATGATGTCAGATCCATTTCTTTTTTTGACACAGACCTGAATAATGTTTTGACATAAGGGATCGAGAGCACACGTTGATAAAATTAAATATTGAACTGATTTATTTCTGGAGACAAAATTTGCATTGTGAAGGACGTCTTTAGGTCTTTGTTTTGGGAGATTCGCTGCCCTTGGCATTCACACCTCATTTTTTCTTGTTTTTATTTTTGTTGTTGTGGTAGGGGTTAGTTTTTAAGAATTTTGTCCGGGCAGCTGCCGTGCTCTTCTCGACTTTCAACAGGCCGTCTGAGATTTTCGTCCTTATCCGAAAAGACTAGGTGCTCGATCTTGCTTTCCATAGGATCAGGGACAGGAATTCCTCCTCCTCCCCCCCCCCCCCCCAATAAATTCCAGTATGCCTGGCCCGACCAGGGATCGAACCCGGTACCTTCAACATGATAGGCGAGCGCACAATGTGTCCCCGATCTGGTGGATGGAATAGAAAAAAATAATATAAAGTGATATAATTATTCAAGATGAGATTTTGAATATCTATCTTAGAGGCTAAATTGATGCAGGCGTAGTTTGTGCTGGGCAAACCAACAAGTGCTAGTACTTGTGTGAGAGGTATAACTAAAGTGAACAGCCTAAGGGGCAAATGGAAAGAAAATGGGCGGCTTTTGAAAAGTGTGTTCTTCAGAACTAAGTGTCAATTCTAAAGACTGCGTTCCATGAAGGGTATGTTCCATGTAATTCGTTCTTTACAACACAAGCTTGCCGTCCAAAAAAAAATCAATGCAACATCCAATTTCATACGTATTCAATTTTCTTTCGCGCATGTATCTTATAGAAGTCATGCGTACTTTTCATTTCCCTGATGTGTTTTTGTACTTGTCCCATGGAAAGGCCCACAGTGAAAGAGAAGGATACGTAACTTGAAAGTACGCATGTCTTCCGTTTCGGGACGAGTAAGTACGCAGAACGCATCAGAACTGCGGACCGTAAAAAGGGACCTTTATACGTGAATATTTAGCCCAAATTTCTACCCCTCCTTGTTACCTTCCCCATCTTAGCTACGCCACTGGCTTGTTTGTCTGTTTATAACCTGGATGATTGCCAACAACTTAAAATTGCACGATTTTCGGAATTTGACATTGATGGAAGTCCTCTAGTACACCCACACAGTTAAGTCTTGTTCACTGACGCCTGGTTTTGTTTACGTAAGTCAACAGGCTTTCTCAGCTTATTTATCTTCAGTGAGAGTTTGCTTCCAGCGTAGCCCAAAAATTAAACAAAATGCGTTTGCAGAGCCCTTTAAGAATGTTTAGATGAAAGAAAACTGAATTTTAAAGTAAAAGTAGACAGGACTTCCTAAGTCCTGAAAACTGAATATTAAAGTAAAAGTAGATCTAGGTGTGACATGGTGGTTATTTGTCTTCAGTGGCAAGAAACTCCTCAGGTGGAGCGAGAGAGATGACGATCTTCAGAGGAAATGTGGATTATTTCATTACGTGTTTCGGCCTTTAACTTCCTGACATCTTCTAGAACCACTGCCACACCGAGTTCATGAAACTTGGTATTTGCCACCCACCGTTTTTTTGTTTGTTGTTGTTTGTTTGTTTTTCGTCGCCAGGCTTTTCTTTTGGTTTGAACCCGTACTTCAGCATGTTTAACTTTATTTTTACTCAGTCCCCAAACGCTCACTCTATATAACCCTAAAATTGTGTAGTCGGCAACACACCGCGTCCTCTGGCATGGTAGTCAGATGAAGTCCCATATACATGTACTTTCAAATGTTAACAACGAAGTTACTAGTATATCGTCACTGCTCTACGATAATGGCATATCTCAGACCCATGCTAAAAGGCAACTAATGGTTCATTACATTCCTGAGCATGAGGACTATCAGATAGTATTACTGAAAAAAAAATGCGTCAATAGGAACATATAATGATCCATTAGAATCATAATGTGAATAGGAATGAAATGACAGGAAAAGAAAGTTTTTTCTTAATATCCCAAAAGTGTCAAAACTGACCAATGCCATTAGCGTAGAGCGGTGACGATGTTGTTACTTTAGCACTAACATTCATCACAGTTTTCTACTGCAATGTAAATGAGAAGGATTAGATTTAGTTAAACATCATGTGCCCTAATTTGAGACTTTCTCCGAAGTCATTGTAGCGGATGCAGGCTGATGCGGTTGTAAGTCAGGATTAGATCAGTTATTAAATTAAATCGTTGGTGATTTGATCTAATTAGCGATCTGTGATCCTTTAGAGGGTCAGTATGGAATGTTTCCTTCTGCCTTAGAATGTTGAAAATCCAACACGTAAGTGTTATTACGATACAGATAAAATCACATTAGCCTCTGTTATATATGAATAAATAAATAAAAAAATTAAAAAAGTACATTTCGCGGGTACAGAGCAAAATTGTTGTATCTCCTGGTTTAATGAATAATGGAAGCTTACTCGGAAACACCATAATATTACTCTCAATGATCTCATTTTTAAATGAGATACAACAGTACTGCTTCTCTGTAACTTGGAACTGGTTAAAGATAGCGGAATAAGGAAAAAAAATGCAAGAAGCAGGTTGTCGTTATTACAGTGTTTCCATTATGAACCCCAAATCATAAACCTGGAGATACAACACTTTTGCTCTATACCCGCGATTTATATAGAGCCCTTTTCCGGACAGCTCAATGCGCTCTGTACGGAGAAAAACAAAACAATAATTCACTTTCATGTGCATACACATGCATGCCAACACAACCACACGCCCGCGCACTGGGTTGTACACACACATTTACTCTACACACACCCCATTTACTAGACACGCCACATCAATGCCATTAACAGTACTTCCAGTAATCCCAAAACAAAAAAGTCTCAAAAAGTATGGATTTTCCACGTAGGACGTTTTGATTTTTGACCGACAGCTCAAAAACAGCTTTACTTTTTGTCATCCCAGACCAAGAGTTGCTATAAATTCACTGTTGTGCGTGCCTTGCAGGTTCTGAGTCATTGTCATTTTTAACCTGCATTTTCTGAATTGCGCCTGAGACTCTCAAGGTCCCAAGAAATAATTATGAATTGAAGTGTAACTTAAAAAACAACATGTTTACAGCAATTAAGTGACAGCGCAAAAAAGGTGGAAGGAGAGGAAAATGGCAAGATATTGATCAGTTTTGAATGATCTTGCCGGTGACTTCAATATGTCAACAGAATCAGTCGGGAAGGCAAAGAGGGGGAAGTAACAACAGACAACCGCAATTATTCCGCTTTCCTTTGTCAGCTTATTTTCACAACAAACTTGTCAACAGGCTAATCGCCTTGGCTTCCATGTTCCGGATTGCTAATGCCACGGTCAGATGTGGCTAAACAAACCACAATCGTGTAGACAGGTAGCGACGTGGAAACTGGCTGCACGGTGACAAAATTGTATATCTAAGGCGCTTAATCATTTGGGTGCCGGGCAGAGGTTGTTATGTTAACTGCAAACGTCCTCTTGCTTGATCCATTGTTTTGGACTTTGTATCGCTCACAGTTGACTGGTCTTCCAGCACAGCCGGTCACAGAGACAATGACATATTTTGCCAAGTTTGTCCTTTGTGCTGTGTAGGACTATCTATGTGTGCATGTTTGTTGAATCACTGAGAGGCAATCAAAGCTGTCCATCCTATCTGTGTGTGTATATACCATATGTTTGTATGAGTGTGATTGTTGTACCGATATTAGACACTGTCCCCAGAGTCCAAACTAAGTTGGTCTATTGTAAAGTGTGTATCTACGTATGTGTGTGTGCTTGTATGGCCGTGTTCTTTGATCTAACGACAGAATCGCCCACAGAGAAATAAGCTAGGCTGTCCATCGTAATGTGTGCGTGTGTGTGTGTGTGTGTGTGTGTGTGTGTGTGCGTGCGAGAATGCATGTGTGTTCGTTGGTCTATCCATAGAACTGTCCAGATAGAAACAGGCAAGGTTGTCCATCGTAATGTGGGTGTGTATGTAGGTATGCTTGCATGCACGTATTTATTAGTCGGTCGACAAAGCCGTACACAGAGACATTTTATTACAAAGTTGCCCATCGTAGTGATTGTGCGTTCATGTGTCTACCAGTGTGGCCGGTACTGGCAATTTGTTTTTGTTTTTTTTTTTTCTATTGCTGTTTTTCCTTTTTCTCCTTGAAAAGGGCTGTTTTGGAAATAATTATCGGCTATTTTCTCTCTTCTCTTTTAGTTTGCGTTTCATTGTATCTTTTGGGTATTATTTCCTACCCGAGGCTTTGCTACATACCAATTGTTGTTTTTGCCAACTTTTGACCGTACTGGCTTTAAACGTTTCCGTAACGATGGATTAGCAGGAAATGAACAGTGTTGCCTTTATAGCATGCGATTTGACATTTCAAACTTAATTATATCTCTTTTCTTACAACAGTTCAATATTCCGGGTCTAACTTTAGTCTCTCGCCAAAAAATCGCCATTGACAGTTCTCTGATACCATTGCTGGAAGGAAGAAATGATAGGAAGAAACACGGGCTACGATTAGAAAGCGCTTTCTTCTTTTTTCCGCACCGGTTCCGCAGCCGGAACTTACAATCTAGATCATTTCCGGACCCGGTGAACTGTGGGTATAGTGTGGTCAGTACCCAGCCGGGCATTGTCTGGGCAGAAATGTTCCATCATTGTCGGCACTTTCCACACAATCCTCAGGGTCACTCAGGGATCAAAGCTTAACTTTCACGCAGGCCGGAGATCACATTCACTGATTGTGTGTTGTTGGCTGACCGATGATTTTTTTTTTCTAACTTATTTGATTTATGTCTTTCTTGTGGTGCAAATACTAGGACATTCTTTCTGAAGGGCTGTGTTTGAAGAAAGGGGCGGGGGGTGGGAGGGTGGTTTGCTACAATGGGTAGGCAGAAATGTTGCTGTTCATAGACCATCGGCCAGCCTTCCACAGTGAGATGTTTCAGGAAAGAAAACGCAAAGCCCAAATCGCGACCTTTTTGTTTGTTCTATCTTCATCTTATTATTAAAAAAATAGTGGCGGGAGTAATTCATTGTGGTGCAATTTTGACCCTTCCTTTGCTCGACGCTACAACCTAAATGACAGATTCAACAATGATAAAGTTAGTTTTCCAAAGTGTCAACTAATCCAGTTCAGTCGCTTTTGTATCGACCGATTGTGTTGATTCAAGTTTCAGGTACTGTTAAATAAAAGTTGTAAAAAAGTAAAATGCAATGATCTTTGTTTGGGCTCCCTGTAGTAAATTCACCGCACCGGAAACGATGTATTAATACGCGTTCAGTTCGGTGCCGGCAATTTCCCTACCAGAAATGAGTGCGCTCTGGTGCGCATTAAATTTGTAGTAAGAGGGTAGAATATGGGAAGCTTTCTAGACCAAAAAGAGAGACAGATGAAACGGCAGGTTCACAGGTTTATCCCGGATAATGCCGGGAACTTCATCTAGTTATCTAAAAAGAAATTGGAGATCTTTTAGTATGTAGAAGAAGTATAGCAAATGCACACTCTGACACTTGTTTAAAATGCGTTGTGGCACTTATCAAACTGTTTCACAGTTCCGGTGAAATTTTAACTACTTATCATAATACTAAAGCTGCTAACGTTAAAAGTCAAATTTCTCAGTTGGGCAAAAAGTGGAGTTGGAACAAACAAGGACTGAGGTCTCACAATGCCCAAAGATACATTCACTGACTGATAGCGAGCGCCTTAATGGCATCCGAAATTCCAACCCTTCGCCTAATAACAGCAATCTGAACTTGTCGCAGATAGAAAGTGTCAAAACACAAAGTGAAACTCGTATGGAAGTATTGACAATTGAGAAGAATATTGGCGTTATTTAGACACTTTGTGGAATGGTCACCTGAGCAGTTCCGAAAGTGCGAATTTGAAAAATGACCATGGACCGATTTTTTTGAATGTAACAACCTGTTATACTGTGATAACCATTCGTGCGGCACTTTTATTACAAGGTACTGGAAATCTGTAGTTTTTACCATCCGATTTCGGTGAAATCTTAGACTAACCACCCACTACAACAGATTTATAATCATTCATTTGTAATTTTACCGCTCAGTAGATCAGATTGGTGCCCGTGTTTGGTGGGCGTTTCTGGTAGTGTGTCATTCTATCCTATCACTCTGCTGTATAATCTGGCTTTCGTCTTGTTTCTTGTTAGTACAATACGGCTGTTGTCGTGTCGACGTGTCTTCTCGAAACTCAAACTCAAACCCAGCATGAGTTTTGCTTGAATGTATAGTTTTACTTCACGGTGTATCAATTTCACGTGAATTTATACTAGGCGGCATATCAGATTTACCGACAGCTCAGCCCAGCAATAAATGACTGGCTATGGTAGTGTGACGATTTCCAGTGATATTTCCTCAACAGGTATCAAGACTGGCTACATTATGTCCCAGATTTTAGCCGCAGGACGTACGAGATAGATCAATCTTTTTTCTCATTAATACTTCACGCGTGTATGACAATGTTGGCATTGATTGTCAAACGCGGTTAGCAAACTACAGAATACTTTACAACTGCCCTAGTTAGTTAAGCGAAGATGTACGTGTACGTGTATTTCGTTTTGATTGCAAACATACACGCCACACGTTTTGGTCACCATGCATGCACTTGTTTTATCATCCCTGACTCCATTTTTTTGAGGAAAGTGACCGCAGCTTGCCTGCACAAGAAACAATGAAACTGCTAAAACACTGAGTATGACGTAATTAGAGCGGTGTCATACTACCCGGAACGGCACAGTCAGCTGCTGGCAGACAAGAAGTGCACACCATAGTGTCCCTTATTTGATAAGTAAATCCGGGAAGATCCTATCATACTAACCCTGTCAGATACAGTCAGCTTCTACTATTCTTTCTTGGGTGTACATTTTGCTGGCAGAAACTGGCTATGTCGTTCATGGCTATAATTCGATAACACCACCGCCCCCCCCCCCCTTTTAAGGACAACAGACATTGGCGTTGAATTAAAAGAAGGTGTACCAGATGTCAACTGAAAGTAATTGATAACATGGACTCAGCTTAGGCGAACAGTCGATAATAATATAGAGCTTTTGTAAATTGGGATGGCCTTTTATTACACTTTGTTCTACATGAAATAGTCCCAGCAGTTGAAAATTCAACCACCCACCACAGGGCATGTTTATCTGGTCTGTAAGATAAGAATATCTTTTGTAGGAAAACCATTCCTTGTCTTACGTCACTTTTGAGCAATTAAGTAAATCATTTCATGCAATATTCTCCTATTCGCGATAGTCCTCATTTGTGTTAGCCTGAAAAACCAATACCACAGCGTTGATTCTTATTCCTTTGTGCTAATATTGGATCATTTGTACATGCCGAGGTTTCAATTGAACAAGAAATAACATGAATGGTAATATTTTATGCTCATAGAGAAGGAACCCATCCTGGATTAACTAGGCCTTGACATCAGTGTTACCAATAACTTTGCCAAATTAATCGCCAAATAAGATGGGAATAGCCTCATTTGAATCGGTGTTATTCCCGAGCACTTTCATAGGTTTTTATTTAATACCATGTTGGCTACATGGACGCCTCTTGTGGCTGAGAGGCAGGTGTCGCCTCTCTTAGCACTGCGATATAGCGTGTGAAAACAAATAATATAAGACGCTTTGAATCGCACAAAAACCAGGATATTGCTGTGTTCACACCGCTGTGGGTCAGAGGGACGTGGTTTTTTACGAATTAAGAAATCCCTCATTTGTGTACAGAGGAATGGACTTATACAACCTGTAGGGAGTTTATTCTTGAATGTGTAGTGGCTTTTCTCAGGGCACGGGCGAGTTGATGATTTTTATTAGTGAATTCAGCGGTATTAAATTATAACATCAGATTGGAACAAATTGGGTCTTTGGTGGCAGGAAATATATTATAATGAAAAGTCTAGCCGTTTTGACACATTGCCCAGAAAATTCGAACAATTTGTGCTGTCTCACAGGGCGAGGCTATATTATTCAGATCGTATAGAATTAACACAGCCAAGATATTAAGATTTTGTGAAAGGGGACAAAGATTGGAACGTCATGTGTAATGATTGCTCAGATTCAAGAATTTGTTCAGAGCCCATTTTATTTTCAGCACCATTTGTGTACGTATGCCTGAGAGAAAAAAGAAACTATGTGTTGAAGTTTTACGTATTTGAAATATTGGTACTTTAAACGCCTTTCACATGTTACAAATCGAATTTTGTGTAGAATGGTAAATCACGACTTAAATTTTTGGAACGGCTTGGAAATAATTATGCCATTTGTTTAATCTCAACAAGTGAGGTGTTTTAGGGACAAGAAAAAAAAAAGAAGACAATATCGTTTTTGCACTCAAATTTGATACAGGGAACTACAATGAATTGACAATCAGTTTTTGTTGTTTTTTTAATCAATAAATGGAAAATCTCAAATACAGATTATGTTAAGCAACCATGGACAAGATCTTTAAAACAGCCATTTACTTTGTTTAAATATTGGATAGTAAAGGAACGAACCATGTTGCTGTAGATTTCATAGATTTCACTTCCTAATCTGTCATTAATCAGGTTCGGGTTTTTTTTCTAAGCAGTTTGTTCAAACATGCTAATTAAATGTTGATTTCATACCTGGCAAAGGTAGATTCATCTGAAAAAAAAATGATTAAGATTTTGTAATCAGATTACCTCTTAAGCAACAAAATACGGAAATTTCATTCAAATTTACGACAGGCGATTTTAATTATGTGAACTTTTAATTTTATTTTTCTTACTACTACCAACGAAATGTAAATTTTCATCAGGTTATTTCAATTACTTGAATCATGTTTAATTATTTAGAACTTCCGCCAACATAACAACACATAGAACAGTTCCTTTGTTATCTCTGTCAGGCGCTTTTTAGAGCTGAGCTGAACTTGTCACACGTTAACGAAGTTAATCAAAGAGATCAGCTTACATCTTCCTGTCCACGATGTCGCCCGTAATGTTATCCGAAATGCCAATTTACCATCTATTGAATTAATCTGACACGTTTGGCATCAGAAATCCACTGTTTCATCCAGAGATCCGGCTTTGGGCGAGATAAACACATTGTAATTTTCAAGGTTTTCAGTCAAACTGGCTTGTTTTTCCAAAGTCAGAAATTGGCACAAAGAAAAAGTTGTATGTAGCAAAGTCTCGCGTAAGAAATAATACCCAACATACAACCTCTTCTTTTTGCCCATTTTTGTCTTTGCTTTAAGCCTTGCTGCGACCCTACAGTTTTTCAGTGGTTTTTATAATATTTTCTTTTTTTCAAATCGGACTACAGCTCAATAGTAAAATTTAACATTGCTTCAGAGGCCGACAGCGTACTTTTTATACTGAACAGCTTTGGAATTTGTGTGGACAGAATTAATATGTAGAATTATATTAAATAGCATTGTAGAGCGTCAATGGTGTATGTATAATTATGTCGTTCAGTCATTCAATTAGCTGAATTAATCTCCAGGCAAACACGGAAAATAAAATACAACAGAAGTCTTGAAAATTCCAGCCGTCGAAATTTCATGAAACAAGGTGAAGTTTTTTTTGTTTTTTTAACCCAGTCGTCGTGGAAAGTAGTTTAACAAACTGATAACTGTATACAATTGTCTAGACTATCAGCAGATTTGATTGGTGCAGATAATCATTGGAGTGCAACAGATTTGTTTGGTCTACCGTTGAGATGGTCCGTGAGTGTGTTTGTTAAAAAGTGCCCTCTTGATGGTACAAAGTTCCCAGGGCGGTGGCATGCTTGAGTGTGGATATGTGTGAGTATGTGATGACGTGTGTATGTATGTGTGTATGTATGTGTGTGTGTGCTTATCATTGCCGCCATTCCAGTCTAGACTTCATGTTTCGATTAATTAACGTCAGAATAATAAACAAATTAGTGTCTTACTTTCATTCTTGTAGCCCATTTCTGTAATTGCTTTACGTCAAATGACATTGTTCTGTAAATGAGCGTACGGCTTAATTTAAAACCAATCTATAACTCGCATAGTTAATTTTGCGTCAGATTCACGTTATTTTTTGCTTTTTCAGACAACATAATATTTACTGAGGTGAGCAATTTGAAGCAACAATTGGGCTTAGTCATTTTAGTTTTGTTTATTGGGTCATAGAACGCGCCGCTGAAATAGGGGAGAAAAATATACCGTTCGCAAGTATGAAAAAATCAGTGTTGCACACTCGTGCACTCCAAATGGCGTCCACCTCAAGCAGTTACTAAGGAAATAGTAAGCTTGGATAATTATATTTCGGTTAGTTTACTTCGGAAATTCCCGGCCAGGCCTTAGTTGTCTTCGCCCCTAGGGATGCTGGAAAGTGTGGCTGTTCTAAAAGTTGTGCAGCGGAGCATGAAGAAGTCGCATGGGAGGTGAGTAACGCTTGTTTATTTTTTTCAAAAATACCCAGATTTAGTTATTCCACTGGAATTCGGCCGACGTGAGAGCAGTGGCATATTGTGATTTTTGTCTTAGGGAGGACCAAAAGCTCTTATACAGGTGTCTTTCTTCGACACCTCCTTCTCACCCTCTTCTTGCTTTGAGGTCCAAATATCCTCTTTTGACTCGCTCTCGACCTTTGGTGTAAACAAGACTTTTGTCGTTTAGGAGCTTTTGTCTTGATTCGAGGATGTCTGTATCTATTACTTCACACATGTACCCCTGTCAGGTTCCTTATTTTCCTGATTTTCTGATATCTCTCTCTCTCTCTTTCTTCCTCTCTCTCTCTCTCTCTCTCTCTGTTCACCTCTCTGCTTTATCCCTCTCTCCTCCTCCGCTTTTCATCTCTCACTGTGACACAATGATCATGTTACACACAAAAACTAAACGACCTGCCTTTCCTACCGTCCTCATGCATTGGCGTCCAAATAATCCTTCATAAAATGTATCACTTTCCTCCCGGGGGCTGAATTAACCCCCCCCCCCCCCCACCCAAAAATTAAACAAAAAACTCACCAATGCCATACACATACACGCGAGCCCACAGCCCCCACAGTTCAAACAAGCTAATGACTGTCTCCATGATCCCCTCTGTCAAGTCACCTCTGTTAAACTTTGAGCAACTAATTATCACTAAATCAACCTGAGCCGCATTGAGTACTCCTGTCCTTGGCTCACGCCCGATACGTGCTAGACTGTGACATCTGCGTATAGTCACTATAAATAATATATAGGGATGGTGATTGAAGACAATGGATTGACCTGGTGTGGGGAGGGTGGGGAGGGGGGGGGAGGGGGGGGTGTTCAGAGATGATGAGGCCAGAGGACAGGAGAGGGGAAGGGGGCATTGAGAGGAGAGGGGGAGACAAGTTCACTGGCAGGTGAAAAGAAGGATACGTCACGTTTGGAAATAGGCCGGTACCTTATTAATAGACGAACAGAAAGACAGACACAGACAGAGGAAGGACAGGGGATAAACAGACAGACAGATAGATGGATAAATAGATAGATGTATAGAAAGATAGTTGATAGCTAGTTACACATACAGCCAGCCGGACTGATAGATAGATAGATAGATAGATAGGTAGATAGATAGATAGATAGATAGATAGATAGATAGATAGATAGATAGATAGATAGATAGATAGATAGATAGATAGATAGATAGATAGATAGATAGATAGATAGATAGACAGGAACAGGTACCTCATATAAACATGCAGATCAGATTGTCTCGGCAGTTATTTACATAAACCATGGCTACTACTGTTTGAAGTTTTTCTTCTTTTTTTTTTTTTTGCCAGACGAATGTCTGTCAGTATCAGTACCAAAATATTTTTTGTTGTTGTTGTTTCCCTTTTATAATTGTAACTAGGGTTTGTCTGTTTGTTTTTCACAGTACTACTGATGTAAATAATTATTTCCATGGAATTCGCAATGGATTCCATTGGCTATTGTTGTCGTTATTATTATTATTATTATTATTATCAGTAGTAGTAGTATCTTACTCTGCTAATTATATTATTTGTTATTTTTAGAAAGGAATTCGTTACTAAAAAAAAACACACACACAACTAAGTAGTTTTACTTAGAAAATATTAAGTCAGAGAGAGAGAGAGAGAGAGAGAGAGAGAGAGAGAGAGAGAGAGAGAAAGAGAGAGAGAGACAAACAAACACACACACACACACACGCAGAGAGAGAGAGACAGAAATGAAAACGAACAAAGAAGGAGTTGGGCGAGGAATTCAAGAGGACAAATCGGGTTATTTTTAAAACCTCCAGTCCCTCTCCCCAGAGGCCCTTTAGGCTGGGCTTATGGTGAGGGCCTGGACAGGAGAGTGTGGGGGGAGGAGGTACAACGACACAGGCACACATTCAGTTAGCCCAGTTCTGCATTCAAGACGGCACCCGGTTAAAGTTCCCTGAGAAAGAGGGGAACTTGACACCTCTCCTGACCAGTACCCGGGGTGAACGGAAAGATTGGGGAGAAATGTGGCGAGTGTCCCAAGGGGCAGGGATAGTTCATTAGGTAGTGTGCCCGGGACTGGACAGTCACGTGGTCACGGCGTCTCATCTTCACACCCTGGCCACTTCAAACTAATCACTTTTCTCTCACTAACACACGCTCCATTTGTAAACGCTTACTTATCTCATTTGTCACCGGGCAGGTAGCATCGTTCACTCCTCTCTGTCAATCTCTCTCTCTCTCTGTTCTTTTCTGTCTGTCTGTCTGCCTGTCTGTCTGTCTGTCTGTCTGTCTATCTGTCTATCGTGTATACCTGCCTGTCTGTCAGCCTGTCTGTCTATCTGTCTGTCTGTCTGACTGTCTCTCTCTCTCTCTCTCTTTCTTTCTGTCTGTCCCTGATTCTCTTTCTTTCTTTCTTTGGCTCCTTCTCTGTCTCACTCTCTGTCTGTATGTGTGTGTGTGTGTGTGTATGTCTGTCTCTCTTTCTTTCTCTCTCACTGCCTCTCTCTCTTTCTCGCCCCATCTCTCTCTCTCCGTCTGTTTCTCCCTCTCTCATCCTCTTCCTCTCTGTCTCTCTCGTGTGTGAGGGTGTATGTGCGCGTATTTGAGTCTCTTTGTCTGCCGCCGTGTCAGTCTGTCTGCCATCATGCATCTGCCTCTCCCTGCCTCTCCCTCTTTCCTCAGTACACTACTCATCTTTCTCTATCTCTCCCTCATCAGAACCCTACATCCTCTCCTCCTACCTATCCTAGACCCATATGTCGGCAGCCCCAGGGTAGGACTATCTGCTTACCCTAACGATCAAACGAATCACGAAAAGTTTATTTACAGCAATGAGGTTCGTTGTCTTTAAGTTGCAGTCATCTCCATCACCCACCCACCCCCCTCCCCCTTCCCTTTCGCTTACAAAAAAAAAACCAAAAAAACACTAGAACATTCGTTCATTTTCCCTCAGATTTCTTAGCTAATCCCATAGATCAATCACAACCATTGGTTCTTCATTAATTTTGTTTGCGTTTTATTTTTGTCCTCTTTACCAAGCCATCATGAGTAATACATGACTGTAGGACTGAAGATGAAAACTGCACAGATTTTAATCACTTGTAGACACCGGTTAGACTGCAGTGGTTCTCAGCCTTTTGAGGCAATCGCCCCTTTGAGCTTCAAATTTCATTTCATCGCCCCCTTCTCTAACTCCTCCTCCCCCCCCCCCTCAAAGAAAAAAAAAATCCTACTCAAACCCAGTGGAAACTTATCACAACAAGAGACAGTCTACACACAAATTATAACGTTAAGTTTCTCAAAGCTTTATTTATGTCAATAGTCGCCCCCCCTCTTTTGGCTCCAAATTTTATTTCATCTCCCCTTTCCCTCTTCCTCCTCCCCCCCCCCCCCCCGGCCAAAAGAAAATTCATACCAAATCCAATGGACAAAAGACTGTCACAACAAGACAGATTACACACAAATTATGATCTGGTTAAGTTTCTCAAAGCCTTGTTTATGACAAAATAGGAGTATTGATTATTCATTATAAAACAGAAAGCATTCTTCATCAAAAACACTAAAAAATTTTTTTAAAAGGGGTGGCTTTTCTGTTCATAAACCCCATCCACGGGCACTGTTCAAGAAGTCAGTGATATTTACCCCCAAATGGTCCTGGATTCATGCCCCATCCCTCCATGTCGCTGCCCCTTCATTCATCGTTTTCGGCCCCTTGTCACCTATTACTTTGTTTGTGGAAATGAAAATCGCCCCACATTGAGAACCACTGAATTAGAGGTTCAGTATTGATTGGGTTGAACTTACTAGGAAAAATGTGCTAATTACGTCTATTGTTGTCTTTTTTATTGTTTGTAACATTTGCCCTGAGGTCTATACCTTAGCACAGCTCCGTCTGTGATTACTTTGAGCAGCGTGGCTACTTGTACTGAGGCTGGTAGCACACTGCTGTACATGCAATACCAAAAAAAAAAAATACCGCAACAATACTCTAATAATATTGAACAATCAACTTCCAAAAACCAACTGTTGCGTTTGAAGAAACAAACATGCCTTTGTTCTTGGTCAATCATATGTATTGAGCGGAATTTTCATGGTGATCCCACATTTGGATAGGCTAACATTGCGTGACGCGACCTTTCCATGTTATTCTCACTGCCTCCATACATTCTATGCTGTTCATTGCTCTTACGCTCGGAAATTACGTGTAAAGAATAGCGATATTATTTCTAACAATGTTTAGTCAAGACTGTAATTATCATGATATTATCGCCTTTTTGTTGACAAAATGGTCTGTCTCAAACTTTGGCTCAAACTGCTTTGATCCTCTTTGTTCTACTTGTGGTCAGACCCAACAATATCGTTGTGAAAAAAACAACAACAACTTATTGCTGTTATAGGGGACATGGTGAAGAAGAGGAATGTTTCAAGCTTCTGTCTGGGGGACCTCGACTGTAGTAGCTGTATATCTCCACTTTATGAACAGATACCTGCTGTTGCAATTATCCAGTCCGTACCCTCAATAATAGGGCTGGTGGGGCACTTAGACAACTCAGTTTGCAACTGGTTTCACTCTGTGTGCAAGGTCTCTCTCTCAGCCAGCTGATTCAAGACAATTTTTAGCGCACCCTCAACTAGCAAGACAGTCTTCTTTAACTTTCTTTCGATATCGTCTCTTTTAACTTCATAGTTCACGTGAGCTGTCACTAAAAACCGAGACAAAGCAGACTCGATTTAGATGGATGGATGGATGAACAGGTGGATGGATGGACTGTGGACGGATAGACAGATGGATGGATGGATGGATGGATCGAGACGGACGGAGGGATGAATCGACAGATGGACAGGCAGTGGACTGACATTGTTTTCAACATTGTAGACATACTATCTGAAACAAACAGGTTGTCTGTAGTGAAAAAAAAAATCATTTTCCAGTACAAATAATAATGTCCTAGTTTGACCAGCCCAACAGCAAATACTTTCAGACAAATACTGTGACCTTGATCAGCAGTCTAGTCTTTTTTCTCTTTTCTCTAAACAAGCTAAAATGAAATAGACCATTATGTCAGGCCCGTGACAATATGATTAGAGCCGTATTGTTTTTGTGGCGTGTATCGACCACTCTGACAGACAGATTTTGCTCGTGCGTCAATGTTTTTGTCCTGATAATGTCCAGATTAGCCTTGTGATCGGCACCCACTGACCTCTGACCTGGTGCGCTTCGGGAAACAATCGTTATTTCCTTGCACGACGCAGACAGCTGTTAAGAGTTGTTTGGAGGACTGGGTGGCTAGTTACTGTTGGTGTTATTGTTAATATTGAGAATGTTATTGTTATTATGATAATTATGTGTTGTCGATATATCGTTGTTGTTGTTTTTTTGTTGCTGTTGATGTTGTGGTGGTGGTGATGGTGATGGTGGCGATGGTGGTGATGGTAGTGTGGGAGTGTTGGTGGTGGTGGTGGTAATGGTGATGTTGATGGTAGTGGTGGTGATGGTGGTGGTAGTGATGGAAGATCTTGCTGTGGCGCATCTAGAAAGCAGTTTCCCACCAGATCATTATCGTACTGAAATGGCAGACAGTTTCTATAAACCATTTCTTAGACCTTTTCCTGCCCTGCCACTATTAACACAATCATTCCAGACAAAAGCAAATCAGAGACAGCCACCATTTCCTTAAAATTAAAACGGCAGACACTATTTTTATAACAGCATTATGAAAATTGGACCAGCCTCAATTAAATAGCCGATATGTTGTTATTCATGTACTCATTTTAATTAATTTTTAAAAAAACCATACGATTTCAATATTTCGAATGTGTTGTTTGTTGTTGTTTTTATTGAGTTCACTAGTGACCGAACAATATTTTCCACATTTTCATTTTTGAGAAGGAATTATTGTATGTTTTCTTGCTGTTTATTCCACGCCGCGGCGTGGACAGTGTCCAGTGTGTTAATGTGAAGCAAAATGTATGTGTAGCGAGCCACCGGTCTACACTAGCCTTCGTCTGTTTTACCCCTAATGTGAGCTCTTAGAAGTGGAAGCAATGGATTTTTTTTTTTCACATATGAAGTTAACCCCAACCTCGATAACATTTACGTCAGAACATGATCCTCAAGGTCTTCAAATGAGATATTGTATTATGGACTACTGAACTGACAGTGTTGTTTATCTGGTCCCATAGACTATTAATCAGATATCAAGTATGGGATGGGAATGAACGGCATTGAAAAAATATGGCAAACAAGCAGGTTATTTATTATCTGTTCGTAAAGATTCTCAATGTGCTATCGTGGCCGTATGCATAATCAATGCGTAAACTAAAGTAAATACGTTGACTGGTGTTAACACGAGAAATTGTATTCATTTCTTGCGTTAACACTAGTCAACGTATTTACTTTAGTTTACGCATTGATTATGCATACGGCCACAGGTGTGGATCAGACAGAGTGGCAGGAGAAAGACCAAGGGGAAAACAAATGGATTATTTATAATCTTTGTTTTATGTCAAGCTGATGAGTGATAGTCGCTGTCTGTTTGTTTTGCTGGATTTTGTTGGGGTTTTACCCCTTTTTTCCAGTACAATGAGGCTTTATGGGAGACAGTGTTGGTGCACTTCGCGGATATAGAGCAAAATTGTTGTATCTCCAGGTTTATGAATTTGGGTTCATAGTGGCAATACTGTAATAATGACAAACTGCTTCTTGCAATGTTTTTCTTTATTCCGCTATCTTTAACCAGTTCCAAGTTACAGAGAAGCAGTATTGTTGTATCTCTCTTAAAAATGTGATCATTGAGACCAATATTGTGGTATTTCCGAGTAAGCTCCCATTATTCATATCACTGGAGATACAACAATTCTGCCCTTTACCCGCGACTTGTCAAACTTTCGACTAGTGGGTGCCTTCATTTATTTGGGTAGGATTGTGCCCTGAGGGGTCTTCGACCATGGGGCATCTGCCATTCGGCTCAAACGCATTACCGACGTGGCCACTTCGCCAGCGTCGCTGTCTCCATCAGCTGTGTTTGGACCAATGATTAAGAGTGACAAGATGTAGTCATTTGGCTCTCCTAAGTTTGCACCAGTATGAGTTCCAAGTGGTGCTATGTCTCTCTACCAAATTTGGACCATTATGAGCGGCAAAAGCAGTTTTGTCTAACTACGAAGTTTAAACCAATATAAGTTACAAAATATTAATATAGTTATGTCGTTTTACCAAGTTTGGACCTGTAAGAAGTACAGTAGTTTTGTGTGTCTACCAAATTTCGACCAACATATTATTTGTTCATTACAAATATAGTTTTGTCAATCTCGAACGCTGTTACCAATGTGAGCTACAGATGTGGTTCTGTCCATCTATCAATTTGGGACCATTGTAACCATTAGTAGTTTTATCAATCAGCCAGGTCAGGATTATTGCTAGCTACAAAACAGTGAAGTTCTGTCACATCTACCTGACATCCAAACACAACAGGTGCTCGCACAAAATCTGCCCCATTGTTGGAATTTGTGCCATAATTATTACCTTCATTTCATCAGCTGCCATCGCAGATCTAATGTGACTATGTTAGGAAAGTGTTAATGCCCAAATCGATGGGCTGCTTCACGGACTTTTTTTTTGTTGTTTCGTGCCAATTTACAGCTCAGCTCGGATGGGGAAACCAAAGCCCAGAAACTTGTCCCAAACATTGATTTCTGTAAGCATGTTTGCTGCTCACCCCGTCAACCTTCGCTAGCCATTGTCAGACAAAACTTCAGGAACGGGGAGGGGGTGAGGCTGTAAGAGGGAGGGAAGTGTAGATGTGTGTGAGGGAGGGGAGGATGGACTGATTTACAGACAGTTATTGATTTTTGGTTGTTGTTCAAATTTAATTCAGCCGTTTACAGGAGGATGTTTTTTTTACTGACATAATCATGACGTGTTCTTTTGAGCTTCTTATGTGGATAGAGGGAAGTGGGGAGGGGAGAGGGGGGAGGGTGGGTTGTAATGCTGGGGAATTTGTCTTTAGTCAAAGAGGGAGAGGAGACGAGTAACTGACTTGACGTCAAGTAGATAGACAGATAGACGGGACAATTGGACTGACAGTGTGGCGAATAGATAGATAGATAGATAGATAGATAGATAGATAGATAGATAGATAGATAGATAGATAGATAGATAGATAGATAGATAGATAGATAGATAGACAGTCAGGCAGACCTATAGATAGATAGATAGATAGATAGATAGATAGATAGATAGATAGATAGATAGATAGATAGACAGACAGACAGACAGATAGATAAATAGATAGATAGATAGATAGATAGATAGATAGATAGATAGATAGATAGATAGATAGATAGATAGATAGATAGATAGATAGACCCGACCGACAAACAGACAGACAGACAGATTATGACTTTCTACCAGATGTGGAGGCAGCAGTTACCTGTCTGCAATTCTCCTTTTTTTCTTTAATCCACCTGCAATCCTCTACCTGTTACCGCCCACATCGTCCCTGCTATTTACCTGAATCAGCCTGCAACTGCACCATTCCTAACGTCTCCTTCACCATTTATTTCATAGCCTGGTTTACACCAATGCCAGGTCCAGACGCCAGAATCACACACGATTTAAACCCTGCCAGCGGCATCTGTTTGACCGCACCTGTTTTTTCTGCCCGATTTACAGCTAAACGATAGCTAAAGTAACTATAATTGTTTATTGAGACTGAGGTTCACTTCCAATCACGGAAGCGTTAAAAAATGACGCCAGTGGTAACATCTGAGCGCGGTAAAACAATTTTAGTACCTCAAGCTTAGAAGAGTGGGATTATGTGTGTGTGTTTGTGTTTGTGTCCGTGTGCCTTTCATTGTAAAACATAAAAAAAAAAGCACGCAAAGTTGAATAAAAAAAAATAGTTTACCGCACTGAGATGAGACCTCAATTTTGTTTTGGCAAAGAATTCTTTTGTTAGCCTTGGCTCTTTTGTATGTGAAAGATTCCCGTAATTTCCTAATGGATACACAAATCATTCAGTGCAAAACCCACGTATGTTTGGGCTTAGCTGCGTGATAGAGTGAAAACCGAACTGCGATATATGTTTGTTCGGGGTGTAGGGAGAGAGAGACAGAGAGGGAGGGAGGGTTAGAGAGAGAGAGAGAGAGAGACAAAGAAGGAGAGACAGAGAAAGAGAGAGGCAGACAGAGAGAGACACAGAGACACAGGAGGAGAGACAGAGAGGGGAGAGAGAGAAACAGGGACAGACACACACACACACACAGAGAGGCCCAAAGAGACAGAGACATACAGACAGACAGACGGACAGAAAAGGAGTGAAACAGAGAGACAGACGGAGAAAATGTGAGGTCAGAGAATGTGTCGAGAGAGAGAGAGGGAGAGAGAAAGAGATACAGCGAGTGAGTGTGTATCTGTGTATATGAGAGACAGAGGGGAGAGACAAATAGTGTGAGAGAGAAAGAGATACAGCGAGTGAGTGTGTATCTGTGTATATGAGAGACAGAGGGGAGAGACAAATAGTGTGAGAGAGAAAGAGACAGAGACAGGAGAAAAAGAGATGGGGGATGGAGAGAACGCAGAAGAAAGAGAGGAAGGACCTTGTCACGTGGAAAGAGAATGTTTCTATATTTACATGGCGTCTGGGACCTTTGAGCTGTTTACACCTTGTGTACGTGCGTGAGTGAGTGTGTGTGTGTGTGTGTATGAATGTTTTTGTGTGTGTTGGCGTTTGTCTGTCTTTGTGTGTAGTGTCCCTCGATTTATGTGTGCGTGTGTTTATGATTGTCACTGTGTATGTACCGAGGAGACAGGATCGAACTATTCACTGACATTTAAGGACGTCATGTTAGATAAGCTTGTATAATGACAATTCAGCTACAGCCAGGAGAAATATGAAAGAAAGGAAAATACCCACAGCTCACCAAACAATGCTAATTTTGCTGTATCTATTCACATGGTCCCCCCAAAGTGTCTGCCTTTTACGCAGCAAGAATGGACAATAATGGAAATTCACACCGAGCTGGAAATGTGTCTGACAAAATGACTGGTTTTCTTTAATCTTCGTTTATTTTCTCAAACCCGACCTCAGCTCTTGTTTGTTCCGACTCCACTTTTTACAAAACTGAGAAAGTTGACATTGAACTACGGCCGAGATGACTTTTTTTTTTTTTTTTTTTCTTGGTCTGACTATTAACCCTAAAACAGTTGGTAACTTGGGATGTATGCATGGGTGGTCCAAATTTCTTCGGCCTGTTAGATTTTCGTGATTGAACTATTTCTTCTAAGTAAATAGCCCGTGAGACCATGACTCAATCTCTTAGTCATCTCTCTCCCTCTTAAGGCCGTTAGTTTTTTTGTTGTTTTTTTTGCTCATTTGACCATTAAGTCTTGGTCAGTGGAAACGTTGGGCGGTATGAATGAATGATCCAACTTTTAAACTCTATCAGATTAACCTGACTGAACAATTTTCTGTTGACCAGCGGGTCGGTGTCATCTTGGCTCAAACTCTCCAAGTCATCCCTCTACATAGGACCATTCAGTTTTCTTTGTTTTTTATTCCTCGTTTGACCATTAAATCTTGACTGCTGGAAAAGTTGGAATGTTTGAGCCTGTGGTCCACCTTTGTGAACTCTATTAGATTAACCTGGCTGAACAATTTTCCGTTGTCCAGCGAGTCGGTGTCACAATGGCTCCAAGTCTCCAAGTCATCTGTCTCCATTCCACCATTTCGTATTTTGTTTCTCCTTTAACCATTAAATCTTGACCCGTGGGGATGTCGGGATATATGAGTGGGTGGTCCACCTTTTCTGAACTCTATTAGATTAACCGGACGCAATAATTGCTCACAATCTCGAAGTCACCTCTTTCTGATTTTTCTCTCTTGACTGTTAACTCCTGGCCAGATGATAAGTTCGGATGTATGAATGGGCGGCCCAACAGTTTAAGCTCTATTAGATTAACCTGACTGAACGATTTCCATTGACTAACCAGTCTGTGAGACCCTGGCACCGTCGGCCATGATAGCTCCCCCCCCCCCCCCGGTCACAGTGGCGCGAGAAGAGCGGCCGCTGTCACCGATGCTTAATGGTCGGTGCTCAGCGTCCAAATCTATTTACTTCTCCCCCTAATTGGTTCTGAGGGTCCCTCGGAGGTCACGTGAGATTGCCAATCGTCACCTACTCAGGACTGACGAATGAGTGTGTGTGTGGAGGAAAGGGAGGGGGGAGATGAAGTGAAGCTTTCTTGTGCAACCACCCCCCCCCCCTCAATTTTTACATCTTGTTGTCACTTTTAAAAATGTTCTAATACAAGAAGAAAAGCACGGAGAGGGTCGGTGCACACCACATACAGAATGGAGAATCGATCGTCTTTCAAATTAGCATTGATCGTTCTAAATTCTGTGACCTCTCTAGGGAAGGATGGTTGTCCTACTGGACCAACATCTAGCCTTTTCTAGGTTATGAATAGCGGCATTTGAAAACGGCTTGTTTTTGACCAAAGGATTGTATGTGTCAAATTTTGAAACTTTTTTGTGTTTTTGAATTTTAGAATTTTTAGGATTGAAAAAATAAAAAATGAGCACAAATAAATAAAAACCGACGGACAGACAGACACACAGACAGACAGGCAGCAGACAGACAGACAGACAGACAGGCAGACAGACAGACAGCCAGGCAGGTAGACAGACAGATTGTCACGATTAAGGTTGATGACCTTGTATGCCACGAGTATAGAGGGGGTAAACTTAGTAGGGGAGAAGGGGAGTTTTTTTTAAGTTGTTGACTAGCATGAAAGATTACTATCACGAGGAAGGTCGGTGGCCTTGTGCACCACGAGTCTAGGGGGGGGGGTGAGCTTAGCAGGGGAAAACACGGTTTTTAACATTGTTGACGAGCGTGGATAGATACACACGACTCGCTTTAAACTAGTCGCGTGTGCAAAAACCTCGGGAGTATAAGTAGAGGAGAAGTTCGACACACGTGGTTCCCAAGTTATTCATTCCTAAAGAAAGACGCAGCGAGAAGTGGTCCGGGCGACAGGTGGAAGGTCGTGCCATGGGGACCAGGGGTGTTATGTATGTGAGGAATCTATGAAGGTTCCCAAGTTATTCATTCCTAAAGGAAGACGCAGAATTTATCGGTCCGGGCGACAAGTGGAAGGTCGTGCCAGTGGGGACCAGAAGTGTTAGGTGTGTGAGGGATCCATGATGTTCACATGTATTTTCCAATAAGAAGAATTTAATCGGTCCGGACGACAAGTGGAAGGTCGTGCCATGGGGACCAGAAGTTGAGGAGTTCTGATGATAGGATGGGAACCCATCAGAAGCTCGTGAATCTACGATGGCGGGTGTGAACCGTCGGTGTGCTGTGTGTTTGCAGAAGAAGAGTCTTTGAGGACGGGACGATAACCCCTCAAGGAGCTAGTAATCTACGGTGGCGGGTGTGAACTGTGTGTTCTTATTTGTGTGAAGCCAGGGACGTCTGTTTCCCCTTTTATCGTCGAAGTTAAAGATCTAGAAAGGATCGTGTGAACTCTGGAGACGTAAAACTGCATCAACGAGGAGGGCAGCTGTTGACAGAGACTATTAAGTATACGTAGTTAAGTTTAGAGACAGAGGGATTAGATCTAGATGTGAAACGGGGAATAGATAATAGCCAGGATCCCCAAGAGTAAATTTGAAGTATCTCTGTTTTTGTGATTATGTATGTGATTATCATGAGTTGAATGTTTTGACATAAGTTTTGTCATGCATTTATAATTAAATATCGTTTAATTTAAATCTCACTCCATGTGTCCGTTGATCGCTGGTCTGCTTGCTTGGCTTGTTAGCTGGGTTTGAAAGGTAAATAAGTTACGTACTCATCACACACGTGGTCGTGACCATCTTCACGCATGTGATCGTGACACAGATAGAGAGACAATCAGGCAGACAGATGGACAGACAGACAGACAGGCACGCAGACAGACAAACAGATAGACAGACAGCAAGCAGACAGGCAGATAGACAGACAGACAGACAGACAGACAGATAGAGAGTGAGGCAGACAGACGGACATAAGACAGAGAAACAGACTGACAGGCAGATGTGCAGACACTCAGATGGGTAAATGGATGGATAGATGGATGGATGGATAGATGGATGGACAGATGAATGGATGGGCCGTTGGATAGATGGATAGATGGATGAATGGATGGATGGATGGGTGAATGGATGGATGGATAGATGGATGGACAAGTGGACAGACGTACAAACAGATGAAAACTGTAAAAAAAAGACTCTGGAAGTTCCACCCAGAGCAGACCGACCATTAAAGCAAAGATCAAAAAAATATCCTGGTTTCACCTGTTGTTCAGCGCCTGTACCTGTCCAGGCCAGGGATAAATGCTTAGGTCTGATCTATCGTGACGTAGTCAGAAGCTCCATCGATTTGCACGGCACAACGGACTGAGACTCTTTCACCTGTCCTTGGAGTCAAATCACAGCATCCCTTGCCGTTATATTCCCTCTAGTTAAAATCTGACAAAAGACGAAGAAGAAAAAAAAAGTTGTATTCTTCAAAGTTGCACGTCAAAAATACAAGCAACCAGAACACTGAAAAATAAATTCTAAGAAATCTAAGAATTCAAGATGAAATAAACAATTCTACGAATTCTAAGAATTTAAGATGAGGTAAACAACGCTAGCTTTGGTCGATAGGACTTTCATCTAGCTAAGTGACGACTGTAAAATTGGAAGACTTTTCGAAAGAATTTCTGGAGAGATCACCTTTTGTCCTGCAGAAAACGTGGAAACTATGCCTGTGATCGAGTTCTTCCTGATTTTGACAGACTTTGAAGTGGATTGTGATGAAAGAGTCTTGTATTGTTGGTTTCATGACGTAGGCCAGATATCTGTGTTTCGCTCGTAACGGAATAGGCGTAGGTTTTGTACAGATGTTCGATATGCTCGTTGTCCCTGGACTAGCTAGCTGTGCGTGTGTGTGTGTGTATGTATTTTTATGTGCGTGCGTGTGTGATTGTGTGCCTGAGTATGTGTGTGTGTGTGTGCGTGCGACGGAAAGTGTGTTGTTTTGGTGATTGCATTCGTGTGATCCTGAGGGAGTTTAATGACTGTGTGTGTTCGTTCGTGTGTATACGTGTTTGTTTGTGTGTGTGTGTATGTGTGAGAGAGAGAGTTGGTATTTGTGTGTGTGTGTGTGTGACTAAGATAGGGCAAGAAATGATGGGGTTGGGGAATGGAGGGGAAGCGGGGGGGGGGGGGTAGGGTTATGAGGGATAAGCACGGAGATATAAAAATAAATGGTGAACGAGAGGTGCAATGAAATGTTCCTGAAGATACGGAACGTAAGTTACCTTCTTCTGCTCACGAACATACATATACCATAAAGTGTCATTATTATGTCACCTTGCTGATATTGACATACACAAAAGCAGAGTCACATAGAAACACACACAGTCAGTCATACTAACAGATAGTTAGTTATATGTGCTTTTTGGGGTGGGGGGTGTCTCACTGCCAAACCTATGACACCAGCACTGGTACTCTCCTTACAATGACGACAAGATTCTAACTCTCTTCAACTTTGGAGAAGTTGGTGATTGAAATTTCATGTGCTCATAGCTTTTGATGATACACCTGCTTTCTTTTTAACATTATCTGCAAATTACACACCGAATGAGCTTGATATTTTGACACACACAGGAGAAAAGAAGTACTAGTTAATGTGTAACTCTGTGGAAATAGAACCCTGTCATTGTAAATGATGAGTAGTCTGAACGTATCTTTCTTTGAGAAGGGGACTTGGTATTGACTACTGTAACTTTTGGTGCATGTAGTGAGAGAGATGCGGGGTTGTAGAGAGAGGAGATTCTTGGTAGGGGGGGGGGTGGATGAAATAAGAAAATGGTAAGAGAGGGGGATGAATACCCAGGCGGGAAAATTGATGGGACAATGGGGTGGAAAGGAGGGAGGAGGAGGGGGGAGAGAGGGGGGAGAGGAGATGCTGAAAAGAGAGAGAGGAGAGAGAGAGAGAGAGAGAGAGAGAGAGAGAAGAGTGGGGGCTAGGGAGGGAATGATAGAAGAACAAGATAAGATTCAGACATGGGGACTGATGGGATCGTTGGGAGGAAGATGGAGAGAGAGATAAATGAGGGAAGGACAGCGGCTAAGAATAATCAATGAGTGTCGGACTTACAGAAAACAACGCCGTTGTTCAGGTTAAACTGTTCATGGTTTGGAGTGCCAAGGTCTATCTGACTATTAACTACAGTACAGCACAAAAGTATGTCCTGAAGTGATTCGTAATTCAACATACGATGTGATAGAGTAAAGTCATCTGCAGTGTGTGCTAATGTGATAAACACTATGATCCGCTCGTGCGTTCCATACAACACCGAGCTTCGAGTGCAGCTGAACTGTTATTGATGTTTAGACAGAAGCAGTAAATGTTCTACTTACTTCAGACAATGATGTAACCGAATGTAGACAGAGTGTACTCTCGCGTACTTTCGATGGTAATTTCTTCTGTCTGGGTGGACGTTGTTTTTTTTTTGTTTTTTTATTTAACCATCCACTTAACTCCTTGGAGACCTTACAAAAGAAGTCGTCCCTTAGAATGACAAGATTCTAACTCTCTTCCTGCAACCTCTGAGAAACTGATGATTGAAGTTCCATGATTGTGCTCCTGGCTTTTAGGGATACTTTTTTTTGCTTTTTAGTAATACTTCAAAATTACACACCGAATCCGCTTGAAACTTTGACACACTGTGGAGAAGGCCTGTAGAAGAAGTGTGTAGTGAAAAATGGAGACAGAAGCGTGTTATTTTAAAGGGGCGAAGTTCAGCCCCCCCCCCCCCCCCAAAAAAAAAAAAAAATTCATGATAATTTTCTCTCTGTTCGCAGCAGCTATCCCCTGCGATCCTGCCTCAACTTACCACACAGGATTTGGGTACCGCTCCAAAACACTCATTACAAGCCGAGTTCAAGGTTTTAAGGCTTAGAGACATGACAAACACGATATTCCAATCCGATCAATTTTGTATCTGCCTTTCCCAGTGATCCTCTTCTTTTGTGTCTTTTTGCCATAAGTTTACCTTGATACGAGGAAAGGACCGCTGTTTTGAAGGGCACAAATGGTTTATCCAATCTTACTATAATTGAGGTCGAGAGTGAACCTGTAAGCAGCTAAAACTTCGCGACTGCTCCATCAAAAGGTATGAAACTTGGTGTACTGCATCAATTCTTGACGAGGAGTTACGTGGACACATTCATTTTGACACAAAATAAATCAGTCTTTACTATTATTTATATTAAAAGTTTTTTGAGCCGCGAAAACAGAGACGCATTTTCATCAAGCAGCCTAGAATAAAAAAGCACGATAAGAAATCCCGTCCCTGACCCCTCTTTACATATTGGTGGTCGAAAAGCAACATAATCACGTCGGTGTATTTCTGTGTAAGTTCTTTTAGTCAATGCATCGAATCTAAATGCTGCTATTAACATAGCCTAGATCTAGATATACGGTTGGGCTTCCTATAAAGAATCTTCAAGATTTATCTTGTGTGGGTCGGCTGGTATGTAGAAAACTTCATTTGTCTTTCCTTTCCCCTTTCCTTTTATTGTATCGTTTTCTTCTAATATTTCTTACGTGAGACTTTGCCGCTTACAACAACTGTTTCTTTTTGCCACATTTGGACTTTGCTTTAAGCCTTTGCTGCGGCTAGAAATTGGATTCGTTACAAATTCTCAGCTCAGGTGCGCAGGCCGATTAGTAACTGTTGGTGACATCACGACACGGAATTTCAACGAGACCTCCCGCATCAGCTAGCTAGTTGGGTCTCATTAATGCACCGTGTCGTGACCATGCTGGCTGTCCAATTAGACGGCCAAGCAAAATCGGTTTGTGCGCGCAGGACCATAATAACGCCAGTGTTTCGGAGATATATAATTAAGTCATATTAAGGCTTGTTACGTCCAAAGTAATTCTTGATTGTTGAAGATTTAGTATCTTCGGAAATACTCTTAACCCGTTTCGTGCCGAGATCTGAATGTTGTGATTGTCAAATTATTCATTGTCCTTTGTTTGAGCGAGAAGATAGTGTTCTATTTGTAATTGCCCTTCAGGTACCGTATGCCAGAATTTTCTTGACAGTATCGATACAAAAGGCAGCAGCACTCTACTCTTATACCCGCTGGCTATAGAACTTTCTATGCTATGTATTGCTTAAATATAACACAAACTTTGGATCCTTTTCATATGAAAGCTCTACTTTATTTGCATCGTTCATCTCTTATTTTTTAAATGTTCAAACATTCTAGCCCCAGAATATCTTTCAGAGCTGGTGGAATCATACCAGCCATCGTGCACTTTAAGATCAGTAGACGCTAAACTTCTTGAGACACCCACAGTCAGATTGTAGCTTGACGAAAAGGCTGTTCCTATTGGTGGGTCTAAATTGTGGAACATCCTCAACGTTAACACCACGAAAAGTGAAAACGTCGTCACATTTAAAACTAGGCTCAAAACTGAATAGTTTAGGACTGCTTTTATTGAAACTGAATGGTGTCCCTTTTTTATTTCAGGGGTTTGAGGAAGACAGTAGATCAAGTACTTCTTAATGTGTGTGAGTGGGAGCATGATGAATTGATCTTATGTTCATCCTGTTTTTAATTTGGGTTTAGGACCTTAGAGCACATCATTTTGTGTGTGTGTGTGTGTGTTAATTTGAATGCCATGCAAGTTAATTGTTACATTACATATTACAATACGTCTCTGTGTTGTTTTTTAATTGTTTTTTTTTTTCCTTTGCAATCGTCTTCCGAAGACGGTATTAACGGCTGTACGGAAAGGTCGGTAGACGCAATATATGAGTCAGGGTACCGTATGTGATTTTGAAGGAAGATGGCAACAATGAACAAAGGCTGGGGAACTCAACACCCATTTATAAGAGCCAAGCTCAAGGGGGATAAACTAGTTCCAGTGATCTCCATTTCCTTTATTTTGGTTGTTTCCCCTGTAGTGGATCGACCCATTTTTTTTTTTTTCTTGGTACAGGTTTTTGCTGCAGGATGTTATACTTTTCATGCTTAATATGTCAGCAAGTTTTATTCACATGCGTTCTTTATTAAGAATTAATAATAACCACAATTACCGATGCCACGCTTTCATTATGCTTGGGTTGATGTTTGGCCTTGAAGATTGCTAGATTGCTCGGCAGAAGGAGATATTCGTGATTGAAAGTTATTGAAGAAAAATTTAATGTCTTTCTCCTGCTTAGAGCGATGCTGTTTATTCAGAGTATCTATTTATCTATTTTGTTTACTTATTTACATATATGTATTTATTCTAATGGCTTCTCCACTCTGAAATAAACAGGATTTTCTGAGGGAATGAAACAGGGGAGGGGGTCGAAGGGTGCAACGGGGAGGGAAGAATTTATTCTAGCTCTAAGCTATGAAGGAAAAAGCATCATAACATTTTTGTTGATATTTACGTCTTATAGACACGCTCCGGATGGACCCATGTAACCAATGACGTTGGGATGAACTCAATTGTCATAGCTTTTAGCTAATATCTTGGGAGCTGCGCTGTGCACCGAGAAACTTCACGACAAGTAACTACTGGATTTCTAATCTGAAAGACAACTTTCTTCCCAACATCATCCAGGTGCGAATATTAATGACAAAAGCTTGACGGCAACTGAAATTCAAATGCACAGTCTTTATGTTTCACTTAAATGATTAAGACCCCAGTTAACACATTTTTGTTATTGCGCCGATGTGACTAAATTCCTTATCAATAAGATTATTGCCGCGTGCAATGTAGTCAATTTGAGTTTAACTTCAAAGTCCGAAGTCACTGAAATAGACAGTTGCATAAATAACTATTCTGACGAAAAGTCAAGAAATGGCATCATAATATGAAAACTTTTTTTTTTAGGTAAAGTAACCGATAACAAGACACAATTAGTGTCAAAGTCGCCTCTACTTTTACGTCAAGTTTTAGACGCCCAACATGTGCCAGTTGGGCTTTATAGCTCAAAATTTCTACGTTTTGATCCGCCTCGGGCCAAAGACTGGCAATCTCTTATGTGATCTCCCCTGACCTATTTCTTTTTTCGGGGGAGGGGGGGGGAGAGAGAAGGAAGAGGGGATAGGAGAAATGCTGAAGGTCTTCCGGCTTGGGGACTGTGCGGGAAAGAACTGAAATCGGCACTGAAATTCAGAAGTCATAAATATCCAAAACAAATTAATCTGTCTGTCAAACCAGACGGCATAGAAAGAGAGAAGAAAAGGTTATAACTAGTCATTAATTCAGTCCCACTTGTGATCTCAAAGGAGTCATTTTCAGGGGCGAGGAATTTGGTCAAATGAAATGGCACCGTGACCGGACACTTTAAGAACCTCATTGAGAGAGCAATACAGAATAAATATGACCTATTGTGTGGTAAATAGACACGTTATACAACCTTTGAACTTGCCCAAATCTGGAAATTAGTTCGTATTTATTTCTTTATTAGCCACTAGAAGAGAGGTTTTCAACTTCTTTTGCCGAGCGACCCTGTTTGAAACTCTGATCATTATTTGACACGCTCGCCAAAGGAAAAACACACACACAAATAAAAAGTTACATAAAACACTCTTAATCCGGTCAATGCGTGGCTAATGTCTCTTTCTCTCTCTCTCTCTCTCTCTCTCTCTCTCTCTCTCTCTCTCTCACTCTCTCTCTCTCTCTCTTTTCTGCGTCTCTCTCTCTTTCTCTCTCTTTCTGTCTCTGTGTGTGTGTCTCTCACTCTCTCTCTGTCTGTCTCTCTCTCTCTATCTATCTATCTATCTATCTATCTATCTATCTATCTATCTATCTATCTATCTATCTATCTATCTATCTATCTATCTATCATCTATCTATCTATCTATCTATCTATCTATCTATCTACCTATCTATCTATCTATCTATCTATTTACCTATCTATTTAACTCTTTCCCTCGCAGTCTTTATCTCTCCTTCTCTCTTTCCATCTCCATTTCTCCATCTCTCTCTCTCTCTCTCTCTCTCTCTCTCTCTCTCTCTCTCTCTCTCTCTCTCTCTCTCTCTCTCTCTCTCCCTATTAACACACTCACAGACACACATCACACTCACGGCCACATACACAAATACACTAGGAGAAGGCGAAACAAACATAAAATTATGCATAACAAACTAGTGGCCAAATCACGTGAGAATGTGTCCGTTTTTGGAACCCAATCAGAGCAAGCGATTTTCTGGCTTGCATTTCACCCTCGTCCCACTTCGAAAATGCCTTGGAGTCGCGACCTTAAGAATTGAAAACCTCTGTCCTAGAATGAAAAGGGGTAAAAGTAGCACACTGGAGCTACTCTAAATTAATGGTACCATTTTCTGTCCCCAGGCGCTGGTTCTTGACCCTCTAGACAATGAGCGTTCATTTCTTTATCAGAAAAAGTAACTCTCACGGGGATTTTGGCTGGACGCTGTGATTTCTGAGTAGCGGAGACTCAGAGAGTGTGAACAGAGTACGGAGCGCATACTATTTAGTTGGGTCACTCTCAGAAATTTAGTAGAGAATAGAGAAGGTGGCTTTTCATGTGGTAGGAGCACTATAAACTATAACGAGAGAAAGAGAGGAAGTGGAGAGAGGGAGAGAGAGAGAGAAAGAGAATGGTGAGAGGGAGGGAGGGAGGGGAGGGGGAGATAAAGGACACACAGACAGGAGGTGAGAAACTGATGTAGACACAGAGAGAGAAACATACAGAGACTGGCGAAGAGACAGACCGGCAGAGAGACAGACGGACAGATAGACAGAGAGAGAGAGTCAGAGATTATAGAGAGAGACGGACAGATAGAGAGAGAGTAGACAGACAGACAGACAGACAGACAGAGAGACGGAGATTATAGAGAGAGACGGACAGATAGACAGTGAGAGAGAGAGCGAGCGAGAGACAGACAGACAGACAGAGAGAGAGACGGAGATTATAGAGAGAGACTGACAGATAGACAGTGAGAGAGAGGGCGAGAGAGAGACAGACAGACAGAGAGTCAGAGAGAGAGAGACGGAGATTATAGAGAGAGACGGAGAGATAGAGAGAGAGAGAGAGAGAGACGGACGGATAGAAAGAGAGAGAGAGAGAGGGAGAAAAGGATAGACAGAAAGATACCGACAGACACAGAGAGGGAGACGGACATTAAGAGAGAAAGAGGCGGACAGACGGAGAGAGAGAGAGAGAGAGAGAGAGAGAGAGACGGACAGATAGAGTCACACACACACAGACACACACAAACACACACACGCGCACACACACTAACACACACACACACACACTGACAGGGTGTTGTGTTTGCAAAGCCCTTCGTTATAAACAAACTGTAAGAAAACCATACAATAACTTCGAACAGAACCGAACATAAGACAAAATTACACCATCGCACGGTCAGTTAGAGTCACTGTCTGATTAAAACAAACAAACCGGAAGAACCGATTCATGTTGTATTATCTACCTTGTCTTTCCTAGACGCAAATCAAAATAAATACCTTCCCCAGTCCCGTTCACCATGAGCTCAGAATCTCTGTTCCCCCTTCCTATATACCGTTGGTTCTCAACCTGTTTCTGGCAATAGCCCCCATAGGCTTCAAGTTTCGTTCAACGTCCCTTCACCTTCACCCCCCCCCCAACCCCACCCCTTCCCAAATCCATATTCAAAGCCAATAGATACATTTCACAAGGAGACACGACTATACACCCAAATTATGGTGTTCATTTTATCAAAGCTGTATTTATGACGGCAGGCGTGTTGGTCATGATTCTGTATTTTATAGTACAACATGTCGTGCACACAATTCGATGACGTAGAACACACAATGTGAATGAATCTTCTTCATTCATAGAAGAGCGCTTACATTTTAGACCAATCAGGTAGAGAGCTACCCCAGCCCACGTCATCGAAGTGTGTGCACAATATGTTGTAGGGATATGCACTACGAATAAATCAAAGAATTCTTTTTGACAAATGCACAAATAGGTCTTTCAGTTAACAACAGCCATCCACATGATTGTGGTCTTCAACAAGTCATTGACTGCCATTTTGTTTGCCCCCCAAACTGTCCTCTTTTCATATTTTCTTTGTCCCCCCCCCCCCCAAATCATCATCCCCATTATTATCTCCCTCTTCATTGTTTCGCCTCCGTGTCGGCCCTTTCTTCGACCCCCTCCCCTCCCCCCACCTCGAGGGGCGATATCGCCCACGTACGTTCAGAACCACTGCTACAAAGCCTGTGTGTCCTACAGTTTTCAGCGGCTGCTTCAATCTCACCTCCCCCCCCCCCCCCCCCCAGGACCACGACCCAGCCTGTTTCATCTCCGAGAAAACTGGTCATAAATCATCTAGAAGATGTCGGACATTTGTCAATAACTTCAACAACGCCCTACCCCCCCCCCTCCCACCCATCCACACACACACACACAAACTCCAATCTCAGTTTTCCCCTTATCTCCCTACTGCACTATGCAAGACGTGCAAGACTGCATTCACTGACATACGCTAGGTTAAGTGCAGCCGTGCGTTAATATTGCAATCTATTGATATTTTCACTTTCTCGGGTTTTATTTATTTTGCCTTGCTTTCTCCTATAGCCGGTTTTTTATAATAATCGTTTCTCTTCACCCCCACCCCCCCCCCTCCCCCCACCCCCTCATATATACACTTTTTGTCACTGCAAATGTTCGTAAGTCTATTTCATTTTATCAACACTGGTTTCACCTTCTTATCGTACATTTATTTTCTCTTCCGTTTCCTACAGCCATTTTTTTATGTTGCTCTTCACTCCACACATACCTTCTGTGCCGGTGATTAAGGCTGTAACACTCTCTCTTTCATTTTATCAATAGTATAGTTACTGCAGACTCCAGAAACCTTCAAACAAAAGTGAGCTTGATAGTTTAGTGTGCTTTCAAAAAGAAACAATGAAACTCTCGGTAAGAATTATTGTTGCACTGGGTTCTATTTCATGTACGATAGATCGCAGATTTTATCGTCTGTCAGCGGACGGCGGGGCAAAAAGGTAGTAATTGCGTTTTAAGTGTAAATTGAGTATAATTTGGGACTGAAGCCTCATTACTTGAAAAGTACTCATTTTGTATTTCTGTACTTCTTTTTGAGCGTGTGTCTTATTTGTGGTAGGCGCCAATAAGAAGAAAAGGAAAAGGTTGGAGTTAAGTGGGAGCAATTATCAAGTGAGTACAAAATTTATTATGTTTCGTGGTATTAAAAGCAAAAAAAGAAAAGGAATTGGGGAAACAACAAGTAAAAAATCACAAGGCTTGACCTATCAAGAAACCGTCTAATTTGAACAGCCTTATTTTACAGTAGAGGAAAAGAAAATATTTGATTCCAAATGCCATTCTTATTTACATGCATTTTTAGTTACAGTAAAAAAAGAAAGAAAAAAAATGAATTATTGTGCTCCCATTTAATTAGTACAGGTAAACTGATGAACAATTATCTTCCAATGAGTTCAAAAGCCTTTTTTTTTTTTAAAGGGGGCTGGTGGGTGGGGGTTTAAACTACAGGGAAGTTTCAACGGCAGAGCGAGAATACAGAAGAACTACAACAGCAGAAGAGAATCCCATCAAACAAAATTTACAGCCTGTGTACACAAAGGAGCAAAAAAAATATTTTCATCATTTCTTGATTTGCAAAAGGTGCAGTGCATAATAGGCAATCGTGCTGTACCTTGCATAACAGATTATATTGCCACTGAAAAAATCCACGAGCAGATTCTATGGAACACTATGGTTTAAGAATGATAATAATGAAGATCAGTTACATAGGCCTCCAACGGCAAAAAGGAACTGCCACCTGCAGTCGTGTGAATGCACTGATGTGGATGATTTTATAACAGTGCCAGCGATACATCTGAGTGAGTTGATGTAACCTTCATTCATCTGTAACTTCACATTAGTGAGAGGATCTGGCGAAAGACTACAGTGAAAGACCGAATTCCTAGAAAAATGCATCCAAAAGGGATGTATTTTGTCCATGAAAATTGAGATTGCTTATCAAATGAAAAATACACCATTTTACTGCATTCAGTTAAAATATTTTCCTTGAAATCATCATAGTGATAATTTATTTTGTTTTTTCAAATAGATGTAAACCATAAATTTTTCATTCTTAGCCCCATTCCGCCAGATCCACTCACAATTGTCCACTGACGTGGGTGAGACAAAGATAACACAAGGTGAACCTCGTCATTCAAGAAGCCTCCATCAGTCTTCTAGCTCAGTGTTTACGTTTCCACATGCAGCCGAGACAGCGGCAGCCAAAATTTCCGCTAAAACCTCGTGTATCTTCGTGGTTTTAATGAGTTTATTTCATAAGTTTTTCATTTTCACTTTTCTTTTGTAATTAGGAGCCTGCGTTGGATCTTTATAACAAAGCCTTTTGTTTTACCTGCGATCATTTTGACACGAGCGTAATCCTAGCTGAAATTTGTAAACTCGTATTCTTTAAGCACTGAAAATAGAATATGCTTTATAACATAACGACTACAGGTTGGTCAGCCTACTCGGGGAATACACAGATGTGAGTTTTGACGTTGAGTTTCGATCACCGATGTTTAAATTGAGGCGCAAAACGAAATTTCCTGTCATACTTTTTAATTCTGCTCGAAGAAAATGCGTCTTTTTTTTTCCGGCTCAAAAATGTCGGAATAATTTCTTCTGTTCAACTCAGCTGTGGCTCAAAATCAACAGAATTATTCAAAATACAGCGAACTTCAAGACCTTTTTAAAGTATGCCTACGTATGCCTTTACGTCTTTCCATGGGTAATAAGATATTTTGTGGAATTTAAAGTTTTCATGATTACATTGTTGGGAAGGGGGGGGGGGGGGTTAGTTCCTTTAATATATAAATTATTCATTTCTCCACCCATATTTCTCAGCAAATGCCAGAGAATAACAACAATAATAACAGACCATCAAGTATAACATAAACACAATGGGAAAAAGCAAAACAGTAATCAGAAAAAAAAAAACAAATAAACGAAGAAAAATGCCCTTTGCAGGAATCATTTTAGCGTAAACTAACAGGATCAGGTCACAGAATTCAGTCAGGTTTTCATTCAGTTCAGTTAACAGCTTTTAAATTTTGTACACAAAGGAGCACAAATATTTTCTTTGTTTACAGATTTCCAAAACATACAGTGTATAACAGGCAGTTGGGCTGTACCTTGCATAACAGATTATATTACCTTTGGAAAATCTGCGAGCAGATTCTATGGAACACCATAGTGTAATAATAATAATAATGAAGATCATCTACACTCGAGCCAAAAAGTTAAGCAACCCTGGGTTATGCTCAGAACTGACAACTTTATTTTTCAATTAATTCAAACACGTTCATTGGAATCAATTTATTGTTATGTAAGTCTGAAATCACATTCAATTTCATTTTACCCACCCCAAAAAATGGGGCTTAATGACTTAAACAAAATTTTCTTTTATACAAAAACAAAAAAGTCAATAATTGAATGGCAAGAGTTCACAAATCTTGTTAGTGAAGGTTGCTTAACTTTTTGGCTTGAGTGTAGATATATATAGCGCCTAGTCCAAACAATTTGCTCTAGGCAAATAGATTTACAGAAAGTCTTGTTCTCTCCATCTGCACACCACCCTCTCTGTCTCTGTCTCTCTCTGTGTCTCTCTGTCTCTCTCTCTCTCTCTCTCTCTCTCTCGCTTTCTCTCTCTCTCTCTCTATATATATATATATATTGGAAAGACAGTCTATTGCATACACTCGTATTTTTACTCTCTGGCAATGCGGATATTCAGTAGAGAAAGATCATAGATGCTAGACCTTACTTGTCAAACATTAATACCGTAATACTGAAAATAGTCATGTTTATCATTTGTCCCCAGGACATTCACTACAATTTAAAAGTGCAGTAATTTCGCCCTGGACAGATAACCACCGTTTTGTTTTACCGGATGCTCTCTGTCAAGCTGGGCAATTTATAAGTTGACCTTGCTTAAATTTGATTGGTTGGTTTTGAATCTGTATAATTATGTTGAAAAAACAACAACAATCAATCAGTCATGATCAATTAATACCACAGATTTACAAAATCGTACTCTGGCTGTCGACAATCTTCTATCTCTATGATGTAAGAATGATGTCATACGCACGCCCCCCAAGTTTTTGCGCTAGGGGTACGTATTTTAAAGCCTTTTGTGACTCCAGAGCTGGAGAGCTCCTCCTGAAATACTCCTAACAACAGCCTTAATTACTTATTCTTTCAGAATTTCTTTTTGTTTTCCTCCTGTTTTTTGGTTGAAAGTGTCCGGTGCAGGGTTAGAGATTCGATAAGATTTGGGATTGGGGATAAGGACGGGGTTAGGGACATTACGGTTACGTACATTTCCCCAGCACAAAACACTTGGGGTACGTATGTACTTAATAACAACGGCCGTGATGTAAACATTAATCACTCAAAATGTTGCTTGCCTATCTTAATTGTTGTTGTTTTTTTTAAGGTAAAAAAATTGTCTGCCTTAGTCTTCTCTCGCTCGCTCTCTCTCTATCTCTCTCTCTCTCTTTCTCTCTTTCTCTCTCTCTCTCTTTCCCTCTCTCTTTCTCTCTCTCTCTCTCTCTCTCTTCTCTCCTTCTCTCTCTTTCTGTCTCTATCCGTTTCTGCCTGCCTCCCCTTTTCCAGTTCTCCACCCCCTTGCCCAGCCCTCTGACACTGTCCCTTATCCCGTATCTCCCAGTTTTGGCCAGCTGTCTTTACCAGCTGCGACCCCGTGTGGGGGGGGGGGGGGAGGACGGGATTGGATGAGGGATGGAGCGGGGATATGTAAGATAATATCACCAATATGCGAGACAGATGACAGAAAAGGACAGTCGATAACACATGGCGAAGGCAAAAGATGGATGGAACAAAATGCAAGAAATGAGGAGAGAGACAAACACAGAGTGGGAGAGAGCGAGAGAGAGAGAGAAAGAGGGAGAGAGAGAGGGAAGTGAGATGGAGATAGAGAGAGAAAGACGAGGGAGAGAGTGAACGAATGGCACAGAGATACAGAGAAAGTGTCAAGCAGGGCAAAATAAAGAGAGAGAGGCAGAGAGAGGGCGAAAGAGAGAGAGGCAGAGAGAGGGCGAAAGAGAGAGAGGCAGAGAGAGGGCGAAAGAGAGAGAGAATAAAACTGCTAAGGAGCGACAATTTGCATCAATCTCTGCACGTCTCCAGTTACTTGCCCCTTGTCTTGTTTCAGGACTTGCCGCTAGAGCCTCCCAAATCCCTACATCTCCCCATAGTCCTCACCGCCCCCCTCCCCCAACCCACGTCATCCCCCCCCCCTCCCCACCCCACCACGTCCCGTATAGGACAGTATTCATGAGGCCCCAAAACCCCAGACTCTCCAGCGTGCGGGACACAAGAAAAACTAGGAACAAAAGCACCGCAGCGAATATGAAACGAAATAATAGAACCACACAAAAATAAAAAAGCCGGAACGGAGAAAAATAAGGAAATATTATTATCTCACATCCACGGCCCGAGAGGAAAACAAAAATGTAAAAAAAATGTTCTGGATCAAAACGTGTTCCAAGCATAATATTAAATAAATATCACAGTAACCGTGTCCAAGTGTCCAAGAGAAGTCTGTCTTGAGACATCATAAGTTCTGTGTCTGGGATTTACCGCCGTAAATAAAGACTTCTCCTGGGGCTTGGCGTGACAATTCCCATCATGCTACATCATCACTGGTAAGTGTGACAATTTGTCATTTTTCCAAAACGGTCATTTTTTTCTGTTGGTTACAGCGTGGGTTATTTCATCGTTTCTTACCCTCTTGAGTTATTTGAATGTTTGACAAAATGTTTTACGAATTATTTGGCTTTTTTGTTTTAAATATATGTTAGTTTGCCCTTATTATGTAGTTTTTGAGTATTTAAAATCTTCTTCTAGACACTCTGTAATTCTTTGTGTATTTGACAATCTTTGACTCTTCTACTTTTTGCATTTCTCTTAAAATTAATTTTGCCAGCCCTCCGCATGTGCTTTTATTCAGTTCTTCGGGTATTTCAAGTCCTTTTAGTCGTTATTTAGTATTGAGACAATTTACATGTGTCTTTTTTCAGTTTATGTAGCACTTTGCTTAACTGGCAGTATCTGGCCTCCCATTTTATAGTAATATAGTTCCTTTGCACATTTCGGAATAGTTTATCTCCCACTTTGTGTAGTTTTTTGGGCTTTTGAATTTGTTTTCCTTTTTTCATTAATTTTTCGTTTATTTCACTATGGTTTACCTTGCACTTTATGTGGCTCTTGCGTTTTCGACAATATTTTGCCTTGCACTTTAACGGGTTTTGCACATTCGGCAGTATTTTATAGTTCTCTTTATACAATTTTTTGCTCCTGTGACAATATTTTACTTTACATTTTATGTGGTTTTTGCGTATGCGACAATTTTTATTTACACTTTATATGGATTGTGCAAAATCGACACTATTTTACTTTACATTTTACATGGTTTCTGCTTATTGGACAATATCTTACTTTAGACTTTATATGGTTTTTGTTTATTTGACAGTTTTTTGCTGTACACTATACATGATTTTTGAGCATTTGAAAATGCTTTACCTTACACTTTACTTAATTGGTTTTTTTGTTTTTTTTTGTTATTTGACAGTATTATACGTATAATTATGGTTTTTGCTTATTCGATAACATTTTTACCGTACTCTTTATAATGATATTTGCGTATTCGACAATATTTTACTTTATACTTTATATGTATTTTGCAAAGTGGACAATGATTTTCTTTACGCTTTATATTGTGTTTGCGCATTTGACAATATTCTGCTTTACGTTCTATACTTTCCACTTTGTTTAGTGGTTTGAAATGTTCACAGTCATTTATCTGCGACTTATAACAATCTTTGACATCTTTAAAAAAAAAAAAATCATTTCTAGTTTGTCTGATATTTGACAGTGTGTTATCTTTCATCATGTAGTTCTTTGACAGTTTGCCAGTCAAAGGGAATTTAAGTTTAGAAAAAAAAATATTTGTAAATAATTCTTCTGTCGCTATGTACAGTTCTATCACTATTTTGTGACCCCTGATCTTCCACTTCAAGATGTTCATTGAATATTTGACCATCTGTTACCTGCCTCTCTGTACATCACTGTATGGTTATGGTACCATGCAGCACTGTTCTGATTTCAACTAGATTGTCCCTGAGTCGTAGCTTGTTATCTGGCGATACAGACAAAAACATCTCAGGTGTACATTTGGATATAGCACCCTCCCGTTTTTAAATTCTTTAAAGTTAATTTCATGATTATCATTTAGGTTTTCTTTCTTTTTTTTTTATTCAAACAATACGTTTCACGACAAGAAAGTTGCTACAAGTACGTACGTCCCCCAAGTTTTTGCTCTAGGTGTACGCATTCTAAAGCCTTTTGTGACTCCAGAGCTAGACAGCTCCTCCAGAAATATTCCTAACAACAGCCTTAATTAATTATTCTTTCAGATTTACATTTTGTTTTCCTTCTGTTTTTTTGTTTTTTTTTTGGTTCAAATGGTAGGGGACAGGATTAGGGGTTCGATAAGATTTAGTCTTGAGGATAATTACGGGGTTAGAGATAGATACGCACACGTACACGCCCCCAGCGAAAAACGCTGAAGGTACTGGCTTCGATCGCCGGTCGGTGGGAAAAGTAGGATCAAGCAGCACCTAGTCTTCTTGGACAATGACGAAAAGCTGGGGATGGGCAGGGGGAGGAGGAGGAGGAGGAGGAGGAGGGGGGGGGTGTCGTGTGCACGTTGTGCATTTTAAAGATACCTTGATAGTTGAGAGTCGAGAAGAGCAAGCCGAACAGGGCCGCTGACATGGTAAAAATTCTTTTTAAAAATGTTTAAATCCCTACCACAAAAACACACAGAAATATGAACAAGAGAAATAAAAAGAAGAAAAAGTGAGGCCTAACTGGCAGAGCCAGGGAATTGCCCTAAAGTCAAGACCTAAACACCTGCATTTGAGAAAGCCAAACGTTTGACTGACCACATTTTCTCGTTTAGAAAATAATGTCAGTGCCGTTGCTGTTCCTGGTGAAATTTTGGTTTTTCCATAATTTTAATGATGAAAATGTTCGTCAGGAAAATGGAAAAACGATAAAAGAGGACATTTTTGCAGGAATTTTAAAAGGGGACAAAAACTCATCCGGAGGTTTAATCCTCTCGGATCGGATCAATAGAACGGCACACATGACCCAGATTATTCACAAAACATTTTGTAAAACGAATATTCTATAGGCCGAAATGACATTTGTTTGCTCGGCAAATTTACATTTAATTTCATTTTCTAGGCGTATCCTTTTAAAAAAGTCGCACAGACAAAAGAAACGAAACCCGAAACTGGCCAAGTTTTACGTCAAAAAGGTTTCAGGATCATATAGTAATTAGAGAAAAGAGTAAGAAGAAAAAGAATAAAAATCTGGACTCATTAAGTCACGAAACTTTTAATTAGGCGTGAACTTGGACTGCCAAAAATAACTCATGTCTGAGGGAGTAAGGATTGTTTCTTTGATAAGGATTAATTAATCATATTTTTTAATCAAGTCATGACGTCTCCCCTTCTTTGTTGCCTTTTGAGTAAATCTTGTGTTTCTTCTTGATTAACTTGGCGCCAGGCACTCGTAATTCAACGTCTCTGATTTGCACGGCAGAGAGACAAGAGATAGATAGAGAGAGAGAGAGACAGGGAGAAAGAGGAGGGGGCAGTGGGGGAGAGAGAGAGAAAGAAAGAGAGACGGTGAGGGAGGGAGAGAGAGAGGAAGCACACGGAGACAGAGGGACAGAACGTGAGTGAGTGTGTGAGTAAGTGGGTGAGTGAGTGAGTGATTGAGTGATTGAGTGAGTGAGTGAGTGAGTGAGTGAGTGAGTGAGTGAGTGAGTGAGTGAGTGAGTGAGTGAGTGAGTGAGTGAGTGAGTGGGTGAGTGAGTGAGTGAGTGAGTGAGCTTTAGAGAGGGGGAAAGAGAGAGACAGACAGACAGTGAGAGAGCCTGAACATGCACACAGAGAGAGAACGAGAAGAGAGAGAGAGAGAGAGAGAGAGAGAGAAAATAGCGAGCGACAGAGAGAGAGAGACAGAGAGAGAACGAAAGAGAGACGGAGAGAGAGAGAGAGAGAGATGATTAATTAAAAACAAATTACAAGCAGGTGTTTACTGTTGTATTTTGACGGAGAACAATGCCGACAGTGACTGGACAGCGAGAAGGACGGGAAGCACATCTTGTTGATCGACATTTTAATTAACATCATTGAAGATTTAGAAAATTTAAGCCCCACGTGAAATCAATAGTTTTATGACATTATTGTGTTGATTTTGATGTTGTTATTGTAGTCATTGATTCTGCTGTTGATAATGATGCTGTGCTGTGGCTGCAACTTTATTGTTGTTGTTGCTGTTGTTGTTGTTGATGATGTTGCTGTTGACGATGTTGTTGCTGGGGTTATTGTTGATGTTGTTTTTGTTGCTGTTGTTTTGGTTGCTGTTTGCTGCTCCTGCTTTCTTTATCACTTTTAAGAACGGTGAAGAAAAGAATTCATACTTTTAATGACTGTGTAACAATTTCATCTTGATATTGGTGATGTTTAATAAGATATGTTATTTTTATTTTTCTGCTATATTGATCTTCATAATTAAGCACCGTGCTAGGAAATCCAGTGTTAGGATCGCGAATTCTGTAAAATGCAATCGCCAGTTCGATTTCAATGTATTTAGATGCCTTTACATTGATGTTGTTTGTTCGAAAAAACGTAGAGCGTTGTAAAGAAGAGAGGCATGGAGAAGGAGGAGGGGAGAGGGAGGGGGCAGAGGGAGAGAGAGAGAGAGAGAAAGAGATAGAGACAGAGGGGGAGAGAGAGGGGGCGGAGAGTGAAAGGGACAGAGAGAGTGAATGAGTGAATGAGTGAGTGAGTGAGTGAGTGAGTGAGTGAGTGAGTGAGTGAGTGAGTGAGTGAGTGAGTGAGTGAGTGAGTGAGTGAGTGAGTGAGTGAGTGAGTCAGTGAGTGAGTGAGTGAGTGAGTGAGTGAGTCAGTGAGTGAGTCAGTGAGTGAGTGAGCTAGAGGAAGGGAAGCGAAGGAGGGAGTGAGGGGCGGAGGGACTGGGGGAGTGTGAGTGAGTGAGCGAGTGAGTGAGTGAGCGAGTGAGTGAGTGAGCGAGTGAGTGAGTGAGCGAGTGAGTGAGTGAGCGAGTGAGTGAGTGAGTGAGTGAGTTAGTAAGTGAGTGAATGAGGTAAGTCTTTGCAGGTCTATCCTACAAAAACGCCATGTATGACACAGAACCGTCATTTTCTTCACGCTCAGCATGTTGATAATGTCGTGGTTTGGCGTCGCGCGGGGGCTAGGATATGGCGTCCATAACATAGTGAGTCGAGAATGAGAACCACTGATGTAAATTCCAAAAAAAACTTTTCTCTCCTAAAATTGTTTTTTTTTCTGAATTTATACAACTGTTCATTGTCGTCACAGTAATCTTTTCCTGATATTAACAAAACAGCTGGTATGTATTACATAAACTTTATGCGCATTGCGTCTTGAGTACAAAAAAGGCTTAACTCAACAGTTGGTGCTATTTTTTTGTTTATTCCATATTAATACTTTTCTTTCGTCATCGCTTTTTTTTTATAATAATGTTTATTAATAGCATAAAGGCTGTTATTATATTATTACGCAGCCCAGGCGTTTTGGGCAGGTACCTATACGTACCTATCCCTAAATCTGTCCTCATCCTCAACCCTAAATCTTTTCGAATCCCTTACCCTTTCAACCAAAAAAACAGGAGGAAAACAAAAAGAAAATCTGAAAGAATAATATATCATGATTGATTAAGGCTGCTGTCAAGGAGCATTTTGGGAGGAGCTCTTTAGCTCTGGGGTCATAAAGGCTTTAAAATACGTAGTCCTAGGGCAAAAAACTCGGGGGTCTTACATACTTGTAACATTCTTGCATAATATGTACAGACTTTCAATACATAAACTGACCCAGCAATTAGGGCGTTTCTCTATTTACCTTTCTTTGGTCTAAATGCTTTTGTTCTGTCACCAATTTCTTTTTGTTCTGTTGTTTTAGATTTCTTAAACTTAAGTTATCTTGGCACACATACACCAATGTCATTAGTTTCCAGGCCTGTGGGTCCCAGTGGGTGATCATTGTAGTAAAGTGGCCTGACAAATTGTCAACGATTGGTGTAGTTCTGTCTCTTGGGCCAATCAGCTGCCAGAACTGCGTGACCAATGACGTCCGAGCTCTCTGATTGTCTCACGTTTTCTTGTGTTCGGATTGTAGGTTACGTACAGGATTGTTTGTGGTTGTAGGTTGGGGTAGGCTCGGGGAGGGGGGGGGGGCTGGAGCTGCAAGGAGCTGTGGGGCTGGAGTAAACAAGAGGGGCAGGGGGAGGGAGCTAGGCCTGGAGCTTTAGGACGGGGTGGGATCGGAGCCGAAAGAGGGGGCGGGGGGGCTGGGAGAAGGGAGCTGGGGCTGGAGCTGTAAGGAGGTGTGGGGGCTGGAGTCCGGGGGCGGGGGGGGGAATGGGCTAGAGGGAAACAGGAGATGGGGCTGGAGCTGTAGGAAAGGTGGGGCTGGAGACCGAAAGGGGGGGGGCGACTTGGGAGGAGAGACTGGGGCTGGAGACCCGTGGAAGTGTGTGGCCGGAGTGGGGAGGGGGTGTTGGAACCAACTGCGGGGGGGGGGGGGGGAGGTTGTTGGATCTGGGGGCTGCCTTAGAAGAACATGGGAGGAGATGGGGATAGGGTGGGAGTCTCGTGTAAGTTCACACAGATTGCAAAGAAAAGAGAAGTTTGGGTGCGCACGAAAGAAAAAGCAACAGAAGGAATAAAACAAACACACAACAATGGGAATGAGAGTGGTAAATTTTTCATGAAAGAATCGGGAAACCCTGGTTAACAATTTTGTCCCTAATGTTGCCCCGAAGGAGAATATTGTCTCAACATACTAGCCGGTTTTACTTGTATATTTACATCGTAATAAAGTTTTGTAAATGTTAATGTATTAGAGAAATTTAATTACGTTTAACATCTGTAAAAGGGTTCTGAATCTTTTTCTGAGATTCTTATCAACAATAACGACAGCGTAAATTATAATTGAATATAATTGTGGGAAATGGCGCACACATTGTGTATAACAGGGCTAGACGTGTGCGCTTTACCAAAGTGATTAGCACGATAACAGAAGCAGTAATATCACAGAAGAGAAACCACTAGGTAAAAAGTCGTTGGCACTGTTGGGAGAGCTAGATTGACAGTAAAGGAGCGTGTATGCTGGCCCGTGTATGTGTGTGTGGGGAGGGGAGGGAGGAGTTGGGTCATTTTTCAACATTTGTTGGCAGTATTATTTTTAATAGCAATATAACTGTCGCCCATTCTTTCTGTCTCTCCAATACAGGCAAACACACACACACATACTCACATACTCACACACACAGGCCTACACTCATGTGCACACACGCATACACACACACACCCACGTGCGTGCATACCAATGAACGAAATATCAAGATAAAAAAAAAACCGAAGTAGGTTAGTTCTCTGTATAGAATCTGAACAGAATATGACTTGTTTACTTAACTGTGAGTTCTTGCTTGGACAGCAGCACAGAAGCATGTCTGACACTGTGTGGAGGCTCGAAGTCACAACGGGACCCATAGTGCCAGTGTGAAGCAAAATATATGGGATCCGAGCTCCCAGTCTGGCACCCACACAAGTCTTTGCTGTTTCATCCCTAACTTTCATCCCTAACAGCTTTTCTTGACACCCTTCTGTGGTGTTTACAAGTAAGGAACTCACATAAAACGCTCGTCATGCAGAATGAGGTAGGAAAGGGAACGATCAAATGGGGAAACAGCATAAAATTGTATGGCTAATGAGAGCTCAACCTGCTTTCACCTGTGTGTCTAACATGCTTTGGTCTTTGCCACCAGAAACTTCCACTCCTTCCGCTTTGCTCACTTTTTACTTTGAATTTTCCCTAGACACGTGCGTTTTAATACCAAGCTTTGATGTTGCGATGTGAGCGCTTCCTGAGAGAAATATTACGTGAGTGGGAAGTTCGTGCTAAAGGTGCCCAAAGCTTCCGTATCGATGGATGCAGAGTTGCCAGTCGGGAATGTCAAGTTCGATAAATCCACGTGTTTACCTTCGTGTTTTGTTGTTGGTGAGAAGTAGACGACCGGTGTTCCTTGATTGGAAATACAACTGAAAATTTGAGAAGAAAAAACACGTATGACGAGTTGAAGTCCAAACAAACTGGTAGTTTGGCCTAATTAGGATTTTGTAGACTCTTACTACTTTCTGCTTCAGATTGTTTAAAACCAAAGGCGCACGGCTTAAACACAACAAAAATGAAAATCACACTGTTATATTTTGAAGTAATCACAGCTAGAAATCACATTTTGTTAAAAAAAAAAAAAAGACAGACAGACAGCCAGGCAGACACAGACAGACAGATAGGCAGGCAGGCAGAGCCAGAGAGATTACCTATGGTGTTTTGAAAGATGTTCCTTGAAAGTATGAACTTTGCATTTAAAACATTTTGATAGCCGACCAATGTCATTCATTGTGTATGGTCATTTGTTTTGTCTGCCTGTCAGTCTGTCTGTCTGTCTTTCTGTCTGTCTCTTAAAAAATGTTTGTTTAGTTTTGTGTCTCCCGCTTTATCCCGATACATAGACACCCCGAATCACAAGCCAGTCCTACGCAGAACACTAACTTGATTTGCTTGATCTCTAACCCCCTTCTCTTAGTCGGGTTAACGAGTCTGCCGGGTGTCTTTCATGCTGCAAATTCATGTCGACAAATGTGTGTCATGACCGCCATCATCATCATGACCATCATCATCATCATCATAATCATTATCATCATCATCACCACCATTAGGTCCCCTTGCCTTGCTCAGTACCGTCATCAATCATGTTTCCTCGTTCCTTCCGCTCGTTTCCGGCATTTTGGACGAGCTTTAGCCGAGGGCTTTCCTTTGCCGTTTCTCGATTATCTGAACTGTTCTGTCCTTGCTCGCCCTTTCCTAGCTATCCTTCCAACATTCCTCTTCTTATCGGGCATTCCATCTTGACCCTTCTTAGGGCAACGTTGGAGAATTTTGACCAGATTAGTTTGTCTTTCACTCAGTCATGCCATTGCTAAATTAGTGACCTTACGGGTGGTTGGCAAGTCTGTACTGTTAGCCTCCTCATGCACTGCGCCATGTCTGATTTGTGTATTGTTTAACTTCATAGCGCACATCTCATGTTAAAAACCGAGTCAAAACTGACTTGACTCAGTGCCTAGGTGCCTTAGGGCTTCCACATGTTTGGAGGGACCTGGAGGGAGGGGAAGGGCAATATCATACTAAGTCCGGAACGTCACAGTCGGTTGCTGCCAGCAAAATGTACACCGAGGAATAAATCGTGGCATAAGTGGACTGTGTCTGACCAGAATTAGTAATACAGTGTTGTTCCGGATTTACGATGAAAATGTAGGAAGTTCTGGTGTGTACTTCTTGTCTGCCAGCATCTGACTGTGCCTTTCCGGGCTTAGTATGATACACCCTTGGAGAGCTTTTCCGCACGATAACTTCACAAGATATCGTGTGTATCCAACTGAACAACCAAATACGGGAACATTGTTAGAAACATACTATTGTTTTTCAGTATGATAATGACCGATCGGACAGTGAAAGGTGTTCTTTATGACTGTGATACGTCGCTTTTGAGCACGTCGTGATTTGTATATAAAATACAAGTTTTTTTGGGCTCCCAACAGGCGGCCGAGGAGTTAGTTTCTTCAAAGCGCCATTAGATATTAGTTAGGCGAAACCTCGCGAAGAAAACGTTATTCCAGCCTGCAACTTCTCACACCCATGGTCAAGCTCTATAACCATTGGACTCATACACGGGCTGGACTATGATTGGACAGTATTGTTTTACTGTCCATGGGAACTTAATTGGTAAATGGCGTCTGTCGTCTCTCGTCGACTTGCACATCTTTCAGTTTCACTGCAGGTTTCTGTCATGAGAACTGCAATAAATTTGGCCACGGGTCATTAAGTGAAAATGTCTTCCCTCATCAGAAGCTCATTCAGAGTTCAGGTGTAGCCGTTGAGTTGTCAGATAGACAAAAATGGGCCAACTGCACTTTTGTTTCTGCACAGCCTGAGGACAAACACTGACCACAATAAATCGATGGACAACTGGAGTCTCTAACAAATTACATTTTGCGACAAAATAGAAATGTTTTCATGTTAATAATATTTACATTTAAAACTAAACGAACTATAGTAATAACGTCAAATCTGAGCTTTGCTTTGAAATCTGCAGAGTTCATTGGCTACTACAATAGGGAAACATTTTGGCATGAAAATTGGAACTTTGATTTTGCTCAATAGCTTTTTAAACTGTTCTAAAATGTTTCCATCACTTGTTTCTGATGCAGTGGCCTTACTGGTTTGGACACTAGGCCAATATGCAAGAGGTCCCAGATCTGAATCCAGCTTCGGTGGAGGTCTAGCCCAAGTTCTGGCGTTGTTTCTAAGTTACTAGCCTGTGGCCTTAGGTGGTTGCAAACCTCGATACTGACATTGCCTCATCATGCTGATAAGTATGGTAACCCTTCACCCCCTCTCTCTTTCGTTCCCATCCCAACTCCAGGAAACTGCGAAAGTTCCAGCATTTGACGGGCCTGTGATTTGAGTCTCGGCTGTTTAGCCCTCCGAGGTTCAGACAAAGAATTGCCATATCTTGAACTTGTGAAATATACATGGTCGATTTTAAATTCAATGAATAAGTATTTGCATCAACTTTTTTCCTTTTTGATAATTAGAAATTCTGTCAAATACTGTATACTGGGTTCAAGCGATCGTCTTCAAATATAGAGCACAAGGCACACAAGGGAGTTAAAAGTGTAGATTTTGGCCGCATGAGTTGCTGGCCGCGACTTGCCATCCCTGTTCCTGGGTCTCTATGGCCCGTGTGAGTGAAAGAAAAAACAACAACAACACAAGAACAATAACAGAGCAAACTAGAGAATAAAAAAATAGAACATGTTAATGTATTCAAATAGAATGATAAGGAATGTTAACCCGAGTAGCACTGTGATAATGTAGTCAAATATTGTTGTTAAGAAAAAAGAAATGCTGAATTAGAAAAACAAATGTTATGTCTAGGAAAGCTCTGTGTTGGGAACAAACCAAAAGGGTAAATATACAAGAATTCTAAATGAGGAGAAAAAGAGGAAATAATATTTTGTTTTATCTATTATTAAAGTATTATAATATATTTTATTGAGGAAACAAAATAGACTGTACAATAAATACTAAGAGATAATGTACATAAAACAATATACAAAGATATATGACATGATAAAAAAAATATACATTATTATAGATTTTATATACATAATATGAAATATGATAATAATGTTTAGGTAATTATTGTTTCTCTTGACTGAATAATATGTAAGTTTTTTATCTGGATAATAAATATTGGTTCTCTAATGACAGCTTTTTTTTTTTCCATTCCTTTATTGCATTTGTTGCATTAATGATCCTCGAACTCCTACGCATATGACTCATGTTATTAATTTAATCTAGACCCTTCACTGTATAAATATTACATCAGGCCCTGGGTAACCAATGGCAATAAAGCCCATAATATGCTCACAGCCAGGTGCGAGGAAATCGAAAACAAAACGTCGAATCCAAACTGTGATAACTCGAAAAACAAAATCATGGAGGATGGGGGGGGGGGGGGGAGAGGGGGGGGGGGAGAGAGAGAAAGGTCAGGAGTGACTACTTGGACTTGGTAGCCAAAATACCTACATTAGATTTATTACTTTTTTTTGTAGTTCTGCTTGTTTTCAGCTAGTTTGTGGACAATGTTCGAAAAAGTTATTGTGGCCAATTCGCCAGCGAAAAGGTTGCTGTGAGCTTACAGCCAATTATAATCCTAGCCATAGCCTTAAAACAAAATAAAACAAAACAAAAAAGAAATGTGTTTATCAATCTGGATCAAATTCACGTTTGGACATCAATAAATTTGTATGGAATTTACATAATATATAGTTATTTCAGTGCTCTATCTGACGGAGTTTTAATTTTGTGTGACAATTATTATTTTTCGGTCACTACTGAATTAAGAATAAGGCCGGTCGCAGAGTGAAATGTTCTCAACGCCTTCTGTGAAATTTGGTACAGTGCGCCACAGTCTTTGTCCACAGCACGGCAGTTTTCAGTCTTTGTCCACAACACGGCAGGGTTTTAATAATTATTATTATTGTGCGACATCCGCACATGCCCGGGCAGAAGTTAACAGAAGTAAGCAGAGGCTTGGCGGAGAAAGAACATTACGGTAATGATTCAGAGAAGTTAGTGCTCTGGAAAGCAAAGCGGAGAGTTAAAGAAAGAAGAAACACAGATTGACCTTCCAGAATTGTGACGACAGAATGCTTCTGTCTGTTCGCAGATTTTCTTTTAATCAAAGGATGTCCTCTCTTGTCCTGGGTAGCCGGTCTCTGAGAATAGTAACGATTTAATGGATTTGTCTGTTTGCGGTGTTTCGTCAAAGGTTGTCCCCTCAACACATTTTGAGCAGCAGCCGCTCTGAACTGCATGTTGCCTGGAGGAGATGACCGTGAAGGTCTCGAGTCATTGCCTGGAGACGGGTAATTCCACGTTCACTAGAGGATGGAAAATGGTGGCTGCTGGTTCTTTGCAGACAGAGCTAGGGGGTAGACAGTGGAAGACATGAAAGTGAGACAGACATGAACGAGTGGTGAAGGAATTTAAGCAGGGCAGAATTTAGCTGGAGAAAGAGCAGGGGGAGGGAGGGGGCAGACACGAAGGATCTCGAAAGAGTCTGGAGTTGGAGAAAGTTTGGGGGCGCGAGGAAAGGGGTTGGAAATATGAGGGAAAATTTGGAATGGGAAGATGACACTGAGAGAAACGCCGCTAGAGGAGCTTTGTATCGACTTGGTGGACATATAGGCCTACGTAATTTGTGTTTTCGGTATCCTGCAAAAGAATGTTGTTAATGTTACTGTAAACTGTAGAACTGAGAATACCACCCGTATGCTCTGTAGTTAAAATAATGTGAACATTTGGGGCACTATAGAAGACACCAATATTTCAAGCCTTGTTTGGCCCTGTGCACATGGGAGTAAAGTTAACAGGTGGCAAAAATGAGAACAGATCTTTAGTTGTAAAGCCCCTCGATAGAAAGAAATAGTAAAGAATTGTTTCGGTAAATCACAAACAGTTAGAAATGAGAGAGGGGAGGGGGCACATGACATATATTAAAAACCTTCCTGGGGGAAAAAATTGTACTATAGAAACAATGCGAGAAAAAGCATTCAGAAGGAGGGCCACTGAGCCGTTG
>OZ007583.1:25951398-26011398 GCA_963931925.1 Onchidella celtica
TTGTTGCCACGCTCCTGAATCTGGTAAAGTGAGTACGAAAAAAAATCACGCTGGCCGCCATCGTGTCGACCCGCCGTTAAGCCCAGATTTAAACTCAAACTCCAAGTCTTATATGGAAACGTTTTCAAGCACTGCGATTGGCCTTACTTTCATAGAACATCACTTTGCACTGTACATAATTTACTTATCGATCACGAGTTCTACATTATCTACTGGTAATGCGTCAAAATGTGACTGTTCACTTCTATATGCGTATGATGAGTTAAGGAACGATATGTTGCAACTTAACCATCCTGCGCTTGAATTATGATTCAAATATTTTATAAAACTGGGCATTCTTCCATTTCCGCTTCTTGAGAAAGAGTTGATGATACGTATGAGGGAAAAAAACATAGTTGTGGTTAAAAATAAAGTGGGTGCAGCTCCCATTTGACTGCATGCGAGCAAAGTCATGACCCCAAAGATTGCCACACGTACGTACGTAGGGCTACGGTATCAGTTACGTACCAGTTTTCCCCCCTGTACAGTAATGCTGTTAATGCCTTCTGAGAAAATCATTCCCCTAGTTGGGTAAATTTACACGTAAAACGTTGCTCTACTCTCCTGTAAGCTTACCCTCCCCCCCCCCCCCCTTACGCTGGCTAATAGAACAGGCTGATTCATACCGTAACTCGGAGGGTTTTGAAACTGTGGGTGAGGATCTTGAAGACAACTGTTGGGCGGGGGGGGGGGGGGGGACAAGAGGGCAGGGTCGGGATGGGGCGGAAGCCAAACAAACTAAAAAAAAAAAAAAAAATGCATATACGTGTTTGCTGTTGGACCAGCCTGTACCTGCACCAATCGACTTTGGTCGGCCTGACATCACATGGCAAGTTTTACAGTTTTACAATTAATATGATTATTGGGCCTTGCAGCTCCTATATTTTACCTATTAATTACTAGAAACATCATATCTTGAATGTTACATCGATCACTCGCCGGATAATACAATGACACAGATTGTGATGGTCACAGCGAACAGGATCCTGCACAAAGCAATAGACTGCGTCCTTTCCATTACACAACTACTCAGAAACTCCCCCATACTACTCATGCATGCTCCCTCCCCCCCCCCCCCAGTAAACCTTAGGGCCCTTGCGCAACTGCCCAGTGTGCCCATTGTTTAAGACGGCTGTAATGGCGAATACACAACAGTATTCCTGTATGTTTTCTTCATCCCAGCTCTGACTTTACATTTTAATCCCTCTTGGAGAACGAGATACTTTATGTCGTACAGTATTCAGTATACCCAGGTGATCAGAGCTTAGAAATGGGTTGGAAAGCGGAAATAAGTTGAAAACCCTTGGCGAAACTTTTCCTCTTCTTGTAGTCCGCTCACCAATTGCCATGAGCTGTTGGCGGGGGAGGAGAGGTAGGAGGAGGGAATGAGCGAGCAGGTAAACTGGAGTGACAGAAGGCCTTTGTTCTTCTGCTTGGTGAGTACCTGGAGATAGCTGACAGTTATGCTATTTTTCTTGGTCGGGAGGATCTATGTTGCTACGTACTGCTCTTGGTCCGAAATGCCTGGTGAATATTAGTGCTGGAGACTCACGAATGCCGTAGAGACTCCCGAATACTGTAGAAAGCAGGCTTTCTGATTGACTTGTACACCTTTCGTAGCGATTTTAAGTCCGGGCGTAGTGGCATTCGCGTTCATTTGGAAAAAGGTATGTTTGTGGTGTACCAGTAGGACATTGCTTTCTCTTCAAGTGGGAGTTAATAGTGTCAGAGAGTGGAGGCGAAGAAAACAGAAATTAGATAAGAATAGCGGTGTCTATTCACCGTGACCATAGTATGCTGTGTTGGTGTATTGTCGGCCTAGTGATAGATTCAGCATTCAAGGTATGATGTTTGTGATAATGAGTTGGTAAAATAAATAAGTATTTTCTCTGATGGCTAAAAGTAGTGTCTATTTGCTGTGATCATCGTCGTCTGTGTTAGTGTATTATCCGTCATGTGATAGATTCAACATTCAAGGTATGATGTTTGTAATAATGAATAGATAAAATTAATGTTTATCTCCGATAGCTGATAGTAATGTGTATTCGCCGTGGCTGTCGTAATTTATATTGGTGTATTGTCAGCCAAGTGTTAGATCCAACATTCAAGGTATGATTTCTATGAAGGAATAGGTAAATTTAGATAATTGTTTTCTCCGATCACTAATACGCAAATTTCACAATCATTATAAGTCGAACAGATCAGCTTCCATGACCTAACAGACATTCTATGGCTGCATTTTCGGCTTTATGTAGAGTGAAATTGAAGAAAAGTAATTGCATTTTCAAACCAATTAGTTTTTGGTGTGCTGGGAGCATGAGAGAATGATGTCAACTGTAGGATTTCTTTAACAGTTTAAATGTTCATCTCTTTCCAGGAAGGCAATTTGTACGAAATGAATGGGGAATCCCATATAACGTGATGAACGTGATTTGGTTCAGAGGGCAAACGAGTAAATTGAACCCAAGACTTGAAATTGCTTTTTGTTTTGTTATTTTTTGCATTCTGACAGTATGTCAGTTTGAACAGTCCCCGCCGTCCGCTCCCAACTCATATCCGAAGGAGATACTTTGCCGGCGGAGCCAAGAAAGAATGCGCTTAAACCTACAAATTAATTTGAAGATGTTAAACATATTTACAAAATTCATTTTAGATCTATATAAACATTTTCTTCGAAGCAGTCTAGATTAAAATATTTAATACTGGCCGTTTGTCATTAGATTTCTTATTTGTGAATTTATAATTAATCAAGTTTCATCAAACCACCGTGAGGTTCCCAAAACACAAGTGAAATGTGAAAATTGGCCGGTATGGTGCCGAGTCTTTTAAACCCAAACTCAAACCGAACGGAAGCTCCCAATCGGTAAATCCTGGAGCTCATAATAATAAAATAGGTGAAATAGTAGATGCATCAAATAGTGGTATATTGGAATAAAGAAGCTTGAGAGTTAGATATTATGTAACTTTTGATTTGACTAACTTATTGTGGACGATGGAAGACATAACGAGCACTATGCTCATTACTGTAGCATCAGAGGCAAAATACCGTCGCAGCTCTTTCTCTCCATCTCAGGAATGGCAAAAATACACTTTTGACTGCAATTCTATGCCATAATAATTATTCTTTCAAAGCATTTTGCTCTCATCGCAAGTTCTATAAGGGTGTGGCCCTGCATGGTTGTAGTTTGTATTAAGAGGTAGAAGGTAGAAAATAATATTTGGCGCTCAATATTGTTTTCAATAATGATGAAGCAAACTATCCACGACTGTTCGAAGAAAATAAATAGATAAATAAACAATGAATAAACAAATACACAGATTTCGTCCCAGTCAATGGATAAGTTCTCCCGACGTCAGCAATGCAAGGTAAGGATAATAGAACAACCTCGGCATGGACGTGAAGTTACAGCGTAAATACAGAGAACACATTTCAGTTTGAGAGAATTTTAGGCTTACGTAACCATAACAGTGCCTTAGTTTTGTCAGCGACTCTGTGCCAGAAACAACTGTGTAAAATGTAGAGAAAAGTGGGCATTCTTGTGAAGTTGTAATATAAAAATAATGTGCACCTTTCAATTTCTGAAATATTACCTTTGAGATAATGGTAGCTGTAAAAATTTTCAGCTATTTTGCACCTGGAAGGACAGAGTCAGGTAAAGTCGAGTTAAATGGTGAAGTTATTTTGAAGTTATAAGCTTAGTATAATATTATTAATGCGAAGTTTACATTAAATTCGTGAAATTTAGGTAACCGGAACAATAGCTATAAAATTACAAGCGATCTCTGCTCCAAAAAAAAGAATGCGTTATGTAAGGTTATAGAATAAGTTGAATAGCGTCGTGAAGTTATAATACAAATTCAAAGAACACATTTCAGTTTGTGGAAGTGTACCTATAATTCTAGCCGTAAAGGACTGAATCTGGAATCGAAATATTCCGTTTATAATCCACACAGCTTAATAATGCGTCACCCGAGCAGAATGCTCCAAGAATGTGGACGAATAAACTCAATGAGCAGCACAGCACTGAGCATCCACGTTGTTACGACCTGCGATAGAAAATGTGATTTGTAAGATTTAAAAGAAAATTTACAATGTTCATTCGGTTCCACCCAGTCTTTAGACACATGCCCGGTGGACTCCTAGTGTTCTGTTTGCCGTTGTGTTCACCACTGGTAAAGATGCATGTTAGGCTTACCTGTTACGATTCCATAATCTTATCTCAGAAAATGATTGTATCCTTTGCCAGCAGGTGCAAAACATGCAGACAATTAAGTTTACCTCACTTCAAGCTTGTCGTCATGACCGCTTTTGATCGCATCTTTACATAAAATCTCTTTTCTTTCTCGCTGACGCCGACATAAAACGCTAAAACGTCAAAGAAATAATTTCATTTTTAGTCCCCTGATCGCGATAACATCGTGAAATGTGCATGTAATTTACATCACAGAGAGCCATGGTATAACACAGGAAGGCTGAAAAACAGTCGGTTGTATTTTTTTGTTGTTACAACAACGTGGAAAGTGCTTCAAGTGAGTTGTGTTTACACAGGCTTACGTTGGCGCACCTACAACCCAACACACTGCAAACCAGAATTTTGCATCATCATCTGCAACTAAAGTAGTCTCTGTTGAGCAGACAGCAACGTCTACACTTGAGGATGTACGTTGTTACCATCCACAGATAAGAGGATGCTGTTGCGATGGTGTTGATCTAGCAAATGCCACGCTGTGGTGGTAGTGTGACTCTCGCACAGTGTATGTGATCATAATTTAAGGACGGTAGTGTATGTGTGAGCCGATTGCGGCCTCAACGCTTGTTACCATCCATAGATAAGGGGATGCTGTTTGCGATGATGTCGATGTAACAAATGCCAAGCTGTGATATAGTGGTAGTGAGACTCTTGCACAGTGTGGTCATAAATTGTAGTAGTATAGTATGATCAGATTGCACTTGCAGCCTCAACCCTTTTTACCATACACAGATAAGAAGATGAAGATGTTGTAGCAAATACGAAAGGCTGTGGCCGCAGTTTAAACTCTCTGACTGTTTTTGTGATTCATGCCGGCAAATTTCGCCGTCAGGATTTACTACCATGGCGTGAGTGAGCGCAAGATGACGCCCGCCAGTCTTCTGGGACCCCAGGTAAGCTCAGATCTCATCAACATCAAAACCGTTATCAGAGCGTCCTTCAAGTATAGTACCCGTGGATTTCTATCCCATTTATCAAAATCGTAACGCGAAGCTCAAGATTAGACCAGATAAAATGTTAATAATGAAGATACGTGTCGTGTCGTCGCTCTCGATTATAATAATATTTTCACGTGACCGCTACATTTAGAAATAACATCAAATTCTATGTTTTATTAGATCCAGTGGAAGGGAAACAAGACACAGGTAGCTGTATACCTGTTCCGGAAAGAGTTCCGTATGTTCCGGACCACTCAAGATAATTATGATAGTCTTACCTGGCTATCCATAGCTCTAAATGATTTCTTCCAAATTCCAGCCCCGCCCTTACTTTTTAAACCCGAAAAACAAAGGTTGGAAGGTCTTCCGCCCGTCCGCGCCAGTCAAGAAAACACAACTACCCCAGCCCCTTTTCGCCTGATTAGTCAATCTGACTACCGCCCATTGATACAAACTGACTAGACCCTCACGCCCCCAGGTCCATCTGACCATTCCAATGCAGGTTTAAATCTTAATCATATTATGTTTGTTCACTTTTTGGCCAGTGGCGCGGACGGGGGGAAGACCTCCCCAAAGGTTTATGTTTAAGGATAAGGAAGGAGTCAGGGATTAGCTTAGGGTATCTTGACTGGGTGGTCGGGGCATACGGAACTCTTTCCATTTCATTTCCTGTGTTGCAAGTGTCACGATCACGCGCGTGAAGATGGTCACGACCACGTGTGTGATGAGTACCTAACTTATCTACCTTTCAAACCCAGCTAACAAGCCAAGCAAGCAGACCAGCGATCAACGGACACATGGAGTGATATTTAAATTAAACGATATTTAATTCTAAATGCATGACAAAACTTATGTCAAAACATTCAACTCATGATAATCACATACATAATCACAAAAACAGAGATATTTGAAATTCACTCTTGGGGATCATAGCTATTCTCTACTCCCCGATTCACATCTAGATCTAATCCCTCTGTCCATAAACTTAATTACGTATACTTAATAGTCTCTGTCAACAGCTGCCCTCCTCGTTGATGCAGTTTCACGTCTTCAGAGTTCACACGATCCTTTCTAGATCTTTAACTTCGACGATAAAAGGGGAAACAGACGCCCCTGGCTTCACAAAAATAAGAACACACAGTTCACACCCGCCATCGTAGATTACTAGCTCCTTGAGGGGTTATCATCCCGTCCTCAGGACTCTTCAACTTCTGCAAACACACAGCACACCGACGGTTCACACCCGCCATCGTAAATCACTAGCTTCTTGAGGGTTCCCATCCTATCATCAGGACTTCTCAACTTCTGCAAACACATAGCACACCGAACACTTCTGGTCCCCACTGGCACGACCTTCCACTTGTCGCCCGGACCGATAAATTCTTCTTATTGGGAAATAAATGTGAACACCATGGATCCCTCACACACCTAACACTTCTGGTCCCCACTGGCACGACCTTCCACTTGTCGCCCGGACCGATAAATTCTGCGTCTTCCTCTGGGACTGAATAATTTGGGAACTTCATAGATCCCTCACCGACATAACATCCCTGGTCCCCATGGCACGACCTTCCACTTGTCGCCCGGACCACTTCTCGCTGCGTCTTCCTTTAGGAATGAATAACTTGGGAACCACGTGTGTCGAGCTTCTCCTCTATTTATACTCCCGAGGTTTTTGCACACGCGACTAGTTTAAAGCGAGTCGTGTGTATCTATTCACGCTCGTCAACAATGTTAAAAACCGTGTTTTCCCCTGCTAAGCTCACCCCCCTAGACTCGTGGCGCACAAGGCCACCGACCTTCCTCGTGATAGTAATTTTTCATGCTAGACAACAACTTAAAAACTCCCCTTCTCCCCTACTAAGTTTACCCCCTCTATACTCGTGGCGTACAAGGTCATCAACCTTAATCGTGACACAAGAAATGTGCCCTATCCACGTCAGTAATCCTCTTTAAAAAAAATATTCTAAAAACAGAGCTTCGGTGTCGGCACCAATGCTATTTTGGCAGAGAAATAATTATTGCCGTTGTACAAATTTCAGACAATCTGACTTGCCAGATATGTCCAAATTTGATCAGACACGTAAATGTGCATGCGTCATTTCCCTGAGACCCATGTGGAGCATGTCGTGACTAAGCGCTCAACAACGGCCAATGTTTGGACAAGAATTGTCTAGCAATGCGCTGTAAATACATTGGATGTTTTAAACACGTAGCCGGTTGTCAATTAGTGTGCATTTTTATGTTTGTGTGGATCTTAAGGTCTACAAATGTAGAGATTTTCTAGATCTCAATATTTATAATACTGAACGACTGAGTTCAGCAACTGTTTTGTAAAACAGCATTCTGTACAGTAATTATGTACACATGACAGCGTGTGCAATCTATTATGTGTTTACAATCAACTGAGCATAATAATGTGTAAAACTAAAATGCCAAGGAACAGAGTCTGGGCATTTATGTTAAACATGAAAACTTGGCTCATGAGTTAGAAAAGGAAGGGAGGGTGCGTTGGCTTGAGGTATACAGGAGTGTCAGACTTGGTAAGATGATCTGCGAATATTTGGCATGGCATGATTAGTTTGTACAGTCATGGATGGATGAGTGGGTGAGTAGATGGATGGATGGAAGGAATGGCTGGATGGATGGGTGGGTGAGTAGATAAATGGATGGATGGATGGGTTAGTAAATGGATGGATGGATGATGGAGAGATGATGGATGGAAGGATGGTCGGTCGGACGGACAAACGGACGGACTGACCGACGGACGGATGGATGGATGGATGGATGAATGGATGGATGAGTGGATGGATGGGTGGGTGGATGGATGAATGAATGAATTGACGGATGGAAGGACAGACAGACGATAGGAATTTGTGAGAAACAACTCATTGTAGATCCATTCGTCCAACGCTGTGCTATACACTTGTACCTCCAAATACACTAGCCGAGTCTTCCAGTTTCCAGCAATCAACAATCACCTATTTTTCCTTGCATATTCCGCCATAAACACCCCAGACATTTGCAAGTCTTGGGCGAGTCGCGCACGCATTCCGAACCGTTTCTTGCGTTGTCCCAGGAAATGTTGGCACCCAGATCTGGTGACATCATCGAAATGTGCGATGTTATTGTTTTTGCCACATTACCAAATGATTTTCTCTCAACGGCCAAAGCCGTCTCTGTGTCTCCTGTATCGACAAATATTTTGATCCCTTCCTAATGTTGGCTGTGCTTTTTGAAGAGCCAGCCGTTGGGGGTGGGTAAACTATTGCATGGATACTGAAAAATGAGGCACCAAAAAATGAGAGAAAAACAAAGGAAAAAAAAACGTGCAAAATCAAACCGGCATTTGTTGTGGAGAAACATCCCGGTCTGAAGATATCATGCCAGCTCGCGATGGCCTCTGCCCCGGGAGATAATGCGGAAAATTACGATCATCCACCTCTGTGGGATCTCAGTCACTGTTCTTGTCGTTTGTTGTTGTTGTTGTTGTTGTTGTTGTTTTGTCTCAGTTACATTTATTTGCTTTAAGAATAATTTTGTTTTTTGTGATATTTTGTAGCGGCTACGGAAGTATCATTGTGTTTCCATCCATTCTTTGATTGTAAGTTGGTATCGGTTTTGGGGAAGTCGATGCTGAGGGCCGTAGGCAGTACAGCAAAAATAAATAATGTGTTGTGTTGATAGTGATGGAAAGTGGGACCAAGATCTGAGAGGGGATATATTCGGTTGTATTATTATCCGGTGACAGACAGACAGACAGACAGACAGACAGACAGACAGACAGACAGACAGACAGACAGACAGACGGACGGACGGACGGACGGACGGACAGACGGACGGACGGACGAATGGACGGACTCGTGGGTGGATGGATGGATGGATGGATGGATGATTGGGTGGGTGGGTGGGTGGATGGATGGATGCATGGATGGATGGATGCATGGATGGATGAATAGGTGGGTGGATGAATGGATGGATGTATGGACGGGTAGATGGATAGACAAACAGACAGACAGGTACAGAGATAGATAGATAGGCACCTACTGAATCCAAAAGACAGTATATCATCAACACACTACAGACCCAAGTGTTGCCAGACCGTACATAACCTACCACCCTAAGTAGTACGCTGTACGTGTTGATGTTTCCCATGAACTGATCAAGCCTGGCGTCTGAGGGACGTCTAAAAGTCAGCTGGTACTGTGAGCAAGCAGGTAATAGCTAGCAGTCATGACTGTCAAGAGTCCACCTGGATAATGTTCTCACCTTACCATTCCCATTGCTCTTCATCCACTCCCCCCCCCACCCCACATGAATGGGTTTTCACTTTACCTTACCATCTCACTATTTACACTGTACCTCCCATCCCGCTTCTTCCAGCTAGCTCTACCGGGCCCTTTCCCCATAACACTCCCACCTCCCATTTACCACCTTAGTGCCTCTTCACTTTACCACCCACTCCCGCCTCTTGTCCTTTTTCCATTACCCCCTTAACCACCCTCCCATTTTCAACCTCCTCCCCCCCCCCCACCCCCTTTCACCATTCTTTCCAGCCCGCCCCCCCTCACCTTGAATCTCATGCCCCACCCCCATCTTGTCCCATCCCCCATCACCATGCCACTCCCCCCCTCCCATTTACCCCCCCCCGCCTCATGCCCCTCCCCGTTCCCCATATCCCTCCTGCCCCCTCCACTTCTCCATACCCCCCAGCCCTCTCCCCCTTCACCACACTGTCCCCCACCTCTTTCCGCTCCTGGTACCCGGAACCTGCGAGCCATTCTCTAAGTCCCCCCTGAGTTGTGAGTTGTTTGACTTTCTCCCATGTTTCAGTCATTTCCGCTCACAATAAACACGTGCGGTGTTTGCTGTTTCTACAAGAAGTGCGTACATTCTATGTGTGTGTCGTTGTGTCACTGTGAAGGATGGGAAATATTTACCCAAGTCCGTGGGTGGGGAAGCTAGAACCCACCATGTGACTTGAATAAACATCTCATCCCCAATTTCAAAATTGACATGCTGAAAATGTTTACGGTACCAACATCGTTTTTGAAAACGGCAGTAACTTTAGTAATGAGATGGGTTTTTAATTTGGAACTGATTAACCTTTGCCGTATCTCGTGGCCCCAGAAGCAATTAAAAAGGGTTGTAATTATATTATTTCTGGGATTTTTTTTTTCTTAAAATTCCAGGCATACCTCAGTAAAGTTACTGCCCATCTTCCCATAGTCTTACTCATTTAAAATATGCACATACGTGCTCACCACTGCACATGCATTTTTTACTATTCCTACCAGTACGTTCTGGAAAGAGGCAGGACAGTTGGCCTCGTCCTCATTTCTGCTCGTGGGCGAATTCTGATTTCGTGAGAATTTATTTTGGGGGGGGGGGGGGGGCATAATCAATTAAGGGGCTTTTCATTGATCATTTAGTTGATTTATTGTGTATCTTGCAGAAAACACTAAAACATAACTTACTTTTCTCTCACAGAGTTCTTGTGGGAACTGCAACCGAATACTAAATGTCTGTGTGTTACAGCTGGTGATACATTATTGTGTCTAGAGGGTTAATATGATACCACAGAACGCCCTCGACCATTCCTCATATAGTTGGGAGATTGTATAACATTCAAATTTTATGCACTTTTTATTCGCAAAGTGCAGTCGTCTTCAGATTTTTTGGCGCATAAAATTCAAACGAACATTAGAAATCGGAAAGTATTGATTTTAATGATTTTGTCGTAGCTTATAACTGAAACAGACTGCTCTTATAACACGATTTCCAAGAGAATCATGGGTGTGTGTCCACTAGCCAAAAATGTCCCTTACTTAGACTGCTGAGATCTGAAATGTTCACCCTTTGCGCAATCCCCCCTCCCCTTCGCAAAAGCACGCATACACACACTTTTGTTTATATTTATTATCGTTGAGGAAGTAGGAGTGAGCTTGGGTAAGATGATCACAATGTAGAATCTAATGAGTTTGGTAGTCTGGCCAGTTAGTTGGTCCAAAATCTGCCTCGAAACTCTTGCGTCTGTTGATTAGCTGATTTGAAACTTGGAGCTAGTTCATGTTTGCTTTCGTGTCTGTGCAAGAGAGTATCTCTGTATTGGCAAGGCAAACGGAATTCTGCAAAAAGTTAAAAAAAAAAAAAAAAAGCCTGGGTGATTAACCCAGTTTTCTTCTTACCATACTGCGTGTGCGGCTCGAATGCCATCGTTGTGTTTCTCTGTACTTTCAGAGTGGCTTTGATGGTGATTTAATAAGTGAATAATAATTTTGGCCAGTGAGTGAGTGAGTGAGTGAGTGAGTGAGTAAGTGAGTGAGTGAGTGAGTGAGTGAGTGAGGGAGGGATGGAGGAAGTTTCTCACTCTCTCGTTCTCTCTGTTTCCCTCTCTCTGTCTCTCTGTCTCTGTGTCTCTCTCTTTCTCTCTCTCTCTCTCTCTCTTTCGCTCTCTTTCTCTCTGTGTGTGTCTCTCTCTCTCCCCTCTCTCTCTCTCTCTTAAAAGTTACTACTTCAGAATTTCCCTACCATTATCAAATTTCAGCTCTCACGGTAGGTTTGCATGACTGCACATAAATAAGTCCTTCATTCACTGTCTTCAGTTAAGACATACAACTTTGCAGTCTTGTGGGACTTCACCCAGAAACAGATCATTTACCCTAAGCCCGTCCGTATGAAATCCTGCACTTCAAGGCAAAAACACAAATGAATTTAGCAAGCGCCATTAAGAATGCGTTTTGCTGGAAGCGTAATAATATCATTTCCATATTCCTCATATTTCCCGTTCCGAATTCTTTTATTCGTGTGTTTTTAAGTCCACTTGAATGCTCTAGTTCGCGTGCGTTCGTGTGGACTTATTCTCTGTCTGTTTTTCGTTTCATTTTTAACCCCAATAAGACACGGCAACTACTCACGCATGGCAAACACACGCGACAACTGCTAGAACTTTTTCACCTAGTTTTTGCTGTGGCTACTTAATAGATTCTTCCTTCTGTGATATCCTTCACTACGAGTGCTCACATTCTCAGACGGCCAGACCCGGTACTTCTACTGAATTAATAATATCACTGGTCCCCCGGTTTTTGTCTATAACAATGTCATTTTACGCACTTGGATTTTCCCGATTAGTTCTCTATTACATTTACACCCTCCGCTCGGTCTCCCTAGGGAAAAGTACTCGTCTACAGCTCCCTGCTCACGTGTGCATGCTGGTCAGACTCGTCGGAGAGAACCCCCTTTCCCTACCCCATCCGATACTCAGAAGTCATTACCTCTCCCTCACTGTGTCGTTTCTTCTAACGTTTGTTCACTCCTCATCTTCGTTTAAGATCTTTTCGGGCGTTGCATATAATTTAGAATAAAACAAATTGAACAAGAACTGTATTCTTTTTGTGTTAAACAAATAATAATTCCTTTTAAGAAATACATTGTAGACTCTGTGAATCGACCATAGCAAAGTTGGTTTATTATAGAACAGATATCTTGCAAGTCTGACAAATCGTCGAATATTATTATATTCTGCATACAATCCGGACTATTCGGTTTTCATCTTTGTCTTGAAGATTTAGCTTTGAATACTGACATACATGTCTTAAAGAAAACTGTCATTGCACAGTTTCTGTCACGGTTTTGCGGAGTGAGAGGAATGATGAACTTCAAGGAGTTGGAGGGAGGGGGCTATATTGTAGAGATGAATGTGGGAGGGAATGATAGACTGTTGCGAAGATTGCAAAGAGGAGTGTAAAAAGGAATTCTGGACTTCATGAGAGTGATTTTGAAGGGAATGGTGGACTGCAGAGGTGGGATGCAGGAGTGAATGAAGGGGTCTTTGGAAGTGTGTGGAAGGAAAAGGTGGACTGCAGAGCGGGGTGTAGGAGGAAATGATAGACCACATACATGCAAGAGTATGTGAAGGAAAGATAGGAAGAATAACAAAAAAAGAACATCAGAGATTTTCCCCAAATCTTTGAAATATGCACGTGCAAGCGAGTCTCGCTGACAGAGCTAAATGAGCAGTGAATGAGCCGGATTCAGGGGCAGAGCATCCCTGGCTTTGTGGCCGGGAAGTTCTGCATTGTTTCCCCTTGTCATTAAAACAATTTGTTGCGCATTACGCAAATGCAGCGTTTTTCAAGGCTGTGACGAGGTTGCTCAATTATGCCGAGAGCTGCATGAAGCTGGCCGCGATCTTCTGACCTCAAATTTGGAGTGGGAAAAAAAGGGAAAAACGAGTAAAAATGGAAATTGCGGCCATTTTCTGAAATTGCCACCTGAGGGTGTATATCGTAGATGTTAATTTGTGCGTCCCTTTTATTATGTCCTGGCCGACCTGGAACCAGGAACCCGGAAGTAAAATATGGCGGACTGAATGAAAAAAATAAAAAAAACCTTTAATTTTTTAGATTCCCAAACATCAGAAATAAGATAAAATAAAATAGGATACTAATTACATAAGAAATCATACAAGGAAGTGGGTGTTCACGGTATTCTTTAATACAAGCGATGCTCCATTGTTAGAAAGCCCGGCACTGCGAAATAATTTCTTCGGCTAAAGAGCTCATTAATTTGAGAGTCTTGACCACCAGCTGAATTTCACCAGTGGTCCTGTGCCACCTACTTTTTTTTTTATGACAACACATCAGCCAGACATAAACTAACCAAAATGTATAACGTAGCGCAAGCTCTGAAAGCCCTGTCTAATTTTAACGTGACCCAAAATACCGTTTTTTACGTTTAGCGTTAAACAACTGTTAACTCCGTCTGAAGACATTGCAGGAAGTATTTCTCCATTTCCAGTGTCCAAGAATCATTTTCTGGACATTTCCCCCAGACTGTTTAAGGCCGGCGGGTGACCAAAGAAATAACCACTGTCCGTGTGGTCATTCCTGGTGTATCTGATCCGTTTTGTGACTGGCCACAAATCTCTCAATTTCCCTCGTTCTGTTGATTTACATTCACCTAAATGCCCGGCTCAGTAGGGTTAAAAGCATTCATAGAAAGGTGATCCGTGAATGGGTGACCATCCTGACATAACCAGAAGCATTTGGACCTACAAATAAAGAGAGGGCGGGCGAGGGGAGGGGGGGTGAAAGGGGTAAAGGGGTTGCGAGCGAGAGAGAGAGGAAAGAAGAAAAGAAGAGATTCGAGAGAAGAGAATAAAGGAAAATGCAAAGGGGGCACGGGATAAAGAGGGATAGAGAGATGGAAGGAATGAAGGAGGAGAAGAGAGCGAGATTAAAAAGGAAAAAGAGAGACAATGAGGAAAGAGAGAGAGAAGAAAAGAAAATGAGAGAGAGCTCGAGAGTGTGAGGGAAAGGAGAGAGAGAAGTAGTGAAGAGGGAGAGATGGGGAATGACAGAGGGTGAGAGAGAGTGAGTGAGTGAGAAGGAGAGAGAGAGAGAAAGATAAAGAGAGAGAGAGAGAATGAATGTACGTGGTTCTATGACTCTGCCATTGCTCAACGCTAACCTAACGACTGTCGAAGGATGCATACATATTCAAATATCTACATCCCTGGGTCTGTTGATCAAGACATTATAAATATTCAAAAGTGCTGAAAATGTCCTACGTTGGAATTTATGACATCCCCCATCAACTGGCGACCGATCACTCGTGATGGGGACGAGTTTGACGTGCCTGGCCTTATCTATTCACACTTGGGCGCGGTTTCCTTTTAATGCTCTAGAACTTAAGTCACTAAACCTGTGCTCGTATTGCCACTCTTATGACAGATCTGAAGTTTTATCTAAGCGTGGTTAGGGCTGTAAAAGACCACGGGTACCAGAGATGCTGAATGAAAATGAATAAATAAATAAACTTAGGGTTTCTGACACATTCACGATAGAATTACTGTTGTGACTAGATCTATTTGAGCCTCGTAGTTAAAATACTCAGATAAAGATTTCGTTTCTTTATGTGAACGTGTGTGTGTTTAATTATGTGTGCGTAGGTGCTTACATGCGTGTCTTTATAATGCATGTGTGGGTGCTTGCGTGTGCATGTGTGTGTGTGTGTGTGTGTAACAGAGAGAGAGAGGAAGATAAAAGGGAGATGGAGAAAGAAAGAGCGATAAAGAGAACGAAAGAGAAAGAGAGAGAGAGAGAGACAGAGAGAGAGAGAAAGAGAGAGAGATCGAACTTGATCAATTTCCGAAAGGAGGTTAAAGTGGCCGTGTCGCCAGTGAAACGATTGTTGTGGCCAATTAACTAAATCTAAGTTTAACCACAATGTTAACCTCAAAACTTCCACACAAAAAAATTCTTCACTGTCCAAACAACGCCCAATGTGGCCACAAAGCTTAAATAGCCAGTCACTCCGATGGGAAAAAGATGTCCAGCCATTGTAAAGACAAAAACCTGTTTCTTGGAGATACAGCAAAGTGAAATACAGACACTACTGGTGGGGCGCTGATACGAGTCAAGTCTATTCAGTTTCGGTTTTGACTCAGTACGGGGAGGTCTCCCTTTCTTCCAGATGACTCAAGACAATTTAGACCCGCCCAAACCAAAGATCCTAGAAACGATAAGATGAGACACTGTCTTCTTCACACCACTAAAAAAATCGTCCGCACAATTTGCGCGCTGATCATGGCGCATAGTATGAAAGGAATGATTGACATAATGGTAAATCTATGATGCAAAATTGTGACAGTTCTACTGTGGCTAAAAAAGAAAAGAAGAAAAAATAGCCAGCGTTTTCCCACACCGGTATGAGTGACGTCCATCAAGGCCTATAGCGAAGGCTGAACAGTGAAATCAGTATTTTCCCGATTTGGCTATGTAAAATGTCGCACTTTTCATGACTTTAGCGCGTTTTGCCGCTAGGTTGCGGTGCGAAATCTGTGCACGCTAAAAGCACTAGCTGTCTCATCTTACCAATTCTAGTGTCTTCGCCCAAACTAGTGAGACAGACTTGATTCAGTATCTCTAGTGTACAAGCTCTTGTTTTACCCCACAGTCCACATATCATACTCAAACTGAGACTAAACAGACTTGGCACAGTCCGCCACCAGCCTTAAATATTTCTACGCACTTTTTAAACCGCTAATGACTGACAGTTAAATTTTGTCAGGGGCACGGAGGTCTAGAGGTAAGGTGCTCGCCTCTCATGCCGAAGGTACCGGGTTCAAATCCCGGTTGGTGCAGGCGTGTTGGAATTTTGGGATTTTTCTCATATCTTCATGCGCCTGACCCTTGGGTTGGTAGGACCGAGCACCTAGTCCTCTCAGATAAGGACGAAAAAGTCGGAGGGACCACGCTAACGATACCTTGGCAGTTGGAAATCGATAAGAGCAGGCCGTCCAAGGCCGCTGCCGGCGCAAAATTCTAAAAAAAACCAACAATCCCAACCACAACAAGAAAAATAAAAGAAGATAAGTGAGATGTAGATGCCAAGGGGCGCGAACCTCCTAAAATAAAGAGCTAAAAACAGTTAAATATGTCTGTTAACTTTCTTGTCAACAAGTATAAAGAGTAGTGTGATGGGCAGTTAAATTTTATAACTGTATGAATATTTTATGAGATATCCCAGGGAATTGGAGCAATGACTCGCTCTGGTTGTTGTTTGGAGTGATATTTTGTGGGAACAACATAGACAGGTATCTTTGTGGTGAAGTTATGTTGTAATAATTTATTCGTGTTTTATAGTGTGTTGGTTGTGTTGTTTGTCTGTCCTGAGAGAGGCAGACAAACAAATAGAGAGAAGGAAGAAGATGTAGACAGAAAAAGACTGACACAAGGACAGGCAAAACGAAGGAAGGAGGCAGCAGGACAGATACTTACTGATAGATGGGCAGACGGAAGTAAGGAAGGAAACAGATAGAGAGCCGGAAAAAAAGACTTGCTGACAGAATGAGAGACTGGAAAAGGGGTGTGGGAAGGAATACAGCCGATAGAAGGGAAGAAAATGACAGAGAAACTGAGAGAACACTAACATGCCACTTGTTGCTTGGTCTTTGCGAATTTATCATCGCCGAGACGTGCCTCATTTTTCCTCCCCTCTCCGTACTTCTCCCAATGATCCTCTCCTCTCCCTTTCTCAGTTTCCATTGGACATGATAATACATGTAGTTTAGTATTTGACACCCTGCCCCCTGTCCGCCCCTCCCCGTCCCAGAAACTGTCCGTGCGACGAGTCTTTTGTTATGGGATGGTCCCATTCGGACGCCCTTCTCTCTCTCTCTCTCTCTCTCTCTCTTCCTCACGCCTGTTCTACAACCACCTGCTCATCGCCAAGCCCCGCGCACGTGCATGCATGTACAGAAGTGCGTGCGCGCTTATGTTTGAGCGCGTGAGGCAAATGGAAGAAGGGCCCGATTAGCATTGGGTGAGTGTAGATTTCAGGGTGTCGTGCCCCCTCTTTCAAACTGATGAGGGGGTTTTCTGCTGGTTTTTATCAAATTTTGATTTCCTCGCGGTGTCGGCCTGTTCGTGGTGCTCAGAAGTTTTATTGTTCTTCCTCTAATTTATTTGCTGTTTCTTAACAGCGTGCCAGTTTTCAACACAAGAGGGCTTGCTTCAGTTCCCACACACTTCGAGATTGATTTTTTTTTTTCATTATTATTTATTGGATGCGCGTGTGGCTAATTTTTAGTTTCTGTGGAGGCCCGTCGGTTCTTGTCATTCATATTTTCTCGAGGCAGTTTGTGTGTGGGACTTCGCTGTTTGATGTTGATCGTTGCTGGTGTTAGCGCGAAGATGAAAACAGGAAGTAGTTTATTATTGTTCATCCCAGTTTCTTGTGACCAGCAGGCGTTGTCATGTTGTTCGGTTTTGTCGGATGTTCTCTAAAAATGCATGGTTTGTGTACGGGTTAGGTGTTAACGTGTCTTTGATCTTGTACAAGTTGAGGACCGCTGATCGCCGCCAGTTCAGATCGTGAGTTACTACAGTTTGGCTGTTTGTTTGTTTGTGCGTCATTCTACGTCAAGACTGGGTTTACTGTTGGAAAAGTGACAGTGAGTTCGCTGAAAAGGAGGGCAAGGTTTTCACAGTTGGAGCTGCTGGGGTACAGAGTATTAATAATTATTGGAAAGGTGTGGTTTTATTCGTACTGTGGACACACATACACTCACATTCACATACATACATACAGGTAAGTATTAAAGACATACACACTTACAAACATATACTATACGCATACACACATAAATACACAATATTATACACATTCACAAATACACAGATTATATACATACACACATAAATACACATATTATACACACACGCACGTACACACGCATATTATACACATACACACATAAGTACATATATTATACACATACACACATAAATACATATATTATACACATGTACATATTATATATAAATTCACAGGTTATACACATACACACATGAATACACATATACACATTCGCATATAAATCCACAGATTATACGCTTACACACATAAAGTCACTTATTGTACATAATTATACATACATAATATACCTGGTATACACATAATACACATGATACACACACACACATAAATACACAAATACACAAGACGACGGACGGAATTTGGCGAATTGAACCGTCTCGATATTCTGTGCCTTGGTTTCACATAGAAAGCCATAGCTGGGCAGAACTCAGTACTTTCTCTATTCAACTTTGTAATTAAACTGCTGTCCCCTTGACAATCTCCTATTGGGTATAGATTATGGTACAAGGGAAGATAACATGTAATTTTTAAAGAGAATTATGTTACTTTGAATCTGAATTTCTGGAATCACATCAGATTCATTCCTGATAAAATCTGTGGGACTTCCCAGTAGAATCTGCGACTCCAGTGTGTGTGTTTTGTTTTGTTAAATGCCCCCTGGCTTCAGGAGTGGCACTGGTTGCCTATGCATGGTGCCAAATGGCGTCATGCTTTATACAGATTGTGTTGAGATAAAACCTTTTGTCAATGGATGGAACTCGCGCGTATGCAGATTTTCTTTCCTGTTGACCTTTCGTGCACAAACTGCGTCGTTTAATGAGTCAGTACCAGAGGTGTTGGACCATTTTTAATCCTTTTTATATTGGTAATTTTTTTAATTTTTTTTTCTTTTGGGGGGGGGGGGGGCGAGAAAGGAGTGTTGATCATATAATCGGCTTCTTGTTTACTTTTATTCTTTTTATTCTTCCTGAAAATTACATGTGCGCGATTCAGGCAGCATTATGTACTACTCTCTCTCTCTCTCTCTCTCTCTCTCATTTATATTTTATACAGATCCTGGTAATGGCCAGTATTATTGTACGAATCCTTAGATAATAATTTTTTATTTTTTTTAAAATCAAATACCATCAGATAACACACCGACATGGTAAAAGAGAAATAAACAGACGCAGGCAGGGAGTGACAGAGAGAGAGAGAGAGAGGCGGAGAGACAGGGATGTAGAGACACGGAGAGAGAAACAGCAGCTAACAGCTGTATCATATCTCTAACATCTAAAACAGAAGCCGCCTAGCACCATGCCTCCTATGCATCACCAATGGGGTTATCAAAATACATATTTTTTAAATGCCCGTGGATCATTTTTGCACCTCCCTCCAGAAATCACAGCGAGGATCTGTTGATAAACTCCTGTGTACACCAAGGAAATGCAACATCATTTGAGTGAACTCGTCCTCTCTCTCTGATTTTTTAGAAAATTATTATAATATACTTTTTTTTTGAAATGGTGAGCAGTTTGACGTGTGAACTCCAAGCTCTCTCGTGTGCGCCGCCCATCTGCCTTGTATATATTTTGCACTGACGATGCGGAGTGCAGTTTACCTGGCTGGGGACTCTGTGAGATGACGTGTCTGTTAGCTAATGGCAGAAGTTTACCCCACCCTTTTCTCTCTCCTCTGTAGCTCGCGAAGCACTTCGCATTTTTGATGTCTCAAGACGAAGCATTCCAAAACACACACGCGGGATACAAAAATGAAACAAATAATAAAGATCATGTCATTGATAATAATATTAATAAAAATAAAAATAATAATATATAATAAAATACTACTACTACAACTGATAATGATTATAATAATAGTAATAATGATGGCCATAATAAAATTTAATGACATAATAATAGATACGTATGTAAATAAATAGATAATTAAATAGATAGAGGTACATTTAATAAATGAATGAATAAATGACTAAATGGTAAATAAATAAATAAATAATAAATAGATAAATAATCAATCAATGAATCAATAAATAAACAAAGTTTAAAATAAACAGAAAAATAAAATATAAACAAGTGAATGAATAGAAAAACTTACATTGCTGATATGAGAATAACATGGTTCATTTATTTATTTTTTTTTTAAATTGTGCTGCGCCCTATATTTTAAGAATCGAATATCACAACGTACACAAAGCAAACCATACTTTTCAAAGAAATAAAGTAGTCGCCGTGGTTGTGGAGAGTTAAACTGGTGCGACTCTTTTTAGCTGAATGTTTTGTCACTTACACGTCTTCGATTTCCAACACCTTGAAATGAAAGGTCGTAGAAGGTACCAACTCTCGGAAAGGCCAGAAACCGCTAAACAGGCCAAATTACTGCTTAGCACGTTTTCATTTTTAACCGCTCGTTTAAATAGTTGTATTTTGCACTAATTGATACAAATGAGGTACATTAATTATAACGGAAAGCCTATTTATTAGTTAAACGTTTTATATTTGTTGCTAGACATTCAACGCCAAAATGTTCCATCTACATTTCAAATTCTTTCCAAATGTAACTCATAGCGTTGATAGTTTTGTCTGGTTCGGGCCTAGGAAGATTCACTTAAACAAAATTAGAGAAATCAGACCAATTTATCAGTCATCATCCTTACCCCATAAAACTTTTTTCCAGGGGTCTAGACTTTTTGTCTTGCCGAAGGTTCTTCACCCGAACTCACACATTTCTCCCCAGCCGAAACGTTATGACAGAGGGCTATTAGATATTATGATGATCTTCCAGTGAGTCTGTTTGTGCGCACGGAGATCGACGGGTTGTCTGTACCTGTGTAACTGTTTACCTACCTTTCATTACCTCTCCTGCCTCCCCCCTTCATCCCTCCCCTCCCTCCCTCCGCGTCCTCTCCTCCCTGTCTGATTATCTTTCAGGTGTGCGTTTTTGTTTCTCATTTCTCCACTCTGAATGCTCGTTCTACTTTCACGCCTTTCATTTATTTCTTCTTTATCCTTTCGTTCGTCCCATCCCCCTTGAATGCCAGACTCACTCGGCTCGCACGTGTAATATGATGTGAGCGGGGGGAGGGGGTGGGTGTTGGAGGGAAGAGGGGTGCAGAGACAGAGCGGGGGGGGGGGGTCCGGAGACGGGGGGCCGGGGGGGAGGGGGGGGGCCAGGCTTGAAAGTTTTCTACTGATTGTGTGTGCATGGCTGCAGTTGGAGACGGTGAGCAAGGAGAATGAATCACGGCTGTGCTCACGAGCTCAAAGCCGAAACATACACACACGTTCCGTTCTCTCGCACCTCCTTTGCACCTCATATCTAAAGGTGTGTTCTCCTAAGGCCTGACATTTTCCCCCAAGTGCATCAGCCGTGAGTTTTTTGGTTTTTTTATTGCTGTAGATTTTTTTTTTCGGTTTTATCTAGTTAAAATCAAAAGCTACCTTGCATTGGAAGGATTGGCTAAGATTTCAGTGCCAGTGAGAGCCATCGTCGATAACTGTGAGGATATGTAATAATTATTGTATTATATAATTATAAGTTCAGTGGACTTTATGTGCTTGTAACAGTATATTGGCAACGTGGATCTTCTTGGCTGTTATGTAATGCAGGACAAAATGTGAAAGGTCTTCGGTACCTGTGAATTCTCAACGTGTGATATTTTTCTCTCCCCCCCCCCCCCCTTCTTGAAACAAAATACATATGTCAGGTCTGGTTTTCTGCCATTTCTGATTGCTTCAGTTGTTCGGTTTTCGCAGTGAGTGGTGGAGATTGGTTCAAAGTGAGGAAATGTTCATGGCGTCGACGTCCGCTGAGATTAATCGCGTGCAAACTTTGATGTCGTAGAATTGCTAGATTGGTGAGTTTATCACAAAGGACAAGGGGATTTTTGCGTTTGAGGTTACGTATGACTAGAACTCGTGCACAATGTGTTGTTGATGTTGTCAAATACTTTGGGATGTTGGTTGTTTTCTGTTTGTAAAGAGGCGTGTTATCCTGTGATTTTGGTGTCTCCTTGATTCCAAGGGCTTAGATCCTGGAGGTGGGAATGGTCGAGTCGCATCATGTTCGTGTCTGTAGGAAATTGTAATCTCATGTTGGGATCTGGAGGGATTTGTTCATAGTAACATGACGATCGAGTGCAGTTTATGTTGACTTTTTACATTTTTAGTGTGACATGTCGATCGAGTGCAGTGTATGTTGACTTTTTACATTGTTTCAGATTTTGTACGTTGTTCAACTTTTCGTTTTGTGTTGAATTGCGTTATTTGTTGTCTGTTCTTTTGTTTCCCGGCATTATACTGGCATCACAGTGGGTCATGTCTGTTCTGAGTTTGTGTTGACTCAGTGCGTGAGGTCTCTCTGTCCACCCGCTGTCTCAAGACGGCTTTTAATGTACTCTTAACTAGTCGTCTCCTTAGAATAACAAGGTTCTGTCCCCACATTTTGGCTGAACTGAGTTATACACTATATAGTTACTACTTCTGCGGGCCTTCCCCATTGTGTGTCAAAGTATCAAGTGTATTCGTAATTTGTAAGTATTACGAAAAAGAAAAAATTGTTTGCTGTAAAAGCTATGATCACACGAAACTCCAGTCCTCACTTTCTCAGATGTGGACGGAAGGGAGAACCTTGTCATTCTAAGGGGACGTAGTGAAACAAAGAACTTGTGGCAAAGTTCCCCTTTAACAACAGAGTACATAATTATCTCATACTCAAACCTAGACACAACAGACTTATCTCAGTGCGCCACCAGACTAAAGTTGCGACCCAGGCCCGGTATGTAAACAAATAACAGTGTTTCGTAAACGTTTTAAACCAGTTAAGACATGTCTCCTAGCTGCATTCCTCCCTCTGACGGTTTTTAATAGAATAGTTCCGGCTCACTCATTATAGTAATACGTTATTGAAGTTCCGCTACAGATGTTTAGACATCAGTTTGGCGGGCTGAACTCCGTAGATCTAGCACACTTGGTGAGACAACCCGGGTCATTGCAATTAAGCAGCTGAGATTTGAGTTGAACGTCGGCAGAAATTGTTAATATGTACAATCTGGAGTAAGAAAAATGCTCAGACTGAAATGCAATTTGGAATGTATTCATTCTGTGAATGACTCGGTGATTACAGATAACTGAATAAATGAAATTATTATATAAGCATAGACTTTAAAGGCCATGGGGGAAAAACTAGTATAATAAATAAATAAATGTTTGTACGTAAATAAGTTGAACGTCAGCAGAAATTGTTATGCACAATCTGGAATAAGAAAAATAAAAGCCCCTCGATCGTTTTTCAGTACAAGTCATGTAGTGTGCGTTACTTAATGACCTTTGCATTCTTTGAAAAAGAAATTGAAACGCGGTCCTTACTTTCACAATATGTGTAATATAAATGTGTAATGTAACGGCCCGTGTTTCCCTTTCAAAGTCTTAACATTTCTCTTCGGAGGGAAATACTTCTCACCCACCTCCACCCCTGTCATTCACTTGAGAACTCTTTGGTATCGAGACATTTCCAATGATGTTTCATACAGGAACTTTCAGCATGTGTCGATCTCAGACTCAAAAGGCAATTGATTTCCTCCCGGACATAGTTCCGGTGTTCCATCAAGGTGGAGCTGCTGAGACTCCAGTCTTGAAGACGCCGGTTAGAACTCTTTTTTATTTCTTGATGTCTCAGAAAACCTGTGTGATGATGGGTGGGCTCGTGGTACAGAATAATAAATAGTCTTAATATCAGTTGCATCAGAGAACATTCTGACATTGACATTTAACAGACTCGCTTCCAGCAGTTTTCTTTTTGGAGACCATAGCCCTCAAACCGGCTGCTCTAAAACTTAGTGATCTGTACGGAGAATGATCTATCCATTGCACATGCCGATATTAGTTCTTGTTTGTTCTATCTCCATTTTCTAGAAAACTGGAGATTTTTTAGTATGTAGAAGAGGTATAACGAAGGCACACGTTGACGTTTATTTAAAATGCGTTGTTTTAAAGCTCCGATTGATTCTAACAGCTCATCATAATACTGAAGTTGCAAATTCTGACGTCGAATTTTTCAGTTGTGCAAAAAGTGGAGTTGCAACAAATAAGAGATAAGGTCGCTACGTCCTGAAATGTCAGTCCTTCACACACGGAAAATGCCTGTGAATATGAGCCAGATTGTGAGGTGTAGCAAATGGCCAAAAAGTTGGAAATTTAACAAGATTATTGTTCAATGTAATTTTCATGTGTATTGAACTAATGGATTTTGGTGTGAGCCGATGTGAACCACTCAGAGCTGTTACTTGTAGACATTGATCAGTTGAGGTTGTTGTAATGACTGAAAGAAAAGAGTAGGAACCATTATCTTTTTTTTAATTTTCTTGATTCGCTAAAATGTACGAGTTGGCCTGCTGAATCGAGGAATACACAGGTGTGATTTTTATGGTTCAGTTTCAATCGGCAGTGTGTAAACTGAGGCGCAGAACGAGATTTCCAGTCATACGTTCTTAATTCTACTGACAGAAAATGTCGGAACACTTTCTTCTCTTCATCTCAAGTTCTGTTCAGTTGTGGTTCAAAATCAACGAAAGTATTAAAGATATAGCGAACTTCAAGACTTTCTACTACCTGCCCACTTACATCCTTCTGCGCGTAATTATGATATTTTGTAGAATTTAAGTTATTGGATACCTTACTTCCTTTATAATAATAAACATCATTCAAAATACCTTCGGTGCTTATCTTCTGAAAGTGATATAAAAACTCAGATAATTATTTTGAAGAAATACAAAACACCATCAACAAGTAGAAGGAAAGGAAAACATGGACAAATGAGCCAAAAATTTTCGTGTGGATAAGCGGCGATCCTGAACGCACCATTTGAAAATGTGTACCTGAAATGGGTATCTTCAGCATCTGATGCAAGCTTCGACAGTTTGTCTGAGACATTGTTATAGAGATGGGCTTCTTCTCTGGCGAGAGTAAGGCGAGGTCAGACGGAGGTAACAGATTGATTAGCATAAATATGAAAGAAAAAGATTGAGGGCAAATGGGCGAGAATTGTGTATTTACATGACTTGTGAAGTATTTGCTGTATTTCGTATCTGGATCGAGGACGAAGGGATTCGTTCTATACCATGCCCAAGTCTACCCAGACTTCAAACAAACAGTATAGTTGTACCTAACGATCAACGACTATGCTATCTTCTGTGCAAAGCACATTGATCCGGAATGTCACTACACTTACCAGGGTAATCCATTTGGACAGAGATAAGGTCCTGAAGCACGGACAAACACATATTGCTCAATATTTCAATTTTAGACTTTTTAGACTTAGGTTCGGCATAGAACTAAGACCTTCATTTTTTTATCTGACAAGCTTGACTTTAAAGTTTACAATCAAGAGCGGCTGAAATTGTTCGTTATCTCTCAACCCATCCCCAATCTCCTGTTTTACTATATACTATACATTGTTTCATACACTAATTTGTATATTGATAACCCATGCTGAGCACTACATGGAAGATACTGGCCGTGGTTTTATTACAAGGTCGTAACATCAAGGCATTAGCAAACCGGTCTCTCTGTATCTCTTTGCTATAAATTATTCTTCTCATGGCAGACATTGACCATAGTATTACTACAAGGTCGTAACATTCGGATATCAACAATTCAGTCTCCTTGCGACAGAGACAGTAAATGGATAGAAACACATCTATTGGTTTTTACCGCGGCTCAAACAATAAGTTAATAAACAGCCCAACCATTTCTCCTAAACTGTTGAAATTCAGCTGCTAAATACCTGGAGCCTGGGAGATTTTAACACCTTTCATCCTGCCTACGACGGCGTTAGATTCGTTCAGGCAAATGTTCACCACCACCCGGAGCGAATTGATTGGTTTTTATCAATCACCGTTTACCTCCTGCTGGACGTGGAAGATTGCTGGAGACGTCAGGCAAAGTCAAACGAAATGTCTTGAAGCCGGAGATTACCACGGATCGTTACTTGTCCGTGTTAACGAAACATAGATTGGTATTTACAACACAGATCAAATAATTGTTTTCCGGGCAGCTGGTATTGGCGTCTTTTCCCGAAGAGATGCGACTGATCAGTATTGGGAATGGCATGAAGGAGACGTTCGGCGTCAGGTTTAAGCGTCCACAGAGGTGATAAAACTTTACATCTTCGAGGTCAAGCCATAGGATAACGGCCATCCGGTCTCTAGGAGAGAACGAAGGATGATATTTTCTCTCTGTGGTGATTCTGTAACAAGGAGTATTATACATTAATTTATGGTATTTGAAAGAAGGAAAAATTCATTAATCTATAACTTAATTACTTGTGCAGATGAGCGTCATTTTGTTTTAACTCTTTGTTCATGCGTCACTAGTTTGTTGTGAAGCATTCTGTTATGACATTGTTGGGCATTGAGAGCGGGAGGTGGGTGTTTCAGAGTGACAAGGTGTTACACTTTCCATTAGTTTAGTGTTCTACGTGGGTGATGCCAGCCACTAAACATATTTATGCACTACAACTCGTGTATGCGCTTCAACTCGTGTGGAGAAAGGAAAAGGAAGAGTGAGAGAGTGAAATTGGTCGTAATACATGTAGTAATACATCTGGTATTAGTAGTCGTGATGGCTTTAAAAGTAGTAATGTTGTGATATGGTACTGTTATTCTCACGTAGTAAGGGATTCGAAAATGGCAGAGGACAAAGAAAACACTTCAAGTTTAGATGAGGCCTGAAAGTGTTCAGAAATAAACCCCATTCTCACTTGTGGATGAGACTAGGTATTTTTTCCAGGAGTGGCTATGAAAATGTTTGTGTTTTGAGAGTAAACTGAACGCGCCTCGTTGTGTTCCAGAGTCGACGGAGAGAGGCCTACTCTACACGCCAAGGCTGAGCTGTTCCTAGATGATATATTATCGCCAATATCAGGCTATTCTTATCACCATACTGTAATGGAGCTAGAGGGTGAAACATGTAAGCACCTAGAACTTCGTGATTACGCCACCAAACATTATGAAACGTTCTGTTCTGCATCATTTTTGTTTTTTCGACAAATTACTTGGACGCATCCATTTTGCACAAAATTCACAATCATCTATTTACGATTTTTTAAATGCGAAACAACAACAACAACACATTTTCGTCCAGTACAATCAAAACGTGCGGATGAAAATTTCGTTCTTGGCCTCTTTTTAAACATTGCTGGTCGGTGGAAAATCAACTTTAAATATCCCATCTTGTGTATTCTCCCAGTGAGCCAGGCCAGCTAGTTCCTGTAAATACAAACGAATGCATTTTAGCTACACGTCTGTTCGGGGAAAACAATAATTGCACCGCGTTTACATTTAAAGCCATGTGGGTTTGTCTGCTGGATCTTCTTAAAGAATAAAACAGAAAAAAACTGAGGCAATCTTGTAGAGTGACTACAATGCTATGGCATTTTGCTCCAGGCCTACGCCCCACTTTGCTAACAGGTAACAGGACATCCCATCTCTATTTAAATGACACACAAGAGCTGATAGAATCTGATTTACATTTGGCAGGTGGTGCAGGGGAGAAGAACAACATTATCAAGAGTGGAAACTCCTCTTGTGAAGGAAGAGCCGTTCGTAATGTTGCTTTTTTGTTGTAGTTTATCCCACCACTTGTGTGAGTCAGAAGACGCATTCCGAGAGTCACTGTGTCACGGAGATGTGTACTGTACACACATGCACGGGGATAAGGATGGATGGGAGTGTTTCGACCTAAAGCACTTACCACACGTCGTCATTTAAGAGCTGCACCTTTAGAGTTGGTCTACTGAATCGGCTACAAAGACTTACAAAGAGACAATAAGTGGAACTGATGGTAGGATGAGTTAAATGTAGACGAGAAATCTGTCCACAGAAAATTGTCCTCTAAACCGAATATGTATAATGCAAGGTGTCTTTTAAAAAAATACACTCAGAAATGGATTGTTTAATGTTTTTTGCACGTCTTTTGAGCTACGATGTAATCAGTGTCTAGCACAGAACGGCTATAAGTTTGAATACGAATATGACTTGTAATAACTCACAAATAATTACATATCAGCTGTCCTCTTTAATTTGAATTGTAAGTCTTGGATGTATCTTAATTTGCCAAAGCATTGACAAAATTCAAAGTATATGATGTTTTTTGACGCTCGGTTACATTTTGTGAAAGAAGTACAAATTCCACACTTTAAAACAGCTGAAAACTGCAAATTCTGGTCAGGGAATGCTCACTTAATTATGCCATAAAAAGCCATAGAATCTGATCGCGTTTGTTCGGATATCAGCAAAGCAGACAATGACATACTACGGCCTCTTTAGGAAACATACTTTCATAAATTTGCGTGTATTAAGGTGAAGATCCTTTTTTTCAACGGTCTCCAACATTGTCAGTATTAAAATCATGACACGATTGGATGCATCACAGTTAAAAGTCTGTCCTTGGATAATATTCTCATCTCATTGTTGCTGAGTACTGTGAGTTCAGACGGGTTTGATGTACATGTCACTTCTTTTATTGGGTTTTTGGAAGAAAAGATGACAAGTCACATCGGGGATTCCTTATTTAGAAACCTTGACCTTGAATATCCGTTCAGTTCCGGTAACTACTGAGTGACGGAAAGAACAGTTACGTTCATTTGGCAGTGGCTGAAGCTAAGTTTTGCCTACTAGAGCCTGGGCAAGGGCAAATAACTCCTGATTACACCGCATTCTTCCCAGAGCTGGAAGCTGAACAAAACCTTGCTAACGAGACAAGCCCGGGTACTCTCTGTGGCCGTTCCACTCAACCCGAATTACAAAAAGCCTTAGAGTTGTCACTATTCCCTCTAGCCAGTTTTTCTCTCACTTTCTTCATTTCTGCATAGCTTCTGCTCTATCCTCCTCATGCGCATGTGCTCAAAAACTTATAAATAGACAAGAGAAATCAAGTTTGTGTGTGTGTGCGCGTGCGTGTGTGTGTGTGTGTGTGTGTGTGTGTGTGTATGTGTGTGTGTGTGTGTGTGTACGTGCGTGTGTGCGCGTGCGTGCGTGCGTGCGCGCGCGCGCGCGCTCTTTTCTTTTTTCTTTTTCGCTCTCCAGCAGAACGAGAGGTACAGAATTTTGGCAGTGAGATTTCGTAAATTTAATACCGGTGGAAAAGGTGGTTGCCCCCTTTGCTTTTCTAAATTTCCAACAGAGAGGGTGGAAAGAGAGAGAGAGGGGGACATTAGAAATGCACAAAGTTAGTAAGAGAAAGAAGGATAAGATATACAAAAGAAAGCCTCAGACACATTGGATTTGTGTGTGTGAGAGAGAGAGAGAGAGAGAGAGAAAGTTGACAAGGAAAATGATATTCCTTATTTAAAACAGGTACAAAGCTATTGAGTGTTTGACCCACGTTCTGTTGCACCAATGCATGTAAAATGTGTCACGCTAACCAACATTTTATAGTGGTGAATTATCCACCAGAAACCATTTCCAATTAGCCAAAGAACAAGTCCAGCTGGCAAAAGCCAATTCCAGGCAACAAAGACCAATTTCAAACTGCAATGACCAATTTTAAGCAACAGAAAGGACCACAATTTTCAACAACATAGGCCAATTCTAGCCAGCAGAGTCTAATTCCAGTCAGCGGAAGCCAATTCCAACCGGGAGAGACCAATTCTAACCAGCAGCGAAATGGCGAACAGCGTCTGCCTCGAGTTATAGACCTCCGATTAGTTGAAATAATAATATTCTCCCATGTTTATATCAACACCCGACAAGTGGGCAGTAAACACGTGCGACTTGAGACACTTGTCTTGTTTCTCCCGAAGGCTGCGGCATCCAGGTCGAGATGACCTTTCCTACAGAATTCAGACAGACCTCCGGCAAACTCGGATATTTCAACTGCGCCAATTTTTTTTCAGCTCTGGATAAATTATAATCCAGGTGGGTTTAGAGTTTCGCTTTGATGATCTAAAAGTTCAAAAGATCTTTTGAAAAGTCCTGGGGTGAAATTTATGGTCTGAGATGTGAAAAGTTGAAAGATTTCTGGACGTGCTGTGTTTTCCAATAATGTGTTTCCTCTGTGTGCGTGGCTGGAGTTTGTATGTACGAGCTACGTGGTTGTTGTACGAGTATGTGTTTGTTATATTGATTGTTTTGAATACTTCTTGTTTTGTAAACATTTACTTTAGGTCGTCTCAACGGAATGGTCATTAACTTCTGCCTTTTTTAGCCATATGTATAAAAATAAACAAGTAAATAAATAAATACATAAATAGATAGGCATAGGAACATATTAGATTAGATTGAAGTGCTGTCGTCACATGCCACCGGACAATCATGGTCAGCCATTCTGAAAGTTCAGGGTTCTGTTGTTATTTTTGGTCATTGGCTTCTTGTTCCAGTGTCCTCACGTTTTGTCACTATCCTATATCTACACTGAGAATGACAAGAACTGATATTTTCTCCAGTCGTGGAATTCGCATGGATCTCTCTGTCATATGTAGTGTGAGTAGTTTTCATGGGTAGTGCCATGACCTGACTAGCTCTTAAGTGTCTTGAAGCCCATCTGTTTGTGCTCCGTCCTTTGCAATTTTAGAACACTCTCTAATGTATCAGACTTTCCTTTTTTTTCATTTAAAAAAAAATGCATTTCACCGTTTTATATGACCCACTTAATTGGGTGTTCCATGTTTAAGGAGTTCCGGGATAAATCATTCCATGTCTAGCATTGCTGGTAGAAGGTTCATCAATCTATTGGAATTTTTATTCTGCCAAGCTGATTTACCTTCATCATTTCCTGAGAGGTCTACGTAGTTAAGCGATTTTTCAATTCACTTTATCGAAATTGTCTAGATGGGTGGACGTTTGTCTTTAAATGCGTAATCATCGGTTAATATTTCATTATTATCAAATCCTGTCTTTGCTGACTTTAGTGGAAATGGGTGCATCGGATTTCACTGAAAATGATTGATTAGCAAGAAACTGGCTTTCGTGGGTTTTAACCTGAGGAAAGTTGGTTTACCTGCAAAGAAATTCAAATTTTGTCCAACTGTTTGTTCTGTCTGTTCTTGCTTCGTGGTTAATTTTTGAAAGATGATCGTGTTTTGTTTTGTTTTGTTTTGTTTTTCTTCAAAGTTTTATCTGTGGTAACAAAGTGTGCACAGTTCGTGAGAAAAATATTCTTTTTCGTATGTGTTAGATTGAAACGGAACGAGACACAATGTGCTTATTCCAGTGTCCGGAACATTTCATGTGGCGGCAGTGCCATCCCTCCTGAGGAACTGTGGAGGTATACAGATGGTGACGGAGGACACTCCCTCCTTCTGCCTCACAGTGGACTATCATGATTTCTACAGCTGTTGGCCGTCACTGACCCACCTAACGTGTTCACAGAATGTTCGAGTCATTTTTGTAAGTGTTCAAGACTATTTGCTGTCAGCAACAATTTGGTGTATTAGTGGTCTAGATCTAGTTTTAATTTAACCACTAGAATTCACTGTTTTCAGTTCAGCGCTTTTTTTTCTGTGACTAAATTTTAATGGCATTCACAGAAATTATTTACTGTTGTGCAATTATAAATATTTATTCGCTGCTTCGTACAGTAGATTTAGTTTTAGTTACTTTTTCTAACTGATCAATTGTGGTAACTTACAGTCGTTGTTACAAAGTTTCACAATAATTTTTGCTTTTTGGTGTTTAATTTTCTACTCTTAGTTATTCATCATACTTAAATTCTTGATGTTTATTAGAGTGTCTCAAAGATGTTTTTCAGTGTAATAAACATGGGCATCCTTGTCCTGCAAATAAGGCAACTTTAAGTATGTGAGATTTTATGGAGTGCAGATATAGATTTCTATCGTGGATAGGACTGCCCATTGCCTTCTTCCGTCGTCTTGTGCCGCACGTTATTATATAGTTCACCAATGCACGCGAAGTTTGTTTTCCTTGGGGGCTAACAGGTTTTCAATGGCTGGAGCAAAAAATAGGTATGGGTGCTCGCTAATCAGTGTGTTAACTCACATTTTGCAGTAATGACTAGTTATACCAAGCAATTTCTGGAGCAAATTTGCTTACAGTATAGTCATAGCATAAATCATAAATGTATATAAATTTTTATAGGTGTTTCCAGGTCCAAAATGCCCACACAAAACTTGAAAAAGGCTTACCTTTGAATGTTTAGGGGGTGTTTGCATTTGTCAAAGCAGCCATGACTTATTCTGTCTTATTTGTTGATAAAATACAAAACAGATCAGAGAGGAAGAAGAAGCGAGTGAGAAAAAGGAGAATCTCGACAGAGACAGAGAGAATAAATGAGAAGGGAATAAAGAAATGAAAGGACAAGATGAGGATGGACGAAAAGGAGTGAATGATTTTGGTTACTGCTATTCAGCAAGCATATTGAAATAGAAACCGGTGGTAGGTAGCTGTATAAAAACTTGAAGCTGGTCAAATGTTGAGTACAGATGAGACTAGTATTGTACCAAGTAGTGGTCAAGTATTATCAGAATAGGTACCAACAAACTGCTCTCAGCGAGAAAAGGGAAGTGGAGAAGGCGGTATGAGTGTCACACGAGAGAAAGAAACGTATTATCTTTGATCTGCGTATATCTCACCGCCCTGTTTTACCCTCGAATGCGCTCTTATCCCTGACAGTATCAGTGGTGATGAAGTTGATCACATAATCGATAACATCTACGGGTATTCAAAGGACGAAATAATGATGGACGTTGATAGCCTTTCTCTGTAAGTTAGAGAAATGGCCGGTCCACAGGTTCTACTCCTGATTCATTGACAATAATCCGACTTTAAATGTTGAACTGAGTCTGTCCAAAATGTTATGAGAAAACTAACTAGTGTTGCCAGGTTAGCTCACAGTCATATTGTTCAGGACGCTCTCCCTGGCACTTCCGTATCGAGGAATTTTTAAAATATATAAGCGATCGTTAAGAGGTTCTGTAACTGCACCGAATACGTCGTAAAGCTGTTTCCTATTAGCACGCTTTGTATCTTTATGAAGACAGTAAATCATTCTTTTAAAAAAACAGTCGGGTTCAAGGTCTTCACGTATTCGATTTTCAAGTAATGTTTGTGCATGTTTTATCTTTTTTGTTATTATCATTGATTTGTGTTTTATCTGAGTCTGAAGGATGTCCTTAGTCATCAAAAGTTTACGTTTCTTATTTTTTTATCTAGATTTTCTTTTTCTTTTAGAATTTAAAGCATGAATTTCATAATTGTTTGGGCATTTTATGAGAGAAAATATTATCCAATTCAATGTGCATACATTTCATATAAATTTCAATATGCTGTACCTGTTGTACGCTGCTGTGCATTTACGTGTTATTTAAGATCAACTTCTCGTTAGTGCACAATGTTAGTTACAATGTAGCTGTTATCGAGCTGACGCACCGTAAAAACGTTAATTCTATCAGGATACATGTATATAAACATGCGCACCAATATTCACACCTGTGAGCCTGCAAACAAGAACATGAAATACTGACGCGCGGAAAGTAACACCGTCAGAACTTTTAAGCTCACTCAGCCTGAACTAGTTAGTTATTTTATTATTTCCACTTTGAACTCTAATACTTAACTCCCGTTTCCAGAAGTGTTTACAGTAATAACTCGATCCAATCAAACACGCACGAGCCAGAGTAGAGCTTTTAGTTTTTTCGTGACCTGGAAGTCATTAACACAAATGGGTTATGTCAGCTGCTTCAAGGGAAAGTTGAAAAGAAAACAAACAAGATATGGCTAGTTGGAAAGATTTTACCAGCTAATATGGATGAACATTATGGGCTAGGATGTTTTCTTTCACATATTATAAATTAAGGTGTAAATAGAGCATGTTAAGAGATGGGGTGTGTACCCTACAGTGAAAAGGCACGGTTTTTACTCCTGTTTGCCAGTCTGTGCGTTTGTGCCCGTGGTGTCTTTGTGTACGTCTGTGCTTGTGTATGCGTACGAATGGTTTACTTGTGTGTATCATAATTCTGGTTTATCCTTTTACTGGGCAACATCAGCAAGGTAGTCTTTGCAGCCTTTGAGTAACTGCGGGTGGATAATGACAAACCACTGCTAAATGAGAAATTTTTACACCTCTTTAAAGAGTCAAAATAAAATATTATTTCCCAGGCAATTTCAAGTGAAACATTTTAACCGTGTGCAGAAACATGGCCGATCGTTCATATTATTATAAGCAATTCTCAATTTCCACAGAAAATCCCCCTTTGAGGATTTTTCTCATGAATTTGATCTTTCGCCTCGAGGTCGATTTCGTCAGATCCACTCACAATTATTCGGTCGGGCTACCAACCTCTTATCCTTTTCCCCATCGTTACTATCCTGCCTTAGCTCCGTCGTACCGTAGGAACATCGTTATTATAATGCGTTGTCATCTGCACTGCTAAATTGTTCGAATCTGACTTGCAGCTCTCTAAGTTTTTGCTCTTCAGTTAGTGATTTTTTTAAGGCTCTTGCTCTGTCCTTTCTCTCTCTCGTTGCATCCTTCTGTCTGTCTCTGTGTTTCTCTCTGTCTATGTGTGTTTACGTATCGTTAGACATAACTGATCGGTCACCTAATGCATGTTTCCACTTAGGTATGATTGGTTGGTATTGAACCATTTTAAAGGAAACAAAGAATTTCGACGTAAAATTTGCGTGAATATACGTCTTTTTACACACCCCATTCAGACCCTTCGTTTCTCGATCTACATACATCTGTCCTTCTTCTGTTTCTCTCTGTCTCTGTCTCTGTCTCTCTCTCTCCTCCTCCTCCGTCTCATCTCCTCTCACTTCAAAATCGCTATCCTCCCATCCAACAAAACAATAAAATCTAAGTAAATTCATTCGCCTCGTGATCTCTTACTTGTTGTTTAATGTACTCTCTGAAAGTCCTTAAATGGAACTTGTCGCTTCTGATCAGTAAACAATCGGACAAACGGCCGTAGTTCACTAACTCTACACTATTGCTCGTTCAGAAAATTGAACCGGTTTCCGCGTTCACGCCTACTGATAGCAGAGAAACACAAATAGTGAAAAAAAAAAAGTGAAATTAAACTTAAAACGAGAAACCTGAACTTTATAATGGATGAACATTTTAAATCATTAACTTCTCTACCGGCGCCTGGCATCTCTTGCCATTAACAGATTATTATGATTTGTCGGTGTTCAAAGATCTCGGCATTGCTATAGGCGTTGGTGGATAAAGTGAAATAGACATTTAACTGGCAGCCAGAGCTGCTGTTTAAAGTTTTATTTTAAGTCCCAAAGTGTTCTACGGAGAAAAGAGGTCACATTGAGATATAAAGACTACAAAATAGATAGGCCTTTGCCCAATGCAGGGATTATTACTTTATATGTCATTCTATTTTAGTTTAGTTTATTTTTCATTTCTTCGTTAAATATTTATTCATTTAATTTTTGTTCATTATTGCACTCATTCATTACTCAATTTATTTATTTCTCTATTTATAAATTTATTTACATATTTATTTAGTTATTCATTCATTCATTTATTCATTTACTTATTTTGTATCTTTATTTATAATTAATTATTTTAAACGAAAGATGGCGACCATGATTACATTTGTAAATAGTTTTATTAATAATATTCAGTTTTTGTTTTTATTAATTCATGTTATTTTAATAAGTATTTAATTAATAACCACTATAGTTTTTGGACAAGCAATTTCTGAATTTCTAAAGATGAATTTATTTTTATTTCCATGTATTAATGGATGCATTAATGATCATTACAGTTCTTAGACAGGCCATTTCTAAATTATAAACTAATAAAATGAAAAATGTAAAAACCAAGCCGCTGAGTCGACAGAAGTGATTAAAAATGTTATTTACAGTTTCCACGGAAATCAGTGGAAGACATGAATGATTAAAAATGTCATTTACATTTTCAACGGAAACCGTTGGCAATTTCTGTGTACGTGCACAAGCTTGCTCTGTCAGAGTGAGTACTTAATAAGTTTCTGTAGAGACTTCTTGAAATGCACGCGTGTTGTCCCTGATTTAGGTGGGGGTCTTTTTTTTTTTCTTTCATAGGTTTACCTAGACAAGTACATAATCTTGACTGAGTGTCTGATAATTTTACCTGGACAAGTACATAGTCTTAATTGAGTGTCTAGCATTTTTACCTTGACAAGTACATAATATTAATCTCAACTGAGTGTCTAGTATTTTTACTTAGACAAGTACAGTATCTTAACCGAGTATCTACTACTTTTACCGAGACAAGTTTATAGTCTATACGGCCCTGTAGTTTTATCTAGACAAGCACATAATCTTAACTGACTGTCCAGTCTTCTTACCGAGACAAGTACTTAATCTACCCAGACAAGTACATAAGCTTCACTGAGTTTCCAGTATTTTTACCTAGACAAGTACATAATATTAACGGAGGGTATAGCCTATGGGCACTGCCGTCATCTGAACTCCTAATTTGATTTGGCGGGTTTGATCGTAAGCGTTTTTGAGACCTCGTCAGTGTTAGAGACGCTTTTGACCCACTCTATTTATGCCCGGTTTTTTTTTTTATCTGTCAGATTTGGCTGTTGAATGTGCGTTTAAATCGAGGTTACACCAGTCTCGGGCTGTCCTGCTGGGCTATTAACGCGTTTTCGATTACAAATCGATTACCTTGAAATGTTTTCAGAGCGGATCCTGGCCCGGGTGTTCAGCCGGTGTTTCTCCCCTCTCAATCACCGCCCTTCAGTCAAGAAATGGCTGCTTAACTTTCCGGTCGACCATGGGAGTGACCCCAGGCAGAGGAAGGCCGTAAAAAAAATATAAAAAAAGAAAACTGTGATTTGGAGATGAGAGAGGATGTTTTGGAAGGAGGTGGATCTTCATGGGATGTGATAAAGAGAGAGGGAGAAACGAGGAAGAGAGAGAGAGAGAGAGACGGGGTGCGGGGAGGGCTTGGGTGGAGAGTATGGGAGAACAGAATAAAGAAACAACTTCAAGAAATGAAGAAAACATAGCAAATGAAGGCGGGATGGGGTGGGAAGAAATAGTTGAGCGTGTGGCAGCGAGGCACACAGAATGAATGAATGAATGAATGAATGAGTGAATGAATGAATGAATGAATGAATGAATGAATGAATGAGTGAATGAATGAATGAATGAATGAATGAATGAATGAGTGAATGAATGAATGAATGAGTGAGTGAGTGAGTGAGTGAGTGAGTGAGTGAATGAATGAATGAATGAATGAGTGAGTGAGTGAGTGAGTGAGTGAGTGAGTGAGTGAGTGAGTGAGTGAGTGAGTGAGTGAGTGAGTGAGTGAGTGAGTGAATGGAATGGAATGGAATGGAATGGAATGGAATGGAATGGAATGGAATGGAATGGAATGGAATGGAATGGAATGGAATGGAATGGAATGGAATGGAATGGAATGGAATGGAATGGAATGGAATGGAATGGAATGGAAGAATGAATGAATGAATGAATGAATGAATGAATGAATGAATGAATGAATGAATGAATGAATGAATGAATGAATGAATGAATGAAAAAAAAAAAGCAACAAGTGTGATATAAAGAGAAGATGAGAAAGTCGTGAGATGGAGAGGCAAAAAAGAAAACGTGAGAAAGAGTGTGGGACAGAGACAGGGAGAATTAAAGAACAGAAGAAACAATTACAAAGAGAACAACAGGGGATCGCAAACAAGAGAGAAGGGGCAGGAGAGTGAACATGTCAGTTCTTTGGGCAGACTTGCAAAGCTCCGACACAAGATATCTTGCTAACTCCTTTTTAATTTAGATAATGGACCTGCAAATATTGCCTTGGCTTCAGGCTAAATGTCGAGTGTAAAGAGGCATTTTTTCCGGGTAATTTCTAGTTTGAAAGTTCTGTTCTTGCGGAATTTCCTGCAGAATCCAAGGTTTCTGGGTTCAGTGTGTAAGAAGTAAAGGTTGCAATTAGTGCACAGAAGCTGTGGCGTAGTTTAGAATACCTTGCATGTCACCAGTGCATTTTGATGAAAACGCCACGAATCTGAATAGTAATAATAATAATCACAATAATATATTTAAAAAATAATAATAATAATAATAAGGAAGGAGAGTCTGTTTCATCTGTAGTGCAAAGGGGTAGGAGTAGGGTTAATGATGATAATAGTTATGAAAGGGATTATTATTATATAATAACGGTAGCATTAACAATAATGATAATTATACTAATTATTTTATTACCAATGAAGTGCGGAGTGTCTTTTTTCACTACATTAGAGTGGTGATAGTCGCAACCATAACAGTAATAATAATAATAATAATATAATAACAGTGAAAGCATTTTCAACAGATTTTTAATGACGAATTGAACTCTGGAGAGGGCGAGACTCTAGAAGGTCTTCAGATAAAGAGGTGCCCAGTCGTGGCTTCCACCACTCCACTTCATTGTTTAAATTTCAGGTCTACGGACGTGACTCCTTTCTTAAAAGAAGACCAGGAAGCTACATTGGTTTCATTATTATTATCATGGTCTTGGGCAAAAGTATCATGGACATTTAAGAGTTAAACTGGCTCAGTGGCCGTACTCAGCCGCCCCAAACTGTAACGTACACTGTATTCTAAAGAATATCGCAGCTAGCCACTTCAAGAACTTGTTTCCAACTAAATGAAGTGACAGAACCTCTGGCCTTTCTGGGGAGAGCCACACCTCAAAAAGCCGAATGTGTGTCAAATTTTAGCAATTTTCAGTTTATCTGTTCCGGTTGGTTTTGTTTTCTTGTGTGTGTGTGTTTTTTTTGGAGAAATCTGAGATGTCAGTGTGAAATGTTCAATAAAGTAATGAAAAATGAACCAGTATAAAATAGAGAAAGAAAGAAAAATGCGCTTTTGAACAATAAGGTCCTTTGAAAAAAAAAAAAAAGAAGAAAGATGAAAATAAACTGAAAACATAATATAGGCCAGTTTCCTTCCCTTTAATTTTGGATGTGAGTCTGAAGTTTTTATGTGCGATTAAGATCCTTTGAAAACCGCCGGGGTCACCCAATATGTAATTTTCCTTAATCTTTGTACAGAAAGTCCAAGGTGGCTAGCGTTTCAGTGGCAAGCGGCGTAATTTTTTTTTTTTTTTTTCCATATGTCTTCGTCACTTTTCCTTTTGGGACTATGGAATGCAGTGGTACCAAAATATGAAATTTTCGTGTTTCCAATAATATTGACAAAAAAATAGATACATTTAAAAAATTAAAAAATATTTAGAGACAGCCAACGGTGATTTTTTTTTTTTCTTCATATTTCTACGTCACTTTTACTTTTGGGACTGTGGAATGATATAGTGCATAAATATGAAATTCTCGTATTTCTAATAATAATAATAATAGCAAAAAATAATAATAATAAAGTGATAAAATAAAAAATATCAATCTTAACAGTAGAGCCTTCTCCTTCCAGAACAGCTATTTTTAGCGGTCAGGTTTGGACCAGATCTTGCCTAGCCCTGCATTATTTTTTCAGCCAATACATTCCCGGGTCTCCACCAAAAAAGTATCAGGGAAGATACCGCTCGGCTATCGACTGGGGACACGTTAGTATGAGGATAGCGGTCTTAAGCCGCAGCGTCAACACGGACCGAGCTGGCAAGTGTGAATGCCGGCACTTCCGTAACCGAGAAAAGAGATCAGCCATCATTGTACAGAACAACATCCGCCCGGTATTAGAAATCAATTTTACGGGGGGCTCCAAACGGTGGTCATCGATCTTTTGAGTTTTACTATAGGAGGTGTTGGTCGGGTGGAGCTAGGTGGTACTAGGACATTTGACAGCTCAGCAGTATTGTGGCACTGAGGACGGGGATGGGAGTGGAGGAGTTAGAGTATTATCGTTTGTTTTTTTTTTTTTTACTTTGTTAAGGATGTCCTTAAATGTCTGAAATTATAATATTTTTGTTCAATATGAAATATGGATAGGTATGATATTAAATTACGTGAAAAGATTGATGGATGGATGGACGGGCGGTTGGATGGATGTATGGATGGATGGGTGGGTGGATGGGTGGTGGATGGATGGGTGGATAAGTGGATAGTCAGATGGATGGGTGACGGTTTCAAGTAAAAAGCTGCATCATTACCCTGAGGAGGCGAGAGAGAGAGAGAGACATAAGATAATGTGTGTGTGTTTGGGACAGAGGGAGGCGAGGAGGGGCTCAACTTATTTACTGAGAAGAGATAAAACGATCTGACCAGAAAAAGAGTTATCTGACCATATAGAAGAAAGAGATTGGAACAGACAGAAATTAGAACAAATGAAACGAATGATTCTGTGTATTTCTGTTATTGTTTTTTTCGGCCAATCGATAGGCAGTAGAAAACGCAACATTTGCAGAAATATTGACACTGAGAGGAATAAATAGAAACAAAAAATGATGTCATGTGGTGGAGAGTAAAGTACAGATAACGCCAGTAAAAAATGGTAAGGGGAGGCAGAGGAAAATTATCCAAACAAAAGAAGTGCAATAAATGACGATGAGTGAGCGAAAGGAAATTGGTCCAAACAAGAGAGGAGGGAATGTCAATTTTTATTCTTTATTTTTTTGTTATTGTTTCTATTATTTTTTATTTTGCTTATAATTATTTCTCCTGTAATTTTATCGTTGTTACGATGGTGGATTTGAACTGGATCCAATTCGCATGAAGGGCTCTTGACTGTTGCTAAGAATAGCTGATGTGGCTCTCGAGTGTTTATTGCAATCCATGCAGAGATCAAGCCACTTGATGTTTTAGACGCAGAAAACCAATAACACTCTTGATGTTTGTGAGTGAGTAGGGAAAAAGCTGGGCATGCGTAGCTGTGGCTCCAAGTGTCAGGAGATACCGCGTTATGTTGTTCATGTGGCATTTTTGCATGTCCATTTTTCATACACCTGTTGCCATATTGCTGGTGTACACAAAAAGTAAATAGATAGATAGATAAATAAATAAATAAATAAATAAATAAATAAATAAATAAATAAATAAATAAATAAATAAATAAATAAATAAATAAATAAATAAATAAAATAAAATAATTAAATGTTGGAGGGCCCCACTGCAAGTTGGGGTCGCTAAAGATACCTTGGCAGTTGGAAATCGAAAAGAGCAGGCCCAACAGGCCGCTGCCATGGCAAAATTCTAAACTCTAATCTCTACCCTAACAAGAAAAATAAACCAAGAAAAGTGAGGTGAAAATGCCAAGGGAACGAATATATAAAATAAAGACCTAATCACACTAAATAAATAAATTCAGGAATAAACGATTTCAAGAAAAGTCAATGAGCTTTAGTCTAATGGCGCTTTAAGTCAATTATGTGTTGATTCGGTTTTGATATGAGATGTAGACTATGGATTTAACAGAAATGAGACTGAAGCCATTTTGTCTTGCTAATTTATGCAAAGGAAGTTCAAGTCTTGAGTCAAGACCGACACGAAACCGACTTGTTGTAGTGGGCTCCTAGCCTAATGCTCCCATTGACATTTCATAAATACAAAACGTCCACTGGATACTTTGATTCTGACGTCATTTTACACTCCTGTGTGTCACAGCAGCATTTGGCAAATTATTCGTTTAAACAAGTAAAAATATATTGACAAATCTGTGAAGTACGAAGACTCGCCCGATTTTTAACAAGACCTACTGCAGCTCACAAAGCTCGGATGTACCTGAAATTTTTATTAAATTATAAGAATGCATGATCCAAAACATAAAAGAAAAAAATGCTCAAATAAAGCAAAAATAGAAATGTATGGCTACAGCACAAAATCAGCAATCTGTGGCATCCGCTCACATTGAGAAAATCAAATAAAACGATGGTTTCGTCTCAAAATATGGAATTTGGGATTTCCCCCAATTTTGATAGATTATGTTGAATTTTGGTTCCAACTATCATTTAGCTTGAAGTTTTGGACGCGGGAGACTACGACATATTACCCATTCGGGACCGTTGTCTCACAAATTTTAAATCCAAAGACATGATAAAGTTCTAGCTGCTCTTATACTGCATATATTTATTCTTTGCCATCTGTAACCACTCTCAGGGAACGCGACCCCGTGTCGTCTGAGCAAAGCATGTCCGTCTCGCCGGGGGACGGCTTTTCACGTGAAATCTGCCCTGATGTGCTTCACAAGAAGCTCTGTTGGTGAGCAGCACATTTATTGAGTGCGCACGTCAAGGGACGTTTACACAAAGCTCTCGTGTTATCCACGCAGAAGATGAAGCCCTGAGCTGTGATTGGACAGCGGAATGACATATTGCTCTGCTACTTTATCCGGGGACTTCCAGAGTGGTCTTGGCCGTATCTTTTTTGTTTTTCTCGTATTTGCAGATTCATTAATATTTTTTGTGCCTGGGGTTGGAGATAAGAGTTCCCCTGCTACAATCTGGCCAGTTCTGGGGGGGGGGGGGGCGACGAATCACCTGGATCAGGCAAGACCTAGAGTATTTGGGCCGGATGAAAGGCGCCAGGAAGGGGGGGGGAGTAATTCTGCTGGGCTGGCTTAGAAGAGAATGGAGATGACAGGGGGCGGGTGGTAGGGGGAGGGGGGAGTGTACGGTAGATTGTGGGATCAGTGAAACGAGGACAGAGAACTGTTAGAGATTGTTTGTTGCTGTTGTTTTTCTTGTGTGTTGTTGTTGTTGTTTGTATTATTGTAGTTTGTTGTTGTTGCTGTTGTTTTTTGTGGATAATCATTTTGCTAAGAACACGAGAAAAAAGAAAACCTGGTGGACAAAGAAAGAACATGAAAGCCGGCAAGATGGGGCTGAATAATATAAAAAAAGGGGGGGGGGGGATAAAAACAGGTGCAGCATCGGGGAACTCTTGAAAACCTTGAAACGGAAGTAACACAGACCGTAATGTAATAAATGAATGGACTGGATTTTTATAGCCAAAGAATAGAGAACTTGTGGCTAGGAGCCAGTGGTAAATTTTGTATAAACGCACGGGTATTCCTTGATAAATAGGTGAGATGGCACCCTGGTCAACAATTGACTCTATGTGTAGCATAGTCAATGGTATCTCTGCCTGGAACAATATTTATGATCAGCAGAATATAGACAGGTGATTGGACCAGGCAGTTGGCAGATGGACGAGAGGCCTTTGTGGGCTCAGTCTTACCAATAACAAAATCAACAAAAGGGGGAAGATACGACTCGTTCGTTTTACGCCTGTCTTCTTCTTCTCCAACAAACATAAACCGAGAATTGTACAATACACGGGGCATTACGCGACCTCAGTTCTTGTTTGTTCTATCCCCATTGTCTGAAAAACTGCAAGACTTTTAGTATGTAAAAGAGGTATAATAAATGCACACCTTGACACTGTTTTGTTTAAAATGCGTTGTGGCACTTATCAAGCTGTTTGAGAATTCCGATTTATGCTAACTCCTTATCATAATAACTAAAGCGGCAAACGTTTAATGTCGAATTTCTAGATTGTGCAATAAGCGAAGTTGGAAAAAAACAGAAATAAGGTGGCGATTATAACCACCATCTGACACTGACACTGACTTCCTGCGTATAGACATAATGAATTAAAGCGAAACATCGAAACTGGTTCATTTTTTTTTGGTGTTGTCTGTAGAGAAAAAGATATTAAATCCGATTGGGGAAGCTGCCAGTGTAAACTTAGTTTGGTACTGCCTGTTAATGGATTGGAGTTCAATTCTTTCGACATGAGATGGTGTTCGTGAGCACTTACTGTAATTTAAATCTAGTTCATTTGTGAGTTGTGACTTCTTTGTTATTGTTAATGTTGCCGTTGTTAATATAGTTGTTATTGTTGAAGAGATATACGGTTTATCGCCATTTTGTTGGATTTTGTTTTGACGCCATTTTGGTCATGACAAAAAAAAAGGTCGGTATTTTTTTTAGTAGGTTGAAAAGTTGGATCAGAATTAAAGGTGAAACGAAAGTGTGAAAATTATAATGTATTCACCGTGTTTTCATCATGCACCGTAGCATAATTGTTGATCTTGCTACATGTTTTAAACCACAGAAGCACGAAATATTTTATTATGGCTTGAGACTGAATTTGAAGAATGCGTTCTGTCGACAGGGCAAAATATGAACTGTGCTATTCTTGAAATTGCTAAATCCTATAAACATGTGGGTGGATCTTAAATATCTTGGCTGAAGGTGAACATTTTCATGCCTCTTTAAAAAAAATCTAAGTAAAATATTTCTAAGAAGATTTCAAGCAAAATATTTTACCTGAATGCAGAAATATGGCTACTCTTTCATATTCTAAGCAAATCTTAATTTCAATAGAAAATATTTCAACCTTTGGAAGGGTTTTCTCAGGAATTTTTGTCTTTCACCCTAAGCCAAATTTCGTCAGGTCAGCTCACAAATGATCTCATCCAGCTAGAAAATGATTGTAATAATAGTGATTAAAACAGTGAAGAGACGATGGAGATGGCTTGGACACGTGCTGCGGAAGGAAGCAATTAATTCTATACCAAAAACGGCACTTCTGTGGTCAACGGATGGACGGCGCAAGCGAGGCATACGCAAGGCAACCTGGCGGAGAACGATCGAGGCAGAGCTGAAATCCTTCAATCACTCATGGGGAACTCTCGCAAAGATGGCCCAGGACAGACAGGGCTGGAGATCCTTTGTTGCTGCCCTAAACACCAGTGGGTGCAGCAGGAAAAAGTAGCAGTAAAACAGTGAAAAGTTAATTTACGAAAAGTACGTTACAACCTTTGCAGTTTCTACCCTATCGACAGGTGAAAAGGAAATTTGTCTTATATAAACCGTTTCAGGAGATTACGCAAGAAAGCAACTCAGAGATGTCCTAAACCCTTTGTTTTGTTGTAAAGAGGATGGCAAATATGACATTAAGACTTCTTCTCTTCACTGATCAGAGAGGGAACTACAAAGCTCGTCCACTTATGACGGGTATTAATGGCACTTACCCAACCGTTATTATAGCGGTCAAGTGATGTAGTGTCTTCCAGATCTAGCAGCTTGACTTCAAACAGCCATACATATTTCATACCCCCTGTTTAACCTCCGAGAGACGACTTATGCCACGGGCAGCAGATAATCGGTCCCACGAGTGAGATTTACGTCCAGAGCCAGTCCATTGTGGGCATTTTCTTTTCACATCAAATGTCGTTTTTGGGTGATGCTACAGATACACCCATCCCGGCTTCGATACTTTGTTGGAATCGATTTCGAATATATTGTGATGGCTGCAAATAATTCTTGCTTCTTTTAGTCAGTCGATCTATTAAATTTTTGCCTTGCTTTCAAAATGCAGTTTCATTTTTTTGGGCAACCAAATACTGAAAAAAAAATGATATCAAAACTGTAAACGAGAGATAATTCCGCGTAATGAGGAAACCACGAAAAAATAGCGAATTTTGATTCCAAAGTGCCACCGATATTGCAAGAGTTGCAAGTTGCAAGTATCGTACCACTGGGTAGGCGTGTCTAATTGAAATTGGTTTTTCGTGTTCACAGTCAAAAGAGGCGTGTTTTTTTTTTCTGCACGCTGACTTATTGTTGAGGAGGGCCGGGAATCCATTGACTACCAGCAGTATTTCTTCCTCACGGGTGGAACTGAAGACAACCCCCCCCCCCCTTTCTCTTTCTCTCCTATCATAAAACCCCGTACCCGCAGAAATAGGTCAAATTTATGATCATGGCATGTTCACATTTACCTGTGCTAATAAAAAAAAAAAAAAAGGGAAAAGACGAAAATGATGTGTCTGTCTATTTTTGCCTCGGTAATGTTCATGTTGGCTCTATAAACTGTGATTCTGCATATCAATTTCTGTCAATTTCGGCACTAGGATTTCATTTTTTTCTTTCCACAGTCGTTATTTTCAAACGGAGAAGTTTTTTTTGTTTTGTTTGTTTGTTTTTTTATTGTTTGTTGTTTTGTTTTTTTCAAATAGAATAGATGGATAGGCAGACAAACAGACAGATAGATATGGGCGGGGGTGTTCTAAAGATATTATTTCGAAGGAATGTTCTACCGACGCACTGAGGTCATTTCATGTCTCTCACAGAACCCACTCACCCATTCACACACCCTTTCCTATCTCACAACACCCCGCCCCCCCCCCCCCGTGACCCCTTCCCAATCGTTCAACCCCCTTTAGTTTTTCTGGGGCAAATTCCATCTTTACTTTTCTACAGGTAATACAAAGACAATAACAATTAATATTTCTAGTTTTATGTGGCAGTAAAGGGATCTCGTCACGGGCGCCTGTCTAGAGAGATGAGAGAGAGACAGAGAGAGAGAGAGAGAGAGAGGCTGAGAGAGAGAGAGAGAGAGAGAGAGAGGGGGGCGTTAACATCCAAGAGAAACAGAGTTACCGAGCTTGTTTTTATTATTGTTGTTGTTGTTTCCTTCTGGTTTATCTGCCCCTGAATCAGAAAAATAATGATAGTAAAATAAAAAGATATAAAAAATTGATAGAAGTAAGACAGGGCACCGAATGTGGGTGAGGACGAAGGGTGATGAAGTTGTTGTAACGTTGTCGTTGTAAATAGCTAGCAGACAAAACAACACCAATGTTTCCTGTACTTTTGGGCAAAGTTTCTGATAATCAGGTCGAGCTAAGCGTTTTCAGTGTGTGCCTTGCTAATAATTCCTTCGTTTTGTTTGGAGTGACGTCATTAATTCGTTTAAGTGTATGTGCGTTCGTTTTTTGTTTCTTTTAATGCTTCTAACCCCTTTCCCTGGCCGATTCCACAGGCAGGTTAATACTTGCAGCATGCCGAATGTGCTGAAGTCAGATCTTGCCAAGTCGAATGCTGTTCTCACAGTGTCAGTCGTTTTTCACAGGGATTGCTGTTGCGGGGGGGGGGGGGGGGGGAGGAGGGGGGGGGTCCAGATTTGAGATGGAAGTCACAGTAAAACAAAAAAATCGTTCCGCGTTGACTTTTTTAAAAAGTTTATTATGTAAGGGTCTCCTTGGGCTATGTAGCCAAAATATTCACGATCGGATTTGGTTACCAGCGTGTGGCCAATATCTTAATATCTGAAAAGTTCAATATAACCAATATCCGAAAAGTTCACTATGGCCAGTTCCCTGGAAGTTCACTATGGCTAATTTCCGAAAAGTTCACTATAACTAATTTCCGAAAAGTTCAATGTGGCCAATTTCCGAAAATAATGTTCATCATGGTCAATTTCCGAAATGTTCACTATGGCCATTACGATCAATTTTCGAATAGTTCACCATGGGCATGTCGCCAACGAAAAGGTTCTTGTTCGCGGATCAACTAATCGTCATGCTAACACTAAGCCTCTTCACGCACTAGCCGATTTTAATGGGCCAATCAGTTGGCTGATGACGTCAGAACATTGAATTTCAATGTTTTGTTTTCAGTCGGCTGGTGCGGGCCTACGCTTAAACTTTCACGTGTATTTTTTTGTATCTGTTTCTTAACACCTTCATTGCCACGCCTGCGAAATTCTAGCGTATTCGACTGGCCGCTATTACGTTCAAGCGGAGGGGATCCTATTCACGGGAAAACCATTGACATTTCTAGAAAGTAAGTATTAAAAATTAACTAGAGGTACCTGGAGACCATTATTCTTTTCTGTAGCTTACCTATATAAGATATCACCCGGCAGTAAAGGGGTTAAAGCTACTTACAAAGAGTATTAGGTGGTAGTACACATGTACCAGGAAATGACCGGTGTTGAGTCTTCCACCTGTATTACTATACCATCATCATTTTTGAGCCAAGTATCACGCTGAAACATTTTAAATGAGGTCTGAAGTGGAACCATGTTGTGAACGCAATGCACTCAATAAAAACTGAGGTATTTTCTCAAGTGTGGTCGTAAACGAAATAAGTAATAAGTAATTATTTTTTATTTCATGGTTGGAGCTGGATGTTTCTGTCTGTATTACTACCAAGGCTGTTGTCACGGGACGTTGGCATGTCACATCATAATCTATAGGCAAACAGTGAACACAACTTAGTGTTTTCTCTATTTGTCTTTGTAATTAGACCAGTCCTCTAACAAAAACCAATTAAACCAAACCACATTCTGGAAAGGGGGGGGGGGGTTATTGGATATCAAAAGCTTCACATAGTTATACATGTCAACTAAAACAGTGCTATATATTTGAATGCATGATAATAGCATTAATGCTCAGCAGCAGCACCGTCTAGATAGAATGATGTCGTAAAGGTCTCGCGTCCAGTCAGGTTAATCTCCCTAGCCATCCAATCAAAACACATCAAATTTGGCTATCAAAAGTCTGTTTAATCGATCTGTGTTTGAGTAGATTTTGATTGTAAATGGTGATGGTTTTGGGTGAAGACTTTTATGAAAGCATGTGCGACGCGAGGCCATTTTGCGAAAGCTGGAGGCATTTACGTCAGTGAGATTACGGAAAGAAAGAGGGAGGATGGAATGTGAGACAGAAGCGAGATCGGATTTATTCCCGTCAAAGCGGGGAGACCTTATGCATGCCATTAATATTATTATATTCACTACAATAATAACTAGACATGGGATAAAACTTGTCTTCTGATGTTGAATTTATTTGAAAGTCTCAGCCTGGATTTAAACAGCACTATCAAGAGTAAAAATACAACGGAATTTCGAAACACAGGGCAATGTTTCTACTTCTGTAAAATGTTATTATGAGTATTTAATTCCTCTGCACATGTGTACAAACCTTTGCTGAATTCGCTTTTTCCACATCGGCCGAGAAACCATGAATGTTTTAGTAAATTCATCTTTTTTTTTCGTCGCTGATGTTGTTGTGGTTGCGTCAAGGAATCCAGGTAGCAACAGCAAATGCAACACTGCCACCACCAGCAATAACAACAACAACAGCAAAAACGAGCATGAAGAGCGCTGTACATAATTACGTGTCATCAGTGATGAAATAGCTCAATGCCAAAGTATTCCGTGCGTCGGACAAATAACCTGTCTGTCACTGGTTTCTTTGCATTCAGACCAGCGAGTGTTCACTCTGAGCTATTTCCAACCCGTCCCTGACCCTTGCCCCCGAGGCCTACCATAGTACAGGCCTGATAACAGCCCGTGACCTACATTTGCGTGGAGTCCGGCGCGGACTGGCTACCTATTGCGCTGTCTGCTGGGCTCATGCAGGGCTAGGCCTAGATCTACTACCAAGCCGTGTTGGCTACGGAGATTGTCGGGCAGTCTCTCTCTCTCTTCTTACTCTTACTCCACCCTCTCTCTCTCTCTCTCTCTCTCTCTAACCATCCTCTATCTCTCTCTCTCTCTCCCCAATCATCTATCTCTCTCTCTCTCTCTCTCCCCAATCATCCTCTATCTCTCTCTCTCCCCAATCATCCTCTCTCTCTCTCTCTCTCTCTCCCCAATCATCCTCTCTCTCTCTCTCTCTCCCCAATCATCCTCTCTCTCTCTCTCTCTCTCCCCAATCATCCTCTCTCTCTCTCTCTCCCCAATCATCCTCTCTCTCTCTCTCCCCAATCATCCTCTCTCTCTCTCTCTCTCTCTCCCCAATCATCCTCTTCTCTATCTCTCTCTCTCTCTCTCCCCAATCACCCTCTCTCTCTCTCTCTCTCTCTCTCTCTCCCCAATCATCCTCTATCTCTCTCTCTCTCTCTCTCTCCCCAATCATCCTCTATCTCTCTCTCTCTCTCTCCCCAATCATCCTCTATCTCTCTCTCTCTCTCTCCCCAATCATCCTCTCTCTCTCTCTCCCCAATCATCCTCTCTCTCTCTCTATCTCTCTCTCCCTTCTTACTCTCCCCCTCCTCACTGTCCACCAATTAATCAGTGTGTCATTGGTACATAGAAAGATACATGTAGTAGAAGTAGTAGTAGTAGTAATAGTAGTTAGTATAAGTAGTAGTAGTAGTAGTAGTAGTAGTTAGTATAAGTAGTAGTAGTAGTAGTAGTAGTAGTAGTAATAGTATTAATAGTATAACAGTAGTAGTAGTAGTACCGGTATGTGGTGGGGGAGGGAGGGGGGGGGGGGAGGAGACAATAATATGAGTATCAAGTAGTAATGTTATAATGTGATGCAAGATGCTGGTGGTAGTGTAATGATGTCTGTAATGGCAGCATTGGTAGCAGAAGTAAAGTGATAAAATAAAAAAATTTTTAAATGCACAAAATTAAAAACAAACACATGAGAGACTACAAACACCTAGTAGTAAGATCTACATTGACGAATGAGTCACAAATATGTAATCCTACCTTGATTTGGGCTGGTGGTGCCAATTTTCTGGAACTGACTGCCTTAACATTTGTTACTTGCAGAGCACAACTTGGCAATTTTCCTCTTATCCTGTCCATTGTTGCAATCTACTTACTAGAATTAGATCTAGATCTAGATCTAGAATTCTAAAAAAAACTACTTTTCTAACTTACTAGGTCTAGATCTACATCTAAATTTTTGAAACACTCTGAACGCTGGTGACTAACACTAGATCTATATAGATCTATATTTTAGATCTATTTGATTATAACTAGATCTATAAGCATCACATAAGATCTACTTCCAAATTTCCTCCAGTGTGAAAATGAAAACAATCGACTTAGATCTAGATCTACAAGTGATGTGACTAGATTTAGATTTCTAATATGGAATCTAGGCACAGATCAAGCGTAGAAAGCACTAGATCTAGATAGCAAGCTATCATGAACAGCACTAAACTTAAGTATTCAGTAAATAAGTAAAAGAAATCAATGTTGATCAGGTAAATCCAGAAAATGACGATGAAATCATTGTTGAAACGAGAAGGACATGCACACAGGGGGCCGCCATTTTTGTTTGTAAGTTGTATGTGGACGTCTTCGATACATGATGATCGATACATAAAAGTGTCTATATCGCATCTCAAACGAATACAACTAATTCAACTGCCCCATGAAATAAAATTATTGATACAATTCCACAGCCTATTTAAATTTTGTTGTTTACTTAATTAAAAGCAATAAAAAAACTTTTTTGAGCATTTTTCTGATAGCAACATCATATATTCTGAAACACATTTGGATCTGATAGCGTGTTCGATACACAAATATCGATCCATATTCGATCGTTGCCATAGCTAATTCGACTGAGGCGAGACGTGGGAGAGACGAACTAGGAGTCCGGACTCCACGCAAAAGTAGGTCAAGAGCGGCTGGCATGCCTTTACTCTGACTGCCTAGCTTGCCCCCCATTTGCATGTCATCTCTTCTGTCTCCTCTCCTCTCCCATCCTCTCCCATCTATACGCACACCCTCACTTGCGTCTTCATATTCCGGCATCATACGAATTGGCGAATCTCTGACCCTATCATGAGACTGGTGTATTGGCACAACTGCAGGCGACAACTCCTTTTTGCCAAAAAATAATATTCTGTGAAGTTTTCGGGCGCCTTATTTTTTTCTCTTGTTGTTGTTACGGGTCCGTAGCATTTTTACATTATGAGATGAAGCTGGCCAGTAAACGCAAATTAGTATTAGATCTATCTCTATTCGGCTTTATAATAGTTCAAACCAAGATTTTGTGGAAAACCCAGCTGGTGGAATGTAGGTCAACCATCAAATAGAGTGAGAGTGGAGAAGGTGAGGCAAACAACTGGCCATGAATAAAGCTCAGACTACTCATTGTCAACTGACTAGTGCGAAATGCAAAATAATGTTTGTCTCACTTAAGAGCAAGGCTAAAGTCACAGAATTTGGGAATTTTTGGTAAAATTGGTGAAGCCTATTAGACTTCTGTCCAATAACACCATCCTTTTTTTGTTTTATGGACTAACGGGGAGATAAGTTCAAGAGGTCTACGTATTTCAGGTTGATGCTTAAAACTGAAAAACAGTGCAAGTGATGCAAGATAAGCAACCCCTGCCGAGTAAAATAGATGGGTTTTTGTTGTTGTTGTTTTTCTCGCATGTAAAAGCAGTTCTGTCCTTTGCACTCCAACATGAGCGGTTTCATGACAAGGTTAGCAATCTTAACTTCGGCATCATACCCATATTATAATATGTTATTTCCTCCTCCCCCCCCCCCCCTCTCCCCCCTCCAACTCCTTACTTTGCGTCTTTCCCAATTATTATTATTTTTTTTTAAATTTCCTTCTCTGAAATTTGACCTCTGATTTCAGGAATATCAAAGATGAGAGAGAGAGAGAGAGGCGTAGAGGAATGATATGAGTGAGCAGTTTTAGATTTATGAAAAAAAATGATTTTCTGTCCTCGGGAAATAATAAAGTGAGTTGCATCTGCCAATCTGGCATATTACGTGGATTATTAAAAAATTGCCCGGAAAATAATTATTTCGCTCAGCACGTGCATCAGATAAATACCTCGATATATTTTTAGACTATGTTTAATTTTCTAATCTAACTTTTCAGCCAGAGATTCATGCATTTTTCTGAAATTTGAAAATAAATGAACCAAAGAAATGAATGTTCAACAACGTGCCTTTCTATTTCTTTTGCTACTAAGAAATATCACACAGGAACCAGTTTTAGCTTCAACTTTAAATATGGTCAAACTAAGACGTGAGAATCTGACCGAAGTGTTTATCATTTTATTTTACACTTGAAAATTTTGTTTAAAACTTGTTTGACGTCGGGCGCACGCACTCTGGTGATAATAATTCTTTTCTGGGTTATGATTTGCCAGTTGGTGCATGCGATTTTTTTTCTTTGTCCCAATGGTTCTAAAACTTAGATCGGACTTGGGTGGATTTCAACCTGGGGGAAGTTTTTCAAATTTTAGGCGTGGAATAACCCAAATATGAAAGAGAAAGATCTAGATGAGCATATCAAATTTGTGAAATATGACTTTCTGTCTTGGGAAATAATAAAATGAGTTTTATGTGCAATTTCGAATAACCCAAACTACAAAATGATGCATAACCCGTGTGCTGTGAAAGCACAGAGTTGGTGTTGATTTGTCTTCTTCCAAATTTTGCATAATAATTTCTATCGATTCGGATGTCCAGATCACTTTCCGTTGGTTAATTCCTCTGCCCTGCCCCGGGTTACCTTATCAGTATTGCTAAGTCTATGCAACTTAACATAAACAAGCCTGTGCTCTATCATAATTCTGTATTTAAGCCGTTAACTGTTTTTTGTAAATTGAAGTGGCTGGACTGTTATGCTGTAGCACATTGAGCCATTTCTTTTTTTTAGTATGAAATGTGGACTGTTGAACTTAAACCTGACCTTGCGCTCTGGCGAGGTCAAAGCAAGTTTGTGTCACTAGTTCCGGCAGGCTAAAATCCCGGGTATTGAGTCGGCTGTCGGAACGAGAGTGACTTCGCACACTATGTCCATACAAGGGCAAATACAGATTTGACTCAGTACAACACTAGACTTAGGGATAAGCCAGACCAAGGCTGGCGTAGGCCCCACTGTCACAAATCCCAGACTGGGAGATGTAATAAGTTATGACAGGACAACAATCACGAACAAACAAGTTAACACTTAACAGAACAATCCATCAGACTCACACATTTATTAAACATAATTATACAGATAATAGCGCAATTACATACATTATATTATTGAAATCAACTGCCGTACAACGGCCTTATTCTCACACACACTCTCCCTCGGATCCACAACCCGGTAGTTACTCCTAAAGGCACTTCGGCCTCAGCCTCTCCCCTCAGGGTCTTAATAGCACACTAGTAATTCACTGGCACCGCAGTCTCTCAATATCACCTTCCTATTGTCATGCACCTTAGCACTCCCCTAGCACCTCAGCAGGGCAATAACACATTATCATTTCAATAGACATTATCATTTCACCAGTACATTATTAGTTCCCTAGCCCCTCAACATGGCAATAGTGCATTATCACATTCACGCTCATATCTACGTCCCTGTCCGTGGCCTGACTGCCACGACTTTATGTGCCTCTACTGTCCTGCACTGACAGCCTCACTTCTGGCCTATGTGTGGCCTCCGGCCCTATGCTGGCCTATCCCCTGTGCTCATCGAGGTGGCTCTGCGGCCCGTCCTCGACACCAGTCATTACTGGAAAGACTCTCTCACTAGTCTTCTCGACTGCTCCCCTTATGTCCGCCCGATGGGCTCTTATTCACAGGTCCGTTCCGTAGGACCTTCTAACTTGCAGTGATAGTAATACAGCGCTTTCGCCTCATTCAGACCCCCCCCCCCACCCCACTACTCACAACAGCACGCTTAACTTACTTGTCTACCGTGAGCCCTTCTTACTCTACACCCGCTCTGTAGCAATCCCCTTAATTGCACTCACTCCACTCGTGACACCCACACTGGTGGCTCACCACCTAATGATTATGCATCACAGTAAACCATACTCCCAACCCGGACTGCGGCCGTGTGGGCAGTTAGTAGTGTTATAATGTGATGCATAATAATTAGGTGGTGAGCCACCAGTGTGGGGCCTACGCCAGCCTTGGTCTGGCTTGCCCCGTAATGGTGGGGATGGGGATTAAAACACAAGATGTTAATATGTAGAGGGAAACAGGTTTCAAAAGTTTGAGGACCCCTGGTCTATCTGATTTGCCCGCGGCTTTCTGAGCGTGGCCTCATCTACAGGTCTGACAGGTAAAAGCACATTATGCTCGTCTGGCAACTAAATTTAGCACTAGGCGCTCATGGGGTTGGAAACAGACGTCATGCTCTTTTTTTTTATTGTATGTGGCTGAGTGGCGATTCTGTGAACAAACTTGTTTACACTTGGATAGACGTCTAGAGCAGATGGATGGATGGATGGTATTGAACAACCTGCTTGCACTTTGATAGACGTCTAGAACAGAATGATGGATGCATGGTTGGATGGATGTGAACAAATTTGCTTACGCTTGGATAGACGTCCAGAACAGTTGGATGGATGGATGGATGGATGGATGGATGGATGGATGGATGGATGGATGGATGGATGGATGGATGGATGGATGGATGCATCAATGGTCGGACGGACGGAGGGAGGAGGATGGGTTGATGGATGGGTGGAGGGCGAAGGAAAGAACAGAGTGCAAATCATGATGAAAAAATGTGACAGGTATGCGGATGAAGAAAAGAGAGATGGGTACTTAATGGATTTGAAGAGAAACCAGATGAGCTGTTTTTCGGATGACAAGAAGAGAAATGCATATTTCCCGGATAGAGAGTTTCAAGTTTCAAGTTTAAGTTTATTGTTGGCCCAGCGGCTAATTCAGAACATACACGAGAAAAGACGTATGTACAAAATTTGGAAGTAAAGTCAAAAAAAAAAAGGGAGCACTCGCTCATTCACTCTCTCCGTTCTTGTTACCCTGGGCAATTTATACATTTATTTATCATGATTATTATACAATAAAATTTAGCTTGTATGATAAATGCCAAAAAACCATCATCATTCTTCGAGAGAAAAGAGATGAAACAAAGTTTACGGATAGTCGGAAGAGAGCAAAATGACCATTTTGTAAAAATACCTTTCAGCCCCATTTCAGATGTTTCTTAGCTGCCACCAGATGTAACGACGGCTGCGCTCTTAATTCTTGTACAAAATCATTAATATGTTGTTGTTGTTTACCGTTTTTGAAAAAATGTCTTGACATTTTGATGTTGAGTGGTTTCTACTTGGCGTTATTGAAAAATAATGTTTCACTTTGATAGCTTGCCTTGCGGTCGAGACCAACCCCGTGCGCATGGACTTCAGATAGCGTCAGCTCGCATACTGCCACGTCAGTTGACTTTTTAACGTCATTACATCATCATGACCTTTTCTTCTCAAACGGAAAAAAAGCTGCACATGGCACACACATGTACAGACACACACATACACACACACACACACACACACTCACTAACATACACATTCACACAAACACACACACATTTACACGACTATAAGAGTACATACATACGCACGTCCCGCACACGCACGTCCCGCACACGCACATAGACATGTACAGTAACACACACGCAACAAAACATTGCTCTAGTGACGTAGAGAAACAATTTAAAATAATCTGTTATTCAAATATTTCCTTTAATTCATATTCAGATATTTCCTTTAATTCATATTCAAATATTTCCTTTAACTCATATTCAAATATTTCCTTTAATTCATATTCAAATATTTCCTTTAATTCATATTCAAATATTTCCTTTAATTCATATTCAAATATTTCCTTTAATTCATATTCAAATATTTCCTTTAATTCATATTCAAATATTTCCTTTAATTCATATTCAAATATTTCCTTTAATTCATATTCAAATATTTCCTTTAATTCATATTCAAATATTTCCTTTAATTCATATTCAAATATTTCCTTTAATTCATATTCAAATATTTCCTTTAATTCATATTCAAATATTTCCTTTAATTCATATTCAAATATTTCCTTTAATTCATATTCAAATATTTCCTTTAATCCATATTCAAATATTTCCTTTAATTCATATTCAAATATTTCCTTTAATAAATATGATACCTACACACATAAACGCACACACACCCATATGCATTGCCTTTAAAACTATTACTCAAACGTCACCTCAAAAACGTAATTATGATTTATCTACATAATATACAAACGTACATACATTATTAATTTACATACAAACATCAAATTTGTTTGTTTCCATTAAATACATGTCAAATGTACCCGTACAATATCTATATTATTGTATATATAACAAAACACCGCATTCTACAGGAGCGGAAATACTTGCTATGGTCCATTGCATTCTTACCCTCCAAAACTGTTTCTCTGGTGAATATTTGAGTAATGCAGTAACGCTGACTTTTTTATTATTATTTTTAAAGAGACATACATACATACATACATACACGCACACGCAAACAAACACACTACACACACACGCACGCACCCACGTGCACACTCACATACACACATATATACATACACACATTATATATACATACACACATTATATATACATACCCACATAGATATACATACATACATATACATCCATACACACATATACAGAGGCAAACTTTGCTCATGTCACACATAAACCGACACACACGTTCAACCACATGTATACACACAACTGGAGTATTAACCTACGTAGCCATACATCGATTAAATTATCGTTAATCCCTCTCGACATTTTAATCAGTCAATATATTCAGCTTCATCTACATCTTGTTTGAGAAAGGGGCTCAGTCGCCTTGACACGTCAGTCCACAGTGATGGTCCCCTGTCGCGCAATTTCCGCCACCATCTGTTACTGGGCTAGGCTAGCAACGTACAGACCAGTCTGAAGTTTAAACTTTTAAGCAAAAGCATTTTTCAGTTTGCCTGCTCATTGAATATAGGTCAAATCGGTGTTAGGATGTTGAGAGAGAAGATTCGAGAAAGAGACAGTGAGAAAACAGAAAGTGGATTTCACTGTAATTCTTCGCATGAAATGAAATGGACAATGACTCCTACCCGCAAATAGGCCCAATGTTTGTTTAATTCATAATCCGGATATTCGAGATTTTGTTTCGATTCCTGACAGGGACTCAGCAGCATGTAAGTAGCTTGTGTGCTTTGATTAATGATTAAATTAACAAGCAAAATGCCGGGTCTACGGACGGAAACAGAAACGAAAATGTGAAGATTGAAGAATGACAAAAGGAATCAAAGTTTTTAATTCTTCCTTGAAATGACCAATTCGTGTAAAGATATTCCTCCGATTCAAATTAAACGAAACTGTATCGTCTCCTTGCCTTGTCCTTTCATATAAATATGCCCAGGTAAACCGGCAAGGTTTTTACAATGTTCATACTTTTTCGGTAAGTCTTAGTAGTTTCGGGGCCTTTTCGCTAATCACATTCATGGCCTAGTTTAGTTATAGCATGATGCAGTAGAGCTACATTTCGCCATCAGAAGATATTCCCAAAATGAACTTCGTTTTTTTAAATTGGCTGGAAACATCGCTCTTTGCCCACTGGAGCCAGTCTGACGGTAACGCAACTGTTTCAAAATATCAACAATAAAATTAGTGTTTGCAGAGAAATGGGGAGAGAGGTTTATGCTGATATTTATGAATCGAAACATATTATCAACTACGAGCAATATTTTTCAAGGGATTTTTTTAACGCCAAAAGAAACAAAAACATGAACAACGCAACGAGTATGGGCATGGCGTGTGTGTTTTGCCTACAGGGGTGGAAGGCTTTGTCCTGGCAAGTAGTAAGTATATATATTTACACAATATTTATGTGAATGAAAATGAATCAGTCTATCAATCTGTAGTTAAATGAATAGATAGGCAGAGAGATGGATGGATGGATGGATGGATGGATGGATTGGACGGACGTATGGAATGGACAGGAGGACGGAAGAACAGACAAATGGTCGGACGGACGGATGGATTGATCGGCTGATGGATGGATGGATGGATAGATAAATAGGATGGGTGGATGGATAAAACTTGTAACGCACCATTATATTGCCCGGATCCGTTATCTATAATGCCTTATAATACAATGTCAGCTCAGCCTATCCTGGTACCGCAGCACAGATTATAGTCCTAATATTATAATTAGTGATGAGATGTTAAGAAAACCCTTTTTTGTTTGTTATTGTCTTTTACCATTTTTTTTATTTTTTTTTACAATCTCTCTCTCTCTCTCTCTCTTTCTTTCTTTCTCATTTTTTCTCTGTGTGTCTTTTTTTTGCATCTTCCTAGTTTTCTCTCTCAGCCCCGTCCAACTGTCAGTGACACCTTTCCTTAAGATCCCCAACCAATTAATATGTTGTTGTTTGAAGAAAAAAAAAATCAATAACGTACATCACCTCGCTGGCTGTAATTGAAAGCAAACATGGTCGGTATTACGGGTCGAGTCGGTCTATTTCTGAATCCATTTCTCCATCCTTATCTGTGAAGTCTTTTATTTTCACCGTTGGGATCCACAGTCGGTCAAGTTCTGGAAAGCAAGCTGTACAGTAATATATCCCAACCCGAAAAAGTATGAAATTCGCGAAGTAGCCACTATCGTATCGACGGGCCGGTAAAGCCAAACTCAAACTCAGTCATCCATAAAGTACGTATGCCCGCGGGGGTGGGGATTGTGGTGAGGGAGGGGGCGGGGGGGGTGGTGAAGGGGGTGTGACCCCAACTGATGAAAAGCGTACTCGGAAGGGGAGGAGGTGGAGAACTTTCTGACGGTTTTCAATTATGACAGTGAATTAAACAGTTTTTCGTATTAATATTACTGAATCACCTTTATTAAGAAAAAAACAGAGTATACACTTTATAAATGGACTAAACGTCATCTGTCTAATGAAGCAGCGAACTATAGTAAGTATGCAAAAAATGCCAGTTACTGAAGTTTTAGAACAGTAAGACCCTATCATGAACAGTCGCCATTCTAATGGTCGTAAGTTTGTGTGGAGACAGGGCCGGATTTAGATGAAGAGGGGTCCTGTGCTATTCTAGTTGTGAGGCCCCTCCCAAAACCTCCGTCTTCATGCCTAGAGGTGTTCAGAAACAACAGTGCATTCTAACATCATAATTATATAAGAAAAGGCTAAGCGTTTCACAAAATATTGTGCATTTTGGACCTCGGCGGCGAGGCCCACCTAGATTTTGAGGCCCTAGGCTTCAGCCTAAATAGGCTAATGGTAAACCGGACACTGTATGGAAGGCGAAGCGGGGGTTTGGGAGCCAAGCGTAAGAAAAGCGCACAGAAATCACCCTACATCCAGCATACTTTCCTGACGCA